>QEPC01012618.1:1687403-1699772 GCA_003113815.1 Sphenodon punctatus | reverse complement strand
GAAGGGGAACAGAGGGAGAGACAAGGGGTCTAACATTCATGAAGATGCGAGGTCTCAAGTGCACGTACTTGGCTTGGTTACGATGAGAATGACAGCAGGCAGGTCCATGTGGCAAGGATAAGGACCAGGCAGGATTCTGACTGACTGGTGTTTTGGTTTTTGAGGAAGAAAAAGCTGTCAGAACTTCAAATAAGCTGCCTTCAAATCAGATATAAAAATGCAAAAGCTACTTAGCTGAGCAAGGTTAGAAGTTGTTTATTTTACTTAATTATTGCTGCCAGATGATATGGGGGTTCAAGACCCTATGGAGATGATTTAAGGAGGGGATCATCCCATTTGCTGGCTCTTGGTGCTACACAGTGAGCAGCAGCATTAGCAGTGGGAGTGTGCTAATTTGTCATTGCTAGGTTTTAGGGTCAGTCACTGCCTGATAGAGGTGAATGAGCCTGTTCAGGTCTCTGTCTGAGGGATCATCTCAGGCTCTCTGCAGACTCAGGGAAATGTTCCAATCTGCATGGGTCACCTCCTACTCACATTTGCCAGGCTATTCCTTCACAGGTGTCAGGGCTCCCAGCGTGCACTGGGCTGCCCTTGGCTTAACACTGGCCCAGTCACTCAGAGGGGGAGAATTTCCTGGAAAGGCAGTGGGGAATCTGTCTTGGGCTCTCAATCCCTGAAGAGGAGGGACCTCAGGAACAGAGGGGTGGGATAATTCCTGCAGCTGAGGGACAGAGATCAGATAGGACAGGAATCAGTTGACACAGACAGAGTGGGGGCAGAGAGGCTGCTGGATCATTCAGGACTTCCAGATTTTGTTACTTCTTCAGCTCATCATACACAGCCCGGTCTCCATGCTGCAGCGTCTGGGGGGAAATGGAGACAATTCAGTCAGAGACTCCTCCCCCCCTTCCCCAGCAGGCTCCCCTGCAACCGACTCCTTCCCTGCTCATCCTATAGTCCTCACCCTCAGGAACTTAAGTGTGTTGGGAGGAGGAGCAGTAGGTGCTCATGAAAACAGAAGCAAAGGGAGGGGGTGTCACGGAGAAACATGGGGTCACACACGTGTAACACGGGACTACATGTTTGGTAAATGTGTGGTGCCAAGGGTTTCACATGTATGTAATGTTACTATACATGTTACACTATGTAATGTCAAAGGTTCCACATGTTTGTAATGTTGACTCTGAGAACTGTACAATGCGAATTAGGGCTCTTACACGTCACCGCCCTACAAAAAATACAAAGAGATACCAAAATGTGTATTGGGGCCAGACGAATGGCCAGAGACATTAAAAATGCTAATGCAGGTAGCCATTGACTACGTGCAGAAAGACAGAGAAACCTGATGAGAGAACAAAGGGAATTCTAGAAGCCTGGAGAACTGACTAGGAGTTTCCTCCAGGAGCCATAAGGAGAGAGATCCCAGAGGGAAAAGAGCAACTTCTTGCAAAGCAGCTTGGAGAGAACATCTGCATATGAAAAGGAACAGCCTGGCTACAGCAGGCTGGGGACAGCATGAACTGAGAGACATGATTTTGCTCTTTGCCAAATAAGAAACCAGTGCCCAGTCATTACCTTTATGGCTGAGTAACCAGAACTTGTGGACCTTGCTAGGTAAGATGCATAATTTAGGAACACAACCAGTATAGGTTAGGAATGCGTTATGTTTACCTTTTATTTCCAGACCACTCTGTTTAACTATCTTGTTTATGTAACCAATAAACTTACTTCTTACTTTATGAAGAAGTGACGGTGTCTAATATTGGAACACAAGTTGTGGCAATAGAATATAGTGTTATTGATATCTTATGTTCTCCTGGCCTGGACAAAGGAAGCCAGACCTAACTTCGGTCAAGCAAAGGCAAAGAGCAGAGAGATGGTCCAGAACAGCCAGCAGGCCTGAGATTGTGATGGAATTCAAGCTGAGATGACTCAACATGTGGATAAGGCCCCATCAGCATACTAACAAAGGCATAGCCAGACAAGTATCTTCTCCTGGCACCGCCACACATGCTTAACAAAGTCTCCTGCTGAACAACTGGAGTTGACAAATGAAACCCATTGTGAACAGATAAGTGGGACATTTGCAACTCTGCTACTGACTTCCAGGCAGGAAAAGAACAATCAAGGAAAGATACAGATGTTAATATGCTAAGGGCCCTTCCTCCCAGGAAGACGTTCTTCTGATATGCTAAAGAACTGTGTGATGTCACCATGACATGGCATCTGGCTATTACTGACCTGTACCTCAGAACTGTATAAAAGAACCTGGTCATACAACATGACTTTGGGTGAAGGCTAGTGGTCACCAGTTGGTGAATCACGTGGTTTCACTCCCTTCCAGACCTTGCACACACGGATCACAACTTGTCTTCGCTCGCCAGCAGCTCTACTCTCCAGCACCAAAGGGCCCTCTCTCAGTCTTTTCCCTGAATCAGCCTGCGTGCTTCCAGGATTTGGCCAGTCACAGGACACGTAAGATATCTTTATCTGGGGACTATCTGTATAATACTGTGTGTGTAGTATAATCCTGCCAAGAATAGAAAACCAAGGTGTGCCGTTCCAATAAAGTTTTGTTTTTTGTACCACATTGGAGTGGTGTTTTATGACGATCTCGATCCCAATAATTTATTAGTTACAAAGTGAGCTATAAGAGCCCCCAAGCTCTTGCGAACCCAGAGAGTAAAGAGTCTGTAAACGGGAAGGATCGGGCCCTTGTGTGACAAAGGAGTTTCATTGTAGCACACTTGAATTAGCCAGTGAGAGAAACTGATTCAAGAGAACTGTGCGCAAGGGAAACTGAGTCACTCAAACCTGGTAAAGTGGGGGTGCGGTCTCCCAAACCCATGACAGGGGGCTGCCTATTTCTGGGAAGTCCCCCTATATGAACAGCAGCCTTTCACCCAGTTACAAGATGCTCACTAGGACCAGGCTGCCCAACAGCACTTGCATAACACTCCCTGGCTGCTCACATGCTCTCTTTGCAACACACTCTTCTGCACACACAGATTGCGTTTCAGCCCCATACAGAAGTGGCACTTCCAGGGAAGGGGCTTATCCCACCCCCTCCTTCCTGCACCGAGCCATGGAGCCCCCATCCCCTGTGGCGCTGCCCCATCCCACAATGCCCAGGCCTGGGTTTCCTGTCTCTCCTCTTCTTGCTGATCTTTCCCCATCCCCTACTGGAACTGTTCCATGCCCCTTTCTCGGCCCCTGCAGAAGGTGAATCTTCCCTCCCCATCCAGGTTCAATCCCCTTCTCAGGGCTGCTGGTGGACACCCTGTGGGATGATGCCCAGGGCTTACCTCGTACGTGGGGCTGGGGTCAGGGGAGCTTTCAAGCTTGGCCTGGGACAGAGAGAGAGAGAGAGAGAGAGAGAGAGGCAGAAGGGTTATAAGCACGAACCTCACCCCAGAGACAACAACAACAGAATCAGCCCCTGGGGCAGTGGGAGTTAGTGGGACCCAAAGAACAAGGTAAAAAGGACAGAGGGCTGGGGGTCAGGACTGAGAAGCACCAGCAGAGCCATGGAGAGCAAGACTGGAAAAGCAGGGAGAATATCTGAGCTCCATCACTCACCTCTGGTCCTTTCTGGATTCCAGGGGGCAGGTTCTCATACTCCGGGGGGGCTGCCGCACTCTCTCTGGAGATATTGTTATGGCTGCGGAAATCTGGGGGACAGAGTGATATGGGTTTAGTGTTCCTAATTCCCAGACTCATCCCCTGCTCTAACCACTAAACCCCACTACCTTTCCAGAGCTACTAATATCACCCAGGAGTCCTGGCTTCCAGACCACTCTGCTCTAAGCTTCTTAACCCCCTTGTTCTCCTGGAGTGGGTATAATACCCATGAGTCCTGGCTCAAAGCCACTGCTGTTGACCCCATTATCCTATTTAATTTGGGATGAGAACCCAGACATCCCGATTTCCAGGGCCCTCCCATCTCTAACCTGCTACACAACACACTTCTCCCACAAGGAATAGATCCCAGGAGCCCTGATTCCTAGACCTTACCTCCCCGCCACACCCCTGCATAACCCACTGACCACTCTCCACAACCAGGGCCAACTATGAATAGGTCCCAGGAGCCCTTGGTCCCTGGCTCATGGGTGTCGCTCACAGAGGAAAGAGACGAGAGACGAGCCCAGCACCACCACAACCAGCGACCCGATCGTGATGCCAGCGATGGGTCCAGCAGACAAACCTGGAGAAGAGGAAGGTTTTTCTAGAAGAGAAAGAAGGGGGCTCTATTAGGGGACGTAGGACTCGCTAGCCCAGAATCCCATCTAAGACACTGACCGGCTCCCATTTCTACAGAGAAAGGAGGAAAGAGCGGGATAATCCTCCATCCGGGTCTCCTCCTAACCCCTGATATGCAGAATAAGTTCCATCCCCGAGGCTTTCCCCAGCCTGGCAGCATTAGCCACTTGATTTTGTCATCCAGATGGCCAAGGTCTCTCTGAATTGCACTGAATCTTCAGCCCCATCCTGAGGCAGTGAGTTCCACAGGCAGATCGCACACTGTGTAGAAAAGTGTCTTCCTTTATCAGGGCCAGCCTTACCACAGGGCAACCCAGGGTGACCACAGTGAGCTCTGCTCTTCTGGGGCCCCCAGTTTTACCAGGGCAGGGTGTGGGGGCTCCACTCTCTCCCATCGGGGCCCCAAACACGACTATCTCTCGGGCCCTACAGAGGGTGCCATGAGGGCGTGGGGCTATGTGGAAGGGGGAAGGGTCAACAGGGGCCTGCGTTGTATTTTTCCCCTGGGCCCTGCAAATTCTAAGGCCGGCTCTGCCTTTTATCTACCAGGAGCCTGCCCCCTTTCAACTCCATCGAATGTATCTCTGATCAAAAGGGGCAGGAGGAAAACAGCAACTCCTCATCTGCCTGCTCTTCCTGCCAATGGGGCTGACTTCAAATTCCTCTCCACGGATATCCCTCTGCTGCTGAGATACTCAGCCATAATCCAGTCCGCCAACAAACTCCTCGGTCTTTTCTTTTCCTGACAACTCTAAATAACTCGGCAGCACTGACAAACCCCCTACCCCCTTACCATTTTCTCCATAGTGAATAAAGATCTCAAAGTGTGGGTCTAGCCTGGAGGGATGGAGTGACCCACTGTTCACCTTTCACCCTAAGGGACATTGCTCTGTTTTCAGCTTCTTAATTCATTTTATTTGGCTAAATATGTGACAGGTGGGAATAGGATTTGAGGGGTGGTGGGGAGCAGGAGCGGGTGTTAAAATGGATTTGCCGATAGGTGCGTATGTTTTATTTTACATTGTAACCCAGCCTGAGCCCACGGGATAGGGTGGGTCAGAAATCTGAATGACTGAAAAAATAAATATGACACACACAAAGAGATATTAATGAGCTGCCCCTGGCGCCACTGTGGGATGCCCCTAGAGCTGGAAGCTTCTTGGTGCCACTGGGCCCAAGGATGGCGTAATGCACGTATTATTCTGCCCATCTTGCTGCCCAAGCGGCTGCAAGGATCACACTGACTCATCATCTCTGCCCCAGAAGACGGCTGAGCTATCTACAGGGCAACTGCCCCGCACATTGCTCTTTCCAGGAGCCACACAGTGAACAATTCAGGGGAGCTGATGGCCGTCTCTGACAGAGAAGGATGCCCCAATGGGTTTACATCCCCATGGACTCAACCTCTAACAGAAGGAGATGCACGGTATTCAAGGCGGTGATGCTGGTTCTGGGGTTCTCCACCCGGCAGCTGTAATTCCCCGCATCCCCCCAGGATGTTGACTCAATTGTTAAGATGTTTCCTGTTCTGTTGCTTTCTGTGCCATTGTGAAACCAGCGATACTGCAGCTCAGGGACACCCTCTGAGCGACATGTTCGAGTCAAAGGTGAACCCAGGAGCCGGGTGATGGTCCCAGGGGGGATGATCACAGCAGAGTCCGGCCCATCTAGAAGGGAAGGGAAATAGAATCAAGGCCAGGAGATGGAGCCAGATATTGGATCCCTGCATGTGCACTCCTGAGGCAGCTGCTTCTCAACGCCAGGCAAGGGATCCCTGTAGAGACAACTGCCTCACCTCAGAAGCAGCTCAGCACCTCAGGTGAAGAACCTTTGTATAAATAGCTGGCCCTCCGCAGAGATGGCTGCATCTCAGTGCCAGGTGGGTGATCTCCATTATAAACAGCTGCTTCGCCACAAAGATGGCAGCATCACAGTGCCAAGCAAGGGATGCTTGGATACATAGCAACCTCTCTCCAGATGTGGCTGCATCTTAGCACCATGGAAGGTATCTGTGCTTATGCACTCCATAGAGTTGCCTTTATCTCAGCCCTGGATGAAGGATCTTGACTCCACTTCAGCGGCAGCTGAATCTTGGCGGAAGGCAAGAGCCAGCAGGGAAAAAGGCAGTGAGGCCTGAGCAAGGGGGCTGGTATTACTCACAGAACACAGTGACATTGATAGAATCACTCCGGTTGTAGCTGAGGAGGTTTCTGGGCTCGCACTGGTAGGCGCCTGCATCATTCCGGGTGACTTTAACTATAGTGAGGGTACGGTTCTCCTCTGAGAGCTGCAGCGTGTTGCTGGTTGTCAGATTCACACCGTTCTTTAGCCAGAAGATGCTGACAGGGCCGCTCTCCTGGGAGACGCTGCATGTCAGTGTGAAGTTGCTGTTCTCCATCACCTCGATGCTTGATGGCATCACCGTGGACTTGGTCACTGTCGCTGTGCACATAAGTGAGAGAGAATCACTGTGGAGCCCCCCCTCTGTCTGCAGCTACGCCAGCACCAAAATATGCAGCATTATGGGATAGGGTGCTTCTGCTCTCTCAGACAGTGAGGGACAGTGGGTCTGCGATGAGAGGCCATTGGCTCCATAATGGCTAATTCTGGCGATGCCAGACAATTCTTTTAGTTTCCCAGCTGCAGGAGTCATGGAATTCCAGGAGAACCTCTGCTCTCATGTGAGGGGGCATAACTGTAGGCTTTGTGGTGTGCAGCCTTTGTGGACTGGCTGCCAGGCACATGAACCACCCAGGTATGGGTGGTTATTGTTTGGGTAACCGGCCAACAGGGAATGCCTGCAGCCGGCTGGGGCAAAGGGGTTTTAAGGAGGGTTGCTTTGTGCCCTGGTTTTAGTGGTTTTAGACACTTGGGTTAAGGTGGGTGGAAGGAATGGCTGGGGAGTTGGGGGGTATGGACCTTGTGGGAGAGAGAAGGGTTTAAGTGTTGAGGGTCGGGAGTGGGGTATGATGCTATTAACACACACACACCTGGGAGGGGGGAATATGGGGAGGGATATGAGGGGGTGCCACAACCCCCCAGTGAAAGGGGGGTCAGGAATGTGTGGTGGGGGTGGTTGGGTTGCAATTTGGTCCCTCAGTGAGAGGGGGGTGTAAACATGGGGGGGTTGAAGTAGGGATTGGTGCCACAGCCCCACCGTGAGAGGGGGGTATGGGCACAGATGGGGGGGTGGAGGCATAGGGTGTCATGGATGGGTTTGGAGGCTGGGACTTCCACAACCCCCCTGAGGGGACGCTATGGACAGGGATGGGGGAAGAGTTGGATTGTACCATGAGCCTCTTGTGAGGAAGGGTGCGGGAACAAGGGATTTGGGGTATGGATTGGGTAGGGAGAGGGGAGGCGTTGGCTTTTGATGGATGGTTTGGGGGTATGGTTGTGGGGAGACTTGGTGTGGGGAACTGGGAGGTGGTATCGGTTGGGTTTGGTGGGGAGTTGTGGGAAGGGTGGGTTTTTTAATGAGGATATTTTGTATGTGTTTTTAATATTTTTATTGTTGTGAGCCACCCTGAGCCTCTTGGGAAGGGCATCAGATAATAATAATAATAATAAAGTTTGAAATAGAGTCATTATCTACTAATTCTAATTAATATGCAACTCAGGGAAACCCCCGTGGTGGGGAAATCAAACACTCCTTGCTGGACCAGAAGTCACACAGGCGTTGTTGGAAAGAGGGTGCCCCGGGGGTGGGGTGACGCGTGTGGAAAACGTGCTGCCTGCCGGGCTGGCTGGCTGCTTTTGGTGGGAAGGATCCGCATTGCACTCTGTGTTGTTGATGGTCTCTCTGGCTGCCTCCAGGTTCTGGGGGCGTGGGGGGAGGGGGGTTATCTCTATCTATAGTTTCCAGGGGGCACATTGCCTGCTGGCTACTGCTGCTTGCTTGGCTTGGCAATCAGACAGCAGCACCATGATGAGCCGGAGGGCTCTCTCTGCCTGACTCCTACACCTGCTCTCTCAGTGCCACACCATCCAATCCTCCATGCCAAGTGTGTGCCCCGGGGGGAGCTGAGGGGGGTGAAAAACGAGGATGCTATGAAGAGTTTTTGGAGACTGGACAGGACAGAGGGAATAAGTTTCTACAACCACGACAAGGTACCAGTCCATGAGGGGAGTTCTTGGGCACTTTCAGACATGATGCTAACCACCCGTTAACCACCCTTGGTGGTTATTTATGCATGTTGAAGGGCTGCATAGGGCACCAATACAGCCCTGCAACATGAATAAATAACCACCAAGGATGGTTAAAGGGTGGTTAGCATCATGTCTGAAAGTACCCCTTGTTTTTGTTTTTTATTATCCTACCCAACAATAACAAACACCAAACCTACATCTAACTACTGCTACCTTAACTAAAGTAATACTAAGAACTACCTACTTAACCGAACCCAAAGTCAGAGGAGACAGGGCAAGGAGGAACCCTCACCATCCCTGCAATCATCAATCTGTCTGGCTGCCAGTCTCAATTGGTAGAGGAAGGGGAGGAGGCACTGACATCCACCACAGCAGGAGCAGCAGAAGACCCCTCACCAGGGTCCTTGACCCCAACAGGGGCAGGTATCCCTTGGAGAATCCTGGGTGGCAGTGCTGGGAGGTCTGGCTGTGGGGGCACCTGCATGCCAACAGCCCAAGCGGCATACCCGCACCCCGCACCCCACCCTGGCATGCTTCAGCAGGGCCCGGCGGAACGCAACATTGGCCTGCTGTGTCTGCCTCACGTAGGCACAGTAGGCCGTGTTCTCCGCCTGACAATGTCCAAGGTCACAATGCTGCTCCGCTAAGGAGTCACGTACCTGGGACAGTTGGTCCAGGTTGGTTCATCGCTCTAACCACCGACCAGTTGGTCCAGAGCTGCGCGCCCAGATTCAATGGCATGAAATTCTTCTAGATATATAACCAGTTCATTTGTGCCCCCATCAATTCATGCTGCCTCCACCCATAACCAGTTCATTTGTGCATCCATAATCAATTCATGCTGCTGTCCCCACCCAATAACCAGTTAGTTGCATCCCCATATAATCAATTAATGCTGCCCCCCACCCATAATGAGTTCATTTGTGCCCCCAATAATTAATTCATGCTGCTGTCCCCATCCCATAATCAGTCACATCCCAATAAAAACAATTAATGCTGCTCTCCACCCATAACAAGCTCATTTGAGTCCCCAATAATCAGCTGCCCCCACCCCATAACCATTGTGCCCCATTCAGCCCCATAATTAGTTCATGCAGCCCCGTACCTGCTCCAACCCCGCCCCCACAGTTGTACAAAGCAGCAGTGGGCCCCACCTGCCTGTCCAGCAAGCCCTACCTCCCCTCCTGCTTCCCCCCTCACCTACTCGTGGTGTTCAGTGGCGGCTGGGGCAGCGGCGCTGCTTGCGGTGGGCTGCCCACTCCTGCCACTCTCTACTCTCCCTGGGTGGGCAGGCAGGTGGCTGTCTTAGGAAGATTTGCCTTGCAGTGTGCATGCAATCCGGTTCCCTCCCCCCCGCAGGCTGCGGCTTGAATTTGCGCGTTGCCAGCAGCCGCCTAGTATCAACTGTGTCCGACTGGAGCCGGAAACATCTGATACTAGGCAACCACTGAGCCAAGGCCCAGGGAAACTCAAGCCACATGCCCCTGCACAGACCAACACGGGATTTTCCAGGTTGCTCCATGTGGCGAAATAGGTGGAGAACGGAGATGGGTGGAGGTGCATGTCGCAGGAGCACCCACCCACCCACCGCTACTTTTAATTGGGTGGTACCACACGTGTCCACTGGGTGGACTTGCGTGGTACCGTCTTGTCTAAAAACAACCAAAGGGACTTTGGCTTGTGATCTTTGTCATTTGCTCCTATGGCCGCCACTGCTGGAGTCTCTACTGACAGTTTTCTTTTACATTTCTAGAGGCTCAGTTCAAGTGGGGCTTTGCCTTGCTCCATTATTCCCGCTTTCACTCCAGGTACCATGTAACGTTCAGTACATGGTGTTAGACAGAGACACAGGAAACTTCTGAAACTCATTTGGTTTATTCATAATCTGAATGAATCCCTCTGCCCTCTGGTTCTTTTCTAAGAGCATGAGGGGGCTGAGCCAGAGCCGCTCAAACCAGTCACGGTGAGCCAGTCCTAAACGGCCAGCTCCCCACACTAAACAGCCCCACCACCACATTCTGACTGGAGCCCAGGCTCCTCCCACATGTGCGGGCACTTCATCCCGGAGCTTTGCCAAGCCCCACCCCCTGCTGAGCCGGATTGGCTGCTTGCTTCTATAGAAGGCCACCCAGCTGGGTAGAGCAACATTGCCCCATCTCCACTTCCTGTGTCCTGCCTTACTGCTTGCCTTTCGCTCTGGAGTGGACTAAGGCTTCTGAAACGAGATCCCGCAAAAGTGAGAAATCTTGTCAAAATCCTGGTTCAGTTGATCTCAGATGAATCAAGAACCGGGACTGTTTCGCCAGGTTCTCAGCAAGAAAATACATTTTTTTAAAAAAAAAATGCACATGTGCAAATTGCTGCTGATTGGTAGCGCATGAGAAAAATGACTGCCGCCCTTAACCAAAATGGCAGCAATAGCACCACTGCCATTTTGGTTAAGGGCAACAGCCATTTTACACATGCAAAAACCAGTCGGGAGGTAATTTTGCACATGTGCAATTATTTTATTATTATTATTTTTTTCTTGCCCAAGAACTCATTCTGGGACTCAGATCTCGACTGAGATCTCTCGAAAGTGCGAGCTTGTAAGAATTTTTTTTTGTTTCTCATTCTACTCTGGACCCACTAGCTCTGTACTCTGACCCTGCTGTTCTGAATCCCTGCCTCTGCCCTGAACCCTTCTCTTCCTGAACGGGAAGGAACGGTGTGCAGAAATAAACCTGAAACTTGCTCAGCTGCCCTAAGCCTTCAGGGAAGGGCGGGGTAGAACCGTAAATAAATAAAAGCTGCTGGATATTAGTGTCTCCCGTCTCCCTCCAGGATTCAGTGAGCAGAACTCGCTGAGGCAGGGCCGGGCATTGGCGTTTAATTCATTAACCACTTCCGTGTATTGCAAAAATGCAATTCACTTACTGTGAAAAAGGATACCGTGCAGCTTGCTCTCACTAACAGGGAACTTAGGGACTGAGTTTTCCTGCATTTCTGAGGGTCCGAAAAGACACCACCCTCCCCCGGAATCTCCAAATGCAGCAGTGCTCCCTCTCGCAGGGGCCGAAATGCAACAGTCTTAGGGGCATAAGGGCCACGTTTTCCTGGATTTCAGAGGGCCCCAAAAGACACACACACCCCGAATCTCCAAATGCAGTGTTGCGCCCTCTCACAGGGGCCTGAAATGCAACAGCCTTTTAAAGCCTAGAGAGAGATTTGGCCACTTGGCTATCTTAAAATAGCAGCCAAAGGCTAGCCAAAAGCACAAAGCAAAAACTACCTCTCTAAAGCCTGGACCTCACACTTGGAGGGGGCCCCACAAGGAGACCAGTCCTGGTAAGCAAAATCAGTAAAGGGATGGGGCTGTGTTAAAGGGCAGGGTCATGGGAGTCCTGCACTTTCCCCCTCAGCCCCACCAATACTAAGGCCTAGGGCCAGCTTTAAGTAGGGCCAGTAGGGGCCATGGTAGCATAGCCTGGACCCCACAGTTGGAGGTGGGCCTACTGGGAGACCATTCGTGGTAGACAGAATCAGTGCTCCAGAGGTCCCAGAATAGGCTATTTCATGGGGTCCATTCCCCGTCTCCCATTGCCTCAGCTACTAGGGTGGGGGTCAGCAGGGCCCTGGAGGAAAGGGTTAAAGAGGGGGGCTATGGAGGGCAGGACGCTGCATTTTATTTTCACCCTGGGTCCCACAAACTCCAAGGCTGGCCCCGCTAAGGTCATCCCTGCACAACCAGGAGTTGGGGATTCAGACGTTCTGATTTGTGCGATTTTTTTTAAAAAATGAATGTTTCATGCCTGTCTGAACACCTAAATTCGATTAAATGGAGTCAATATCGCACTAAAGCAATGCGTGTTGAAAAGCTACTCAAACCTACCTTTTTGCTGTCCGTTTTCAATAAATCCGCACTTAACAGCAGTGTGAAAGCAACATCGTACTGGTTTTAACTAGTGTGTAATCTTTTCT
>QEPC01012618.1:1675242-1687242 GCA_003113815.1 Sphenodon punctatus | reverse complement strand
ATCCTTCCCGTTTACAGACTCTTTACTCTCTGGGTTCGCAAGAACTTGAGGGCTCTTGTTGCTCACTTGTGTTCCAATGTTAGACACAGACCCTTCTTCATAAAGATAAGAAGTAAGTTTATTGATTACATAAGCAAGATAGTTGATACAGAGTGGTTACTAGAAATCAAAGGTAAATGTAATGCATTCCTGATCTATACTGGTTGAGTTCCTAAATAAGCATCTTACCCTATAAAGGTTCATAAGTTTCTCTCAGTCCTTTGGCATAAGTGACTGGGTCTCCAGACTTAGAGTTGCTAGAGAGCAAAATCATATCTCTCTCTCCTCCTGTCTTCTCAGCTTTGCTGGCTGGCAGCTTTTCGTATGCAGATGTAACTGCTGAGATGGCTCAGGGAGAGAACTCTCTCAAGGTGACTTACTGGCCTCTTTAAGTAGTTTTCCTCCTTCTTTGTCTCTGTTCCCACCTTTGGGGAGAACCTGAAGTGTGCCAGGCAAACATAAAGGTTCATCTACATCTCCACAGGGTTCTATCTGGCAAGTGTTCCCAAATACACATTTTTGTATCTCTTCGCATTTCCTGTAGCTTGGTGACATGTCACAGCCCTAATTTGAGTTTTACAGTTCTCAATTGTAACATTACATACATGTGGAACCTTTTGCATTACATCTTTACCAGACTTGTAGTCTACATGTAGTCCAGTGTTACACGTGTGTGACCTTATGTTCCTCTGTGACAGTCCCCCTGTAAGATTGCATTGTGAAGTGGGCACGTCAGAGTCCCGTAACATGGTGAGACTGGTGTGTCTCACTGGTGTGTGTAGGGATATGCAACCTCCCTACCTCCTTTCCATGTGGTTGAATCCTATTAAAGTTAGACCTTTGGTTTTCCAAACTCTCTGTCAGCCCTGTGGGGTTATCATGTTCACGTGTTTTCCACCATGTCATAGTGGAGTGATCCTGTGACCCATACCCTTCAAGGTACATCAGTAGGTGTTTGCATAAGACTGTGACAAATGGGTAGGTATGCCATATTAACAATCTTTGTTGCCCAGTCACAAACTTTGGCCATGTTTCCAGATTATCTGGAAGCCTGTTTCTTACTGGCTGTATGTCTGTTCCCATCAGAAGTATTATTAGGAGACAAAAGACGAAGTGTGGAGTAAGTGTGACACTTTTCCCACTACTGAGCACCCCGCCTCTGTTGTCTGTGTAACTGCATTTCCAAACACTTTTCACCAGGAGTAATGCTGTAATTCCCAGTGGGTAGATTGTTATCATGTGGCATTCGCATTTCCCCCTTGGCTGTGATGCTGTGTGTGGATGTCTTTGCATTCAAATCAATCACCCAGCCAAAAACTGCTTCTGTGGAGGGTCGTTTGTCAGCAGACTGTCTTGTGCCCTGCCCCCAACTTGTGTTTGTAACTCCAGGATCCGCTGGGTCCATATAACCATGTCTTTCTCCTTTTGGGGAGTCTGACTTTGTGACATGGGTGTGAGAACCCCCAAGTATCCCTTCAGACCTTCCCACACCAAACTCCGGAGGATTTAGTTTACCAAGTGCAGCAACTTGATTCTGGACACTGTTAACCGTTTCCTCCCCTCCAGTCTCTACTTCAGCAGCATTTCCCTGGCCCTTCTTAGGTAAGGCAAAGGTGCACAGTTCACTCTTAGACTGATGCTCCTGGCCATTTAGGATTACAGGGTGGTGCATTTCTATCCCTGGGGAAGAGATACCCATTGTTCTCCCCTCCATCCCGGGAAAGGTTTCCTGCACATTCCTGCCTCCTCCTAAGGTAGAATCCTCCACCTCCCAGCTTGCCTGTATCCACTTGGGTTCAGTTAGCTGCATCCCACCTTCTCTTAAGGTAGGACAACAAACCTCTGGGTCATTCTGTAACCCCCTTGTTTGAATAGGGGCGTCTGCAGCCTCTAACTCTCCCCCTGCGGTGGTTACTCAGTTTGATTCTGCAGGATTTGGTCCCTCCTGTGTAAGGTGGGGTGCCAAGTCCTGGACTTCAGAATCAGTTTGACCCATTTTCTTCACTCCCTTCAGTTCCCCATGTGAGACAGCATGCAGTTTACTCCCCGAGTCTTGTCCTCCCCTGCCTTCTGGCTGGTTTGGGGACTCGTCTTTGGGGTTTTCCTGCCTCTGAGTGGAGTTCACAGGTTGGGGTGCAGGATCTGTAAAGCCTTCCTATAACCGTTCCCCTCCACTAGGGTTGTTCTCTATCTCCCCATGTTCCAGGGGTAGAGGTGCAACTTGTTTAGGGCTTTCTGAGTCTTGTTGCCCCTCACCCTCCCTTCCCGGGTTGCTCTCTGGCTTACCGTGTTCCTGGAATTGGGCTTTTTCCAGCCTCCATCCCAGCATCCATTTGTTTATATCATTCCCCACCAACATTTCATTTTGTGCCCTTCTGGGGAGTACAGGCACCTGGATTGGTTCTTTTGAGCCTCACCATTCTAAATCTACAGTGGCTGTCGGCAAAATATCCCTGATCCCCATTGCCAGTGATACCACAACCTTTCTATGAGTGTTTATTTTATGTTTGGGGATCAAGTCCTCCCATACCATCACCTTTTGTGCACCATTGTCCAATCTTCCCACACAGTTTACCCCATTAATCTTAGCAGGTTTTCGTAGTAACTGATCTCCTGTGTGTGGGTTAGGAATGGTAAAGCAATCATTAACCCCTCTGGGGACTGGTTGAAGTACAGACACAAAATTCGCACTGACAGTCCCAACAATCTCATCAGCCTCTCTTTTAGGGCTATGAAACTCTTTTTTGGGGGGGGCAGTCTCGTACCACATGCCCTGTTTGTTTACAGTTATAGTATTGTCTTGAATCATTAGTAGGGGATTGGGAGGTGTGTGCTCTTTGGAGTCTGGGTGATCCCTGTCTCCCCCCAACCTCATTCTCGTTTGGTTTGTTCTGGGTTAAGTTTACTTGTTCAGATTGTGGATTGTTGTACCCATTCTGCTTATGGTAAAACCCTTGTTTGGATTTTCCCCCATTATTTGGTTACTTTTCCCCATTATTTGGCTTTCTTTCCGCATAAGCTAAGATAGCATTTTCGGTGAATGCATCAGCACTTGTCCCTGCCTCTTTGAGATTTGTGATCTCCTTATTCAGCAGGTGTGCTTTTAAATTCGGGCTGCACACAGAATAGAACTGTTCAAGCAATACAGAGTTAATAATTTTTTCCTTAGTAGCATTCCCACCTGCATCTAAGCACTTTACCCCATATTGTTTCAACATATTACAAACATCTGACTATGACATACCCTCTGCCTTCTTGAAGCTGCGTAATTTTTGGTGAAAAGTTTCTGAAGTAATTCTGTAGGCCTCAAGAACTGCCTTTTTGAAAGCATCAAAAGTCAGCACTGGAGCTTCCTCCATTTTTGTGTTGTAAACTTCTTTGGCCTTTGCTGGGAGTTTGGGTAACACTAATTTTAGCCACATCTCCTGCGGGATCTGTTCTTGAAGAAACACATGACGCACGGTTGTGAAGTAGTCTTCTACGCATTGTGGGATCAATTGGGCGTGGTCCCGAATTCTGCCTCTTGCGTTGTCTCCTGCGGGTATTGTGGGCTGGATTCCTGCATCTACCTGCATTTTGAGTAGTTGCAGTTGGTGTTTTCTCTCTTCCGCTTGCGCCAGCCTTTGTTTTTCGTTCTCCTGTCTGTCTGTTTCTCTCTCTTCCTGTTTTAGTTTCTACAGTCTGAGCTCATGTTCCATTCTTATTCTGGCCATCTCGAGTTCAGGGTTTGAGCCTCCTCCCTCTGCTGCCGGTCAGTTGGAAGGGGGTGTTGAGACACATTTGGCAGCGCATCTCCATCTCCTGGTTGCTGGTCAGATGGAGAGGGGCCTGGAGGGGAATTTTCTGCCCCCGCTCGGTTCTCATCCGTTCCATTCGTGCTCATTTCAAACTCCTGGATCAGCTGCTTCAGTTACTTTTTAGTTTTCCCCTCTGTTTGGAGGTGTCTGGCTTGTGCCTCCTTTTCCAATTCTGGCTTCAAGAGCTTGGAGAAATGCTTTGGCAGCCTTCTTTTGATATCTGTCCCTGACCCAAAATTAAAATTAAAACAACAAACTTAGCACACACTGTTCAAGGATCTGCTTCTTTCACTCTTTCAGAGCTGAGTTCCCGAATCCTGGGGCTTTCAGACTCTGCAGGTTTGGGATTTACTCCCCTGAGAGGAGTCCAGTCACCTAGGTATGCTCCTCTACTTTCTACACATTGGTCCACAAGCTGAGCTTTACCCTACTCATTGGGGCACCACTCTCATGGGTTGGAGATCCAAACCCCCACTTTACCAGGTTTGAGTGACTCAGTTTCCCTTGCGCACAGCCCTCTTGAATTAGTTTTTCTCTCTGGCTAATTCAAGTCTGCTGCAGGGAAACTCTTTGTCATTCAAGGGCCCGATCCTTTCCATTTACAGACTCTTTACTCTCTGGGTTCACAAGAGCTTGAGGGCTCTTGTTGCTAACTTGTGTTCCAATGTTAGACACAGACACTTCTTCAGAAAGATAAGTAAGTTTATTGATTACATAAGCAAGATAGTTGATACAGAGTGGTTACTAGAAATCAAAGGTAAATATAACGCATTCCTGATCTATACTGGTTGAGTTCCTAAATAAGCATCTTACCCTACAAAGGTCCATAAGTTCTTCTCAGTCCTTGATGTAAGCGACTGGGTCTTCAGTCTTAGAGTTGCTAGAAAGCAAAGTCATGTCTCTCAGTCCATGTCTTCCAGCCTTGTTTGCTGGCAAGATGCAGGATGCAGATGAGAGTGCTCAAGATGGCTCTGGCCAAGCGATAGCGAAGCTGGCTTAATGGCCCTTGCTTAAGTACCTTTCATGGTCTCTTTGTCTCGGGTTTCCCACTCATGAGCCTGTGTCTTTCCTCACGTAGCCAACCCAGGCAAACATGAAGATCCATTTGCATCTCCATAGGGTTCCGTCTGGCAAGGGTTGCCAATACACAGTCTTTTAACTGTCCCTACTTCCTGGAGTTTGGTCAGTGTTACAGTCCTGATTTGGGTTTTACAGTTCTCAATTGTAACATTACATACATGTTGCACCTTTTGCTTTACATATTTACTAGGCTTGTAGTTTACATGTAGGCCAGTATCACACGTGTATGACCCTATGTTCCTCCGTGACAGCTCCCCCATAAGACAGCATGTGCAGTGGGCACAACAGAGTCCCATAACATGCTTAGACTGGTGTGTCCTACCCGTGTGTGTAGGGATATGTAACCCCCCTACCTCATTTCCATGTGTTTGAATCCAGTTAAAGTTAGACCTTTGGTTTTCCAAACCCTCTGTCAGCCCTGTGGGGCTATCATGTTCACGTGTTTTCCACCATGTCGTAGTGGAGTGATCCTCAGGATTCAGTATTTCTGGGTTCAATCTCTTGTAGACCCTGAGGTGTCTGAATAAGACTGTGACAAATGGGTGGGAACGCCATGTTAACAACCTTTGTTCCCCAGTTACAAACTTTGGCCATGTTTCCAGATTATCTGGCAGCCTGTTTCTCGTTGGCTGTATGACTGTTCCCCATGTCATAGCTTCTTTGTCTGATTTACCTGGGCTATCCAGACTGTAGATCAGAAGTATTATTAGGAGACACAAGAGGGAGTGTGGAGTAAGTGTTGTTCCTTTCACAGTACTGAGCACCCCCCTTCTGTTGTCTGTGTAACTCTGCATTTGAAAACACTTTTCACCAGGAGCAATGCTGTAATTCCCAGTGGATAGACTGTTCTCCTTTGGGATTTGCATTTCCTCCATGGCTGTGATGCTGTGTTTGGATGTCTTTGCATTCAACTCAATCACCCAGCCAAAAACTGCTTCTGTGAAGGGGCTATTGTCAGCAGCCTTTCTTGTGCCCTGCCCTCAAGTTCTGCTTGTACCTCCAGGATCCCCTGGGTCAATATAACCATGTATTTATCCTTCTTGGGAGTCTGACTTTGTGACATGGGTGTGAGAACCCCCAAGTATCCCTTCAGACCTCCCCACACAAAACTCTTGAGGATTCAGTTTACTAAGTGCAGCAGCTTGACCCAGTGGTGACTGGTGGGTTTTGAGCTTGGTGGGGCAGTAAGGCCGGCTGGCCCACCGGTGGCTTTGCCTCCAGGAATAAGGTTGAGCCTAGAACTCTTCCAGGAATAAGGTCGCCCCTACAGAGTTGCAATGGCCTGGGCATGCCCCCCACCAAACTCAATGCGAGTTGGTAGGTCGGCACTGGTGCCAACCTATGAGAACCCGCGGCTGTGCCTGCGTGCTACAGGGCAGCCACGGGCAAACTTGCTCTGTCCCCTGCCGCTGCCGTGGGCATGCGCAGCCAGGGGAACAGTGCTCTGCCTACAGAACACCGACATGCTCCCTGGACTGCAGCGCATGCACGCGATACACTCCTCGAGTTTAAACTTGAGTGTGTGTATTGCGCGCATGCGCGGCAGCCCGGGGAGCACGTCGGCGGAGGTTGAAACTGACAGGAAGACCTTTTAAAGGTCCCGTCTCCCGGCTCTCCCAGCATGATGTGGGGGCGGGGCTGCAAGCCGCACACAGCACACTGACAGCCGGGTCTCTCCCGGGTCTGGCTGTCAGTGTGCGCGGCTTCCAGCCCCGGCCCCACATCATGCTGGGAGAGCCGGGAGCCGGGACCTTTAAAAGTGACTGAGCCTGAGACAGCGCTGGGGGCTTGTAGGGCACCGCCCCGAGCGCCAAAGCAAGGAGCCGCCGCTGGCTTGACCCTGGACACTCTTAACTATTTCCTCCCCTCCAGTCTCTACTTCAACAGCTTTTCCGTGTTCTTTCTTAGGTAAGGCAGAGGCGCACAGTTCACTCTGAGACTGATGCTCCTGCCCCTTTAGGGCTACAGGGTGGTGTATTTCTATCCCTGGGGAAGAGATACCTCTCGTTCCCCCCTCCATCCCGGGAAAAGTTTCCTGCACATTCCCGCCTCCTCTTAAAGTAGAATCCTCCACCTTCCGGCTTGCCTGTAACCCCTTGGGTTCAGCTAGCTGCTTCCCTCCTTCTCTTAAGGTAGGACAACAAACCTCCAGGCCATTCTGCAACCCCCTGGATTGAGTAGGGGCATCTGCAGCCTCTAACTCTCCCCCTACGGTGGTTACTCGGTTTGATTCTGAAGAATTTGGTCCTTTCTGTGTAAGGTGGGGTGCCAAGTCCTGGGCTTCAGAATCAGGTTGACCCGTTGGCTTCACTCCCTTCAGTTCCCCATGTGAGACAGGAACATGCAGTTCACTCCCCAAGTCTTGTCCTCCCCTGCCTTCTGGCTGGTTTGGGGAATCGTCTTTGGGGTTTTCTTGCCCCTGAGTGGAGTTCACAGGTTGGGGTGCAGGATCTGTAAGGTTGCTAGAGCCTTCCTGTAACCCTTCCCCTCCACTAGGGTTGCTCTCTGTCTCCCCATGTTCCAGGGATTGAGCTTTTTCCACCTCCCATCCAGCATCCATTTGTTTATAACATTTCCCACCAACATTTCTTTTTGTGCCTTTCTGGCGAGTACAGAAACCTGGATGGTTCCTTTTGAGCCTTCCCATTCTAAATCTACAGTTGCTGTGGGCAGAATATCCTTGATTCCTGTTGCCAGGAATACCACAATCTTTCTATGTGTTTATTTTATGTTTTGGGATCAAGTCCTCCCGTACCATAACCATGTGTGCCCCATTGTCTAATCTCCCATGCAGTTTACCCCGTTAACCTTAACAGGTTTTCGCAGCAACTGATCCTCTGTGAGTTGGTTAGGGATAATATAGCAATCATCAACACCTCTGGGGACGGGTTGAAGTACAGACACAAAATTTGCAATGACAGTCCCAACAATCTCGTCAGACTCCCCTTTAGGGCCATGAAACTCCCTTTTTGGGGGGCAGTCTCATACCGTATGCCCTGTTTGCTTACAGTTATAGCACGGTCTTGAATCATTATTAGAGGATTGGGAGGTGTGTGTTCTTTGGAGTCTGGGTGATCCCTGTCTCCCCCCACCTCCATTCTCGTTTGGTTTGTTCTGGGTCAAGTTTCCTTGTTCAGATTGTGGATTGTACCCATTCTTATGGTAAAACCCTTGTTTGGATATTTTCCCCCCATTATTTGGTTTTCTTTCCCCATAAGCTGAGATAGCATTTGCAATATATTCATCTGCCCTCCTCTCAGCCTGTTTGACATTCGTGATCCCCTGATTAAGCAAGTGTGATTTCAGATTAGGGGTACAATTATTTAGGAATTGCTCAAGGATTACAAGGTCCATTACTTGCTCCTTCATAGCCTTCCCTTGTGCATCTAACCATTTCACCCCATACTGATTTAACATTTTCCCATATCTGCATATGACATACCATCTCCTTTCTTAAAGTTGCGTAGTTTCAGGTTAAAAGTTTCTGGAATGATTCTGTACTTCCCAAGAACTTCTTTTTTGAATTTCTCAAAAGTCAGTGCTTGATTTTCCTCCAGCTTTATGTTGTACACATCTCTTGCTTTCTCTGGGATCTTGGGTATCACCAGATTGAGCCACAAATCCTCTGGAATCTTTCCTCATTGAAATATGTGCTGGGCAGTTGCGAAAAATGTATCCATGCATTCACTTTCTTTGTATAGGGGCAGAAGTGCTGTACAGTCTCTAATCAGCTGTCTTCTGTCTTTTTCTTGGCTGCTTCCAAAGGGTAGTGTGGGTTGGATCCCTGCCTCTGTCTGTATTTTCAGGAGTTCCAGTTGATGTTTTTGTTCTTTGTAATTTTCCTCCTGTTTCATTTTCTCAAGTTCGAACTGCATTTGTCGTTCTTTTTCCTTTTCGTCTGCTCTCATTTGAGCTCCTTTTCCATTCTTATTCTGGCCATCTCGAGTTCAGGGTTTTAGCCTTGTCCCCCTGGTTGCCAGTCGGTTGGAAGGGGGTTTTGAGGCACGTTTGGCAGCGCATCTCCATCTCCTGGTTTCTGGTCAGATGGAGAGGGGTTTGGAGGGGGATTTGCTGCCCCCGCTCCGTTCCCATCCATTCCATTCGTGCTCATTTCAAACTCCCGTATCAGCTGCTTCAGTTGCTGTTTAGTTTTCCCTTCTGCTTCGAGACCTCTCTTTCGGGCTTCCCTGCTCAGCTCTGACCTTCTCAGGTGATGAAAGTGCTTTGGGAGCCCTATTTTGTTTACTGTCCCTGGCCCGAAATTAAAACTAAAACAACAAACTCAACACACTCTGTTCAAGGATCTGCTTATTCCACTGTCTCAGAGCTGAGTTCCCGACTCCTGGGACTTTGAGTCTCTGCAGGTTTGGGATTTACTCCCCTCAGAGGATTCCAGTCACCTGGCTATGCTCCTCTACTTTCTACACATTGGTCCACAAACTGAGCTTGACCCTTCTCATTGGGTGCCACTGTCACGGGTTGGAGGTCCGCACCCCCACTTTACCAGGTTTGTGTGACTCAGGTTCCCTTGCGTACAGCCCACTTGAATCAGTTTTTCTCTCTGGCTGATTCAAGCCTGCTGCAGGGACAACCCCTTTGTCACCCAAGGGCCCGATCCTTCCCATTTACAGACTCTTTAATCTCTGGGTTCGCAAGAGCTTGAGGGCTCTTGTAGCTCACTTGCATTCCAATGTTAGACACAGACACATCTTCATAAAGATAAGAAGTAAGTTTATTGATTACATAAGCAAGATAGTTGATAGAGAGTGGTTACTAGAAATCAAAGGTAAATATAATGCATTCCTGATCTATACTGGTTGAGTTCCTAAATAAGCATCTTACCCTACAAAGGTCCATAAGTTCCTCTCAGTCCTTGATGTAAGCGACTGGGTCTTCAGCCTTAGAGTTGCTAGAAAGCAAAATCATGCCTCTCAGTCCATGTCTTCCAGCCTTGTTTGCTGGCAAGATGCAGGATGCAGGTGAGAGTGCTCAAGATGGCTCTGGCCAAGCTGGGTTAATGGCCCTTGCTTAAGTACCTTTCATGGTCTCTTTGTCTCAGGTTTCCCGCTCATGAGCCCGTGTCTTTCCTCATGTAGCCAACCCAGGCAAACATGAAGATCCATTTGCATCTCCATAGGGTTCCGTCTGGCAAGGGGTTGCCAATACAGTCTTTTAACTGTCCCTACTTCCTGGAGTTTGGTCATTGTTACAGTCTTGAGTTGGGTTTTACAGTTCTCAATTGTAACATTACATACATGTTGCACCTTTTGCTTTACATATTTACTAGACTTGTAGTTTACACGTAGGCCAGTATCACACGTGTGTGACCCTATGTTCCTCCATGACAGATGGATTAAACCATTATGCTGTGATGCACAGCAGGAGACCTCTATGTTGTACACCCCACACACACAGAAAGAGCATGCCTGTTTCTGGGGGCTGCCACCACAGGATTCTCTCACAATGCAGCTGCTGCACAGGACAGCTCAGCTAGAGAGTCAGCAGAGGAGCACCGTGCTTCAGCATCAACATGGTGCTGCTACATCACAGCCCTGTTTCTCCTGGAACTCCACACCAGACTCTCACTATTGCAGGGCGCTGGGATAAAAGAGTGAGGGTTTGGGACACTAAACCCTGCCTCACTAGTGGTTCAGGCTGCCTTCTCATTGGGTAAGAACTACTTCTTCCCAAAATGCGGGATTAGGTCTCCCTCCAGTGGTTGGTCAGGGAACTGAAGTTTGGGGAACTCACCTGAGCTGGTCAGACATTCTTGTAGCCAGATTCCTGGGCTTTTTTGAACTGGGGTGGGAATTCCTTGCCAGCTTGTAACAACGATTCTTGGGGTTCACTCTATCTGGCTGTCTCCCCAACACTATAACTCAGTTTTCCCACTTATGGTGTACACCAGACACCACTCGGTGGGTTAATCCACAGGATTAATTTCTGTTATTCAAAAGAACTTGGAAGCAACTTCAGTCACTGAAAATATAAGTAGGTCAGGTTTGGTATTTAAACCAAGAGTCACCGCCAAATTCTAGTACCCAGTTTCAGTAACACACAGGCACCAGCTTTATAGTAATAGAACATTTTATATAGAATTTAAAGCAATTTATATAGAATTTATATAAATTGTATATGTATTTGTATAGAATGTATATTTATTTATTTATTTATTTATTTATTCAGATTACATTTAAAATACAATCCCCCCCACAAAAAAAAACCCACTCCCACCCTCCAACCTGCCACCTAATCCCTATCCCCAACTATAAATTGTAGAGTTTATATAAATTTAAAGCAATTTATATAGATTTGAACAATGTTATCAGAACATGTATAAAAGAAAATAATGATAAACTTAACACAGATGCTAATTTGACATGGGTATTTATCTATCTACCTCTTCCCCATAATCCATAAGTGTTCAGAGTCCATATTTCATAGCCAGTCAGGCTAGGTGAAGACTTATTGAAAGTTCCTCTTTGTTTACATATTCCCCCCCAAAAAAATCTCTTTCCAGAGTTTGTGACCTTTTAAAGAGTTTACAGCTTATTTGTTCTGTCCTGTAGAACTTTCCGTTTGCACATCTGTGAGGTTTCCCAAAACCTGAAACACTTCTCCCTGCATGTAGCATTAAAAGGCTACTCGGTATGCATGGTCCTCCATTGTTCTTGGCTAGGTGTCTCCTCTGGGGATGTGTATTCTCTCAATGAGTTTGCCTGCTTGTGTGGCTCCACCCACTGGATTATCTTGCAGTCTAACTTCATAACTTTTTCTCAGAACCTCTATTGTAACTAAACTAATGGGAATATTTTCACACTATGGCGTGCAACATTTCATACAGATCTCATTGATACCAAAGACCACTATGATTAGAAACATGTTTTGGGGAGAACTGCACATGTGCGAAAGAGCATAGTTGCACTTCCCTGGGCTCCTCTCCTCACACTGAGAAAAAGCCTCTAAAAAGAAGAAAACCAACTCCAAAATAACTTAAAAGGTACGGGAGGATGGGGAAATCAAAGGGGGCTCAGGAAAATAAACCTGGGTCTGCCAGAATTGATAAACTGTTTCAAACAAAAAC
>QEPC01012618.1:1645084-1674108 GCA_003113815.1 Sphenodon punctatus | reverse complement strand
AGGTGGGCCAAATATTTCACTGAACTAAACCAAAAAGACTTAAAACCACAATTATGGTTTCCAGCAAGGATGACCATCCTTTGGAATGGGAAAAGAAAAATATTTCTAGAACCTAACGAACTAGAAGGATTCCTGTACAAACAAGCAAGAGAACAGGAAGAAAACACCTGAGTTAAGAAATTGTCTCTGAATATGTTGTTTAAGTAAATGTTACTGAATATGATGTTTATTAATAACAGTTGTATGACTTAACTATAAAGAGTTGGTTTGAACAGAAAGTTTTAGTTTAAGAATAATGTAAAAGAGGTTGAAATAGAGGAAAATGGAAAGCACTGGAAGGGCAGAAAAGCCCAGGAAAAGGCAGAGGGGAGGGAGAGGAGCTGAGTGGAGATATACAGGCAATGTGCCAGGAATGGAGTAAATACAGATATAGAGTTCTCAATAAGTTAAAGGTTAATTTGGAGTATATCAATGTATATAGTTGGTTTAACAACAAAAAGGTTCAGGAGAAATCAATAAACCTACAGATAGGAGGGAAAAAGGTGCTCAAAGTGGAAAAACAAAATAGAAAAACATGGTAGAAACTATGTGTTATGACAAACAAAAATCTACCTGAAGACCAGAGAGCATATTTATTTGATCATTATGTATAATCAAAATAGAACTTACCTGAACCCAAAAGACAAAGTGAATACATTTAAAAAATTGTAACCACAGTTAATTGTTTACAAGTTTATGTATATTGTTATTTCAAATAAAAGTTTATAATGTTAAAAAAAAGAAAAAAAGAAACATGTTTTGGAAATACATAAATGTTGACTTTGGAGGAAACACGTGTTTACAACTTATAATTCAGAACTCATAAATTTGGGTGACCCAGCCCCAGAGCACCTTGAAAATGCAGGGCTTCCTTCTAGCAGTGCAGCAGAGACTCTATAGTTAATACTGGGGTAAGAGTTTCCGATTGACAGGAGTAGTAGCCCTTTTATTGTTCAACAAGCTAGAAATTATTGACACAGAACAGAGATTCTTGGTTCAGCACAGAGTTAGCATCAGACACATGGGAATGAGGTTTCAGAAATAGGTACAGAACTCGCATATTGTTCAGTCTCTGCTCCAGACATGGGTCTCACCCAAATCCTGGACTCTTCTAGTCTGAAGGTCCAGCTGTGCCTATACCGGACCCATCAGCTCCACCTGACCCATCTCCATGCTGGGGGAGAGGCTCCATGGTTCACTTCACGTTCTCTCGGTTTCCACTCTAGCTTTAGCGGAGACTGGACTCAACGGACCTTCTTCAGCTCCACCTGACCAGTCAGTTTCCAATGTACTGTCTTCTCTTCCCCTTATACTTGGCTCCTCCATTTCCGATCAGCCTAATCTGCTTGAGGAGACTATAAGGGGACGAGAAGACTCGCCACCTATTCATATGTGCTCTTCACAACGCACAACAGCACACAGAGATTGCTTCTCACCAACCCTCCCAGCCCTGCAAATAGGATCCCCAGGCCTGCTCACGCTACACAGATGCTGCATACTATTGTTTGTAAACGCTCATTGGGATTAGATCTGCCTTTGCTGGTGTCTGTGTTCACACTGCCCCCACCCCCCCTTGTTTCTGATCAGATGCAGACCTGGGCACGGACATCACAGCCTCCAAACTGTCACTGATGGTACAGGAGAGGTAACTGAGACATCAAGATTTGCTGTATGTGTCTCTTACAGCAAGCAGCAGAATTAACAATTGGGGGGCTTAATTTGTCACTGATGGGCTTAAAGATCAATGTCAAGTTGAGATGAATGTGCCAGTTCAGGCCTCTGACCAAGGAATAGTTTCAGGCTCTCTGCAGACTCAGGCAGGTGCTACTGCATCATTTACCCTCTGCCTTGGACACAAACTCTACGGATGTTTTCTAGGCGATATCTTTAAAACTGGGAGGGCTCCCAGCATGCACTGGGCTGCCCTTGGCATAGCTCTTTCTCTGTCCCTCAGAGAGGGTGGGGATTCGTGCAATTTCGAGACAAGAGGGTGGCGTGTCAGACTTGAGCTCTCGATCCCCAGAGAGGAGGGGCCTCAGGAATGGAGCAAGTAGGATGGTTCCAGCTGTGGAGGGACGGAGATCAGATGGGACAGGTATCATCTGGCAGAGAGAGAGTCAGGGGTGCAGGGAGGGGCTGTTACGCCCGAGTGTTTCTACTTCATCACATCATACACAGCCCGGTCTCCATGTTGCAGCATCTGGGGGGGTGGAATAGAGACAATTCAGCCAGAGACTCCCACCCTCAAATGACTCATCCCCTGCTCATCCTCAGTGGTCTGCACCCTACTATCCCTGCCCTCAGGGCTGGCATTTAGGGGGTGGGGCTAGATAACCATGAGGCCACTCCTCCGCAGTCTCATAGACACCTGGCCAGTGGCCCTCTCAGCAGGAGAGAGTGAGTGTGTGTGTTTCCAGCTACCCATGCAGGAATGGGACAGCATCTCCCACCCACAAGGAGCAGCAGAGTTGCCAACTGTCCCTCAATGAACGATGGGTAAGAAAAGGCCTTTTGCTCCAAGTGAGGCCAAGACGGATCGAATTCGGGGACAATCTGTGAATGTACTGAACGCAGTACCGCTCCAGTGTAACCACCACACACCTCTCCCCTCCCCGAGGACCAGGAAAGAGCTTGCTACAGTCCCAGATTGCACTGCAAGGGCACAGTCAGGGATTCAAGGGGTAATGAGAGAGGTCCCGGGGTCAAGCCCTGCTTCTATCACCCCTATCCACTCCCAAGTTAGGTTTCTGATAGGCAGGGCTGCCATTTCTCGTGGTTTGACCCTGAGATTCCCCATTTTGGCCTATGGGAATCTCAGAATCAAACTGCACGAGGTGGCCACCCGATTGGATGGGAGTTCCATGGGAGCTTTGGGAAGCCCTGGTGGCAACATGGAAAGCCAGGGACGTAGCTACCATTGGACAAACAGGGACATTCGTCCCAGGGCTCGTACTGGCTGGGGGGGGGGGCAATATCCAAGGTAGCTAAGCCCAGCCTGCCCCGGCCCGCCCGCCCAGCCCCCGGCCTCCACGGCTGGTCGGGTGGGCCGGGGCAGCAATGGCACTGCTGCATCTGGCCGCGCTCGGCCCCAGCGTGCGGGCAGCAAGCCACAAGGGACAGAGTGCCCTATGGGACCAGCTCGCCGCCNTAGGCCCCTTCCCCCTCCCTGCCTGTGGTTGCAACATTGTGTCAGACACAATGTTGCAACCGCGGGCAGGGCGGGAGAGGGGCCCCATGCAGCAGTCTGCCTCAGGGCCAAGTCATACTGACAAAGCTGGTGGCTCGGCTTGCCCCCCCTGGTGCCGTACATGTAGGAGTCGTCCTCCCCACTAGTCCGGACCCTGTCCAGGCAAGGTTGGCTCGAGGGAGGCCCAGCCTGAGTGGGAAGGTGCCCAGTGGAAGCTCCACTGAATGGAACCGCCACCGGGCACCTTCCCGCTCTGGCGGTCCCCACATCAAGCCAGCCCAGCCCAGCCTGCCCCGGCCCGCCCGCCCAGCCCCCGGCCTCCACGGCTGGTCGGGTGGGCCGGGGCAGCAATGGCACTGCTGCATCTGGCCGCGCTCGGCCCCAGCGTGCGGGCAGCAAGCCACAAGGGACAGAGTGCCCTATGGGACCAGCTCGCCGCCGGCCCAGAAGACAGATGACCCCATCAGCACGCCGCAAACTCTGCAGAGAGCAAGTCAGTCCCAAGCACCAGCAGCCCAGCGCCCCTAGGCCGGCCAAGCTGGGAGGCACGCCTGATGGGAGCTGAGCTCTTTAGACAATGGGACCCCGATTGTGGGTGCTGAATCCTTGGAAATCAGGCCCCGAGGTCACAGGACAGCCTGCTTGGCCAGGAGGACACTTATCCGTAGCAGAAGGACATTAATCTCCTACTTTCCATCCTCTGCCTTGCTGACTGCTGCTTGTTATTTCAGCTCCCCCTGCTGGCAACCGCTTTCAAGTTCAACTACTTAACCCCTTCTTCCCCCTGCTCTTGAGAACAGAGGTGAAGGGAGTTAACTTACCTCAGAGTTATTTCTCTGGAGTAAAACCTCATGAGGACACACACTATTTTGGCTGTACAGGACAGGAGCCTTGCCAGGTGGTCTGCTTAATGCAGAGGGATCTGGCAGGCAGGGGCAGCCAGATTATTTAATTATTAATTATTAATTTATTATTATTATTATTATTATTATTATTATTAATATAGCTTTGGAAGTGTATCTGGCACTGTACAATCAGTAGTTGTAGACAGATCCCTACCCAAAAGGGCTTACAATCTAAGAGACAAGGAAGGGGGAGACGAGGGAACGGTGAACATCAGAAGAGACAAGGAGACATCCAGGAGGTTGAGAAGATGCAGGTGCATGTGCTTCACTTAGGGTGAAAACAGACAGGACGCTAACCACCCTTTAACCACCCTCGGTGGTCATTTATGCATGTTTCAGGGCTGCATAGGGCACCAATACAGCCCTGCAACATGCATAAATAACCACCAAGGGTGGTTAAAGGGTGGTTAGCGTCCTGTCTGTTTTCACCCATGGTTACAGGGAAGAGATTCTGAGGGAGGAGGGAAGAGGATGCAATTTCACTCACGGCGAGTCAGGGAAAGCCTGACGGAAGAGGTAGGTTTTCAGGAGGGATTTGAAAGTCGGGAGGGAGGGAGCAGAATGAATGTATCCAGGAAGGAAGTTCCGGGCATGGGGGAGCTGGGGGGCAGAATTCTCCCAAGACCCCTGCTGCAGCTGCCACCGTTCGATTGTCCCCTGTGACAGGGCATCTGTGCCCCATATAAAAGTGGCAGTGCCTGGTCAAAGGAGGGGATAACTCCCTCCTTTTCTGCCTCTGCCTGCCCTGAGCTATGGACACCCCCCCTCCTGTGGCCCCACCCCACAGCTCTCAAGGCCTGCGTTTCCTGTCCCTTTAGTGCTGTCTCCCCTCCCCTCCCCCAGCTCAGGCATGCAATATCCAGTTCTCAGCCCTGGCACAAGGGGAAGTTCCTCCCTCCCTGTTCAGTCCTTATCTCCAGGCTCCGCGTGGATGCAGCGTGAGGTGCTCAGGGCTTACCTCGTAGGTGGAGCTGGGATCAGGGGGGCTCTCGAGCTTGGCCTGGAACACAGAGAGAGGCAGAAGGGTCATTAGCATGACATCTACCCCCACCAGCAGCCCCTGGGTGAGGGGGCAGTCAGTGGGAACCAGGCAGACATACAGCATAAAAAGGCCGAGGGGCTGTGTGTCAGTCCCGAAGGGCACCGGCAAGACCCTAGAGGGTGTGCCTTAGCCCCCACCACTCACCTCTTGTCCCTTTTGGGCTGCAAGAGGCAGGTTCTCGTATTCGGAGGGGGCTGTTCCACTCTCACGAGGGGTCTTGCCCCGGCTACGGACATCTGGGGAGGGGAAGATGCAGGGTTTTGTATTCCTGACTCCCAGATCCAACCCACTCCTGCTCTAACTACTAAACCTCACTCCCCTTCCAGAGGCAGGACTATAACCCAGGAATCCTGGTTGTCATCACTCTGTCTTAATCCACTAAACCCCACTTAGCTTGCCAGAGCCAAGGAGAGAACCCAGGAGTCCTGGCTCTCAGGATCCCCAATGCTAATCTGCCATCTAGACAACACACCCCTCCCACAATGAGAAATCGAGCCGAGCAGTCCTAACTCCTTCCCTCCCCACGCATAGAATAACTCGCCCAACCCCTGTCCCTTCCAGAACCAGGAAGAGAACCCAGGAGTCCTGGCTCCCAGTCCTGCTAGCAGCACCCAGGAGCTCTGGCTCTCTTCTCCCCTGATCTCTAAACCACATGGCCCCACTCCCTTCCAGAGCTGAGTATTAACAGCAACCAGCCTCTGGCTTGTTGGTGTCACTCACAGAAGAAACAGAGCAGCGCCGTGCCCAGAGCCAGCACAGCCAGTGACCCAATCACGATGCCAGTGATGAGCCCCGCTTCAGGGGAAGGCAATTCTAGAAGAGAAGAGAGGGGGAGTGTAGGAATCACTAGCCAAGTTCAGTCCCATATGCCACCCAATCCAGAATCCTGTCTGGGACCCTGACTGGCCCCAAGTTCTGCAAAGACATGGGGAAAAGCCTGCAACGGGCAGGGTTGGGATAATTCACCCCATTGGGGTCGCTTTTGAGGCCGCCAAGGCAATGCTGGAGTTGTGTTAAAAAAAAAAAATTTGCCAGGGCTCAGGTTGCCCCAGAAGCAACGCCCCCTACCCAAAACTTGTCAGAGAGGAGGGAGGTTTCTGGCTAGCAACCCAACCACTTGAACCACCCCTGTCCACTTGACAGCTGAATAGAAGTAGAAGTCCTTGTGATTTAATCTGTAGACTCATTGGGGCAGGGGATTAGAGTTTTAACAAATAGCTACGGACTGTATTAATGCCTGCCTACCTTTTCTAGAGCATTGTGTGACACAAAATTCAAATGTCATACATTTAAATGCTACAAAGGAAATTAAAAAGTTACGGTGAGGCTACACCTCCCACCTCACCCTAACTCTGCCATTTATAGTTCTTTATTCCAAAATTTAAAAACCAAAAGGTTTAAATTCATAGTCAAGGTGAATTAATCATACCTACTATTTTCATTTCCTCACTAACTAATAATCTATGACACAAAAATTACTATATTTAAAAAATATTGTCACTCCACATCAAATCTCTAATTCTCACCCTCGCTCTCTCCTCAAATTATCACTCCCTTTCTCCCTTCAACAACATGACCATTCTCTCATAACAAAGCATATCACACCACTTCACACGTAATAGTAAACAAATTATCATTTAACATGCCTTAATGAGTTAATCCAGCTGTTGATGTTTTTGCTGTGTATATGAAATTTAAAAATGAATATTGCTTTTATATTTTGTATGTATGGATTAACTCGTTAAGGCATGTTAATGATAATTAATTTGTTTAATATTACATGTGAAGTGGTGTGATATGCTTTGTTATGAGAGAATGGTCATGTTGAAGGGAGAAAGGGAGTGATAATTTTGAGGAGAGAAGGAGAGGGTAAGAATTAGAGATCTGATGTGGAGTGGTAATATTTTTTTAAGTATAGTTTTGTTTTGTTTTCAGATTATTACATTGCGAGGAAATGAAAATAGTAGGTATGATTAATTTGCCTTAACTATGAATTTAAACCTTTGGTTTATAAATGTTGGAATTTCTTTGGTTTTTGGGTGGTTGGTTTTATACTTTGCCAGTTTTGCTTGGTAATGCTGATGTATATTCAATGCATTGCTGCAGCAAGAGACATTCTGTTTCTACTGCAAACTTATATTCATTGCACATTAGCTTGTGCAAATGATGTATACTGGACACTGTGATGTTTTTCTGCGGTAAACTACATCGTGTTTCAGTGTCTTGTTGCACCATTTACTTCCACCATGAGAGTAGTATAAATCCAACGAACAACGTGAGGTAAAGTAAGTCCTATTTCACCGTCTTGGTGCACCGTGTATAAATCCGATGAGCAACCTCAGGTAAACCCGTGCCAGCCTCCCCTCGAACTTCCCTCTCAGATGACTGTATTTGTTTTTGTTGCTATCAACTTCATCTCTCACCTCTACTTCAGACACAAGATATTTATACAATATTAGCAAAGCTGCAATGGGCATGCACGACATAAGGATTTTTTCTATTCGCTTCAACGTGATGTTTGTTTAACACCACCATGCTATACCCCAAATTACCAGCGATTATTTGAGGCAGAACTTTAACTGTCTAGAACATTTACTTTCTGTTAAGATCCCTAAGTAAAGAATAATCGCCTGCAAAAGATTTTAGTCACAACCTGGAAGTCAAGTGACTCAAAAGTTACCATGTTAAGGATAGGCGGAGATTCAATGAGAACTCCGTCTCACTTTAACTAATAGGGGCACAACCTCTATAATATATTAGGGATAATGTTTTGCAGTATGTGAAAACTCATTGCAAGCCATTTTAAAAAGCTGAACGTTTGTAAGACTCCATCAAAAGAATTGAAAGTCTGGAGAGGACAGCCTGAACTCGTGATCTGCAATTTATAACACACTACATACAGCACCAAATATAGAAATAAAGCTTCAGACTTTATACCATGTAGTGCGAGTGATGGCCATTGTATCTAGTCATCTTTAATTATGATCATAAGGTGGGGTTTGGGGTTTTTTAAAAATAAAAATCTGCGCCTTAAAAAAATTCCCTCTCTCTATAGCGTTGCATATAACTCTACTCCATTCTATAAACCATTATGTCTAATACAAGGATAGTGTAGTGCAGACTAGTGCTGCATCATAATGTAGACCAGGGGTGGGGAACCTCAGACCCGGGAGCCAAATGCGGCCCATGACAAATTTTTATGTGACCCCTTTCCAGTGCCTGGATCTGGTCCTTGAGTCCAGTTCCAAATTACTGAAAAACTGAGCTCATGAAATCATGCAAACAAGGCTAGGGGACAGTTCCATGGCACAGATGCATGATTTGGGCCCTCCTTTCCTTGAGTGCATTCCTTAAGCACCCCTGCCCCAACATCTGTGCGACCCTCAGAGCTTGTGCAAGCTTTCAGAATGGCCCCCGGGAGGGAAAAGGTTCCCCACCCCTGATGTAGACAATATATTAATGTCTCATGTATACCTCTGGTTAGTCAATAGAATTCTATAAAAGGGCAGAGTTAAGGTGGTGTGCAAGGTGTGGCTAAAGCTTAACTTTTAATTTCCCTGGGTTATAGTGATTACATTTCTGGCATTTGAATTTCATATCTCACTATGTTATAGAAAAGGTATGGATTAATGCAGTCCTGCCTTAGCTATTTTTAAAACCATAGGGTCTTTTTCTGCAAGAGTTTTTTTGTGTTCATGAAATGAGAATGCAGTGAAACTCTGTCCTGTGGTTGCAAAGCAGAAGAGATTAATGGTCTCAGCTCCTCCATTCCTGGCCAACCTACCCCAGCAGAGGAGACTAAGTAATTTCAGACGTTACTAGACCATGGCCAACCACAGTGAATCCCCTGTGGTGACCGAAAGTCCCGTAACGTCTGTAGTGAGTTCCGCCAGATGTTCACCATGGTGAACCTCCAGTGGGAATCACAATGACCACGATTCTGGACCTCCGGCTGCCTGAAGGTCCAGAATCGTGGTTAGCTGGACCACGGTCCGGGATCGGTGGAAAGTAGCGTCTGTTACCTTCCACTGGCCCGGATCGTGGTCCAGACCACAATGTGAGATCGGGTGCAGCGGCCAAATTGGCCGCTACGTCCGCCCATCTCCCAGAGGGCGGGCGACTGGGGGAGCGTGGGAGGGCGGGGCTGTGCAGCCGCACGTCACACAGCTCCGCCCCCTCCCTGATCCCCTGCAGGAATCAGCCGGCACGTCTAATGGACAGCCGGACTGATTCCTGTCCGGGATCCGAAACGGATCCCGAACCGTGGTTCAGCGTGGCGGGCCGAGCGGCCGGTCATGTCTGAAATGACCCTATAGCCTGTAATGGAAACTGGTCAGGTGGAACTGAAAGAGGTCAGCTGAGCCACGTCTCCATTAAAAGGCAACGGGATTGCACTGTCCATAAACCTCTTCCTCAGAGCCATGGAGCCCCTCTCCCCCCAGTATGGAGGCAGGTGGTGTGTGCATGTATAGGTGATCAGTCTCATCTGGACCACCAGGCTCAAAGTCCTGGTGGAGGACTTGGGCAGGACCCCAGATAGAGCACCCTTACTTCAACCAAACAAGGAAGGGGATCGTAGCAACCTGCTCCTGTTTGCTTTGGAGGTTCAGTTCTCTGCACTGGCTGCTCCAGGCTGGTGCTCAACATACTCACCCATCAGTGTCTCCAGTCTCACTCCAAGATATCATCAACAAAGCTCTTTGGGGCCCTTGAGCGAATTGCAAAAATATATGCCTTACTAAGATGGATACAATGCAGCTTGCTCTAACACACCTGGGAAAGGCTGATTGCACTGGTCCTGGACACTTTGCTGAACTGGGTGACTGTCTGGTCCAGCTGGAAGGGAACTAACTGTCCTGTGGGCTGTGTAGTTGCACAACCCCTACTTCCCCACTTAAGCTTCCTCGTCTTCCTGCATCTGGGGGAGAAATCACAAGGTGGGGGAGGGGGCAAAGAAGAAGAGTCCAACTGATGGCGCTGCCTCTTAGCTCCCTAATGGCAACAGCAGAGACAGGCTCTGCCAGGGAGAGAGGGCAGAGATGCAGGGGTCAGTGGGATTTCTGTCTCTAGAAGAGAGCACAGTTTCCTTGGCACCTCCAGCCCCTGTTGAAGCTGGCAGTCAGTGAGCCAGTTAGTGCCCATGGGGAGGGTGACATCTGGGCTGAGACCGAACAGCTTATTTCATTCAGGGGTCTTGAACAGACACCAAAGAGGGTTCTGAGCATTTTCACACGGAGAAGCTAGTCCGGACTAGTTGACAATCTAGTTCGTCGTCGGACTTATTTCTAGTCCAGACTAGCAGAACATTGCAGTTAGTACACTTCCTAGAGTCTCTGTGGCTGTATTTCAATCCTCCGCTGCTTTTCGCGATGTTTTCTGTGACTGAAACATCACTTAATGTGATCCTACAAACCATAGAGGCATAAAATGCCTAGAGCGTCTGTCAGGTCTTGCCGTTGGACTCTGTGGCAATAAGTACTGGGTAGTCAACTAGTCCGGACTAATAAGCACTAGTAATTCGGGCATTTTCACACAGACAATCTGGACTAACCGAATGTAGTCCGGACTAGTTTGTCCATCTGAACGCTGTCAACAGTTCTTATTAGTCTGGACTAATGTCTGTCTGAATTACTAGTCTTATTAGTTCGGACTGGTTGACTATCCAGTAGATATTGCCACAGAGTCCAACCATACTAACTGCAATGTTCTGTTCATACAGCTAGTCTGGACTAGAAATTAGTCCGGACTAGATTGTCCATCTAAAAAGGTACCACTCTGTTAGCGTGGACTAATAAACACCGGGAGTTCATAAAAACTGGTCCGGATTAGTTTCTCCATGTGAAGACGCCCTCAGACAGACATTAGTCTGGACTACTTTAAGTAGGGTTCTTATAAAACCCAGCGATTGGGGTTTTATAACAACCATACTTATTTCTTAGTCCAGACTAATAAGAACCATTGACAGTGTTCAGATGGGACAAACTAGTCCGGACTACATTCAATTAGTCCACACTAACTGTCTGTGTGAAAACGCCCTGTATCTCGGCCACCACTAACCCAGCCACATGCTTTCCCCACCCTGCAAAAGCCCCCACTCAATCTTAAACCATGCTGGAGGCCACTGTGAGAGGCAGAACCAAAGCTATGTCTGGACAAAGGAAGAATGACAAGCTGAGGGCTGTGAGTTTTCTCACACTCCCCCTTTGCAAGGGCTCCCTGTCTTTCAGGGAAGGGGTGATGGAGTTGGAGCCCCAGAGTGCCCGATCCCCAGGGCTGGCCTTAGAATCTGCAGCCTGGTCCCTCTCCTAACAATTTGCAGTCTGGTGCTTGCTTACCAACACAAAGAAATATAAAACAGACACACATCACAGGCTTCTCTCACACACAAAACAGTAGCATAGTATAGAACAGTAAAGGGGGAAGAGGGGCACATAAAACAGGGCCAGAATAAGGAAGGATACAGATTAGAGAGGTCCAGGTAAGGATACCTACTTTCTACTATATTCAAACAATATGTAGCAAATCAGATTTGGAGCAACAGAGTATTAACGATATATTCTATTTCAGAAGAGCCAGTTAAGCAATTTTGAAAGAGGAACAGTAGGATTAAGCATGTTGGAAGGGGAGTTTTATTTTTAGGTTTTGGTTTTGTTTTTTTAAAAACCACAGTAAAAAGTTTTCTTTTCCACCAGGGAAGAAAATATACATCTGACAGACAGCTGGACTGAAAAACGTGCTTGTGACGGGACTAGGGCTGTGCGAATGCGGTTCGGAAGTTCAGAGTTCGGTCGACCGAACCCGACTAGTTCGGTCAACTGAACCGAACTTCCGAACCAAACTCGAATTCGACCGAACTGTTTGGTCGAATCCGAACCAGTTTGGAAGGCCAAAAACAGTTTAAAACACCGGTTTTGAATGTATGAACTCGGTTCGGAAGTTCGGAATTTGACCGAACTCGACTAGTTCAGACGACCAAACTGAACTTCCAAACCGAACTCGATTTTTTAACTGAACCGAACCCAGAACTTGGTTCTGTTCGCACATCCCTAGAAGGGACTGATTTGAGCACACACGCACTATGCTCTGATTAGCTTTACGCATACACACATTCAAAAGCAGGCTGCAGACTGAATACTTACTCACCCAGCTTCAAACTGATCACTGTGCACCATTTCCCCACTTTGCTGGGGGAAGTTACAGCAATCCCTCTCCTTTGACTGTCAGCAAAACTCTGTCCTCTCTTATTTATTGCTCCCTTGATGTGTTCTTAACAAATGGGGAGCAGAGGGGGCTGGTCTGTGCTGTCTCTGGAAGAAGTCAGATCTGGTTCTACCAGCCGCTTGTTGCAGAAAAGAAAAAGAAAAGAGGAAAGGAGAGAAAAATCCCTCTCCCCGGATTCATTCAACAAGCTACAGAAAAAAGTATCTGTACCAATCTGACCCATGCCAGATCCAGAAACTGCAGACGGACCACCTAAAAACTAGCTATAGGCCAGAATTGGACCCCAGGCTGGAGGTGCCTCACCCCTAATTATGGGGAACGTCAGAGGGGAGACCTAGAAATAATTCACAAGTCACCTTAACTCTGCCTAGGGTATAACAATACCATACTAAGCTTACTATAAACATTTCATTTCATATTACATACATTATACTACATTAGTAAAATTTTTACTTTCATACACACATATGGATAGTCCAAAATAATGTCTTGTTGTTACTCATGTTTCCAATTTCTGTGTTTCAAAACTAAAAAGTTGTTCCTTACTTTGGGGACAGATAAACTTTTCCCTCCCAGGAGCCACTTTGAAAATTAGTGCAAGTTCCAAGGGTCGCAAAGAAGTTGGGAGTGGGAGCGCTTAAGGGATGCCCTCCCGAAAAGAAGGATCCTAATCATGAATCCGTGCCAAGAATCAGTCCCCTCTCCTTGTGTGCAGGCCCTCATCTCTGCTCCCTTCCCTTGAGCTCACTTTATCAGGGCTAGAGGGACAGGAGTTGGATCCAGGGGGCAGATCCAGGAACTAGAATGGAGCCAAATAAAACTAGTCCTAGTCCACATTTGACACCACCCTGCCCCCAGACTGAGGTTTCCCCACCCCTGCCTTATGATAGACGGAATGGGGTTCTTTGTTACTGGAATTCAAAATGCATGCAGGGGAGGGTGGTGGGGGGGTGATTTCTGGGACATACTTTTTGGAGGGGAATCTGTACTAAAGTAACTTCTGACAGAGGTTAAAAAAAGGCAAAAGAAAATGGGGGGGCAAAAGAGACCCAGCCTGGGGGGGGGAGAGGAGGGGGTGCAAAGGGCCCAGCCTGATGGGGTGGGGAGCACAAGGGCCCAGCCTGTTGGCCCAGCCCATGGGTGGGGAAGATGAGAGATGCAGGGTGGGCCAGCCAGCCTGATGGGTAGAGCCCATTGGCGGCAGAGGGGAAGAGCAGGGTGGTGCAGGAGGCCGCCTGATGGGCAGAATTCATGGGGAGGGGCGTTACTTTTTTTCTGCTCCACCGCTGCTGCTGCTGCGGTCTCTGCTGCCCAATGGGCTTCTCTGGCAGCGCTGGTGGCTAAGCCAGCCTTGTCATGCCCTGCTCCGCGGGCTTGGCGACTGGGCGGCAGCAGTATCATCACATGAGTAGGGTTGCCACCTATGCACATTGTTAAGGAACACTTATGAAAAATGCATGTTGCAGGGCTTGCATTGGTGCCTAAGGCACCAGCGCAGACCCTGCAACATGTATATTTCATACGTGTTCCTTAACAATGTGCATGGGGGGCAAGGCAACCCATTTGAACCGTCAACTCTCCATCCTCGAGGCTGGGCGGATCCTGCTCGCTTTGGGGCAGACACGCGCACCCAGACCGTCAATCAGCCCGGCAGGGAGCACTGCCAGCAACACGGAGGCGGGGAAAGCAGCTGGAACTCGCGGGGTCGGGTCCGAAAGCCTGCCGGGTCCAGCCCTGTTAAATGGTTGAGGGGAGATCCGGGACCAGAGGGCTGGCTAGGGGCTAGGAGGCGCTCCCCTCCTCCCAAGATGGGAGGATCCTAAGGATCCCTGAGATCAGAGCTGCTCCAGTCCCGACTCACCGGAGACCCGGAGAGAGGTAGCTCCTATCCTGTTGTCAGTAACACCTGGTACCATCACGGTGTAGCGGCCGGTGTCGTTCAGTGTTAAGTTTGTGATGTGCAGGGAGCAGGGTGCCCGCCCCGTCTCCCGGCCGGTGCGGGCGGGGCCAGGAATGGAAACTGGGTGGCGATTGGGGACGACGTTAAGGATCCGATCTGGTTCATTATCCCCCGATCCACGGTACCAGGCGCAGGACGTGAAACTTCCCAGAGCGACCTGGGCAGACAGGGTGACGTTCCCTCCCACCACGGGATCCTGGGGATCAACAGCGATAGGTACCGGGTTCTGGCCCGGAGCTGGCGGGAGGCAGGAGCTCAGGACGGCAGCTGTGGGGGGGAAGGGGGAGGCTGTTAGTTTGGCAGCAAAGCTCCGTCTCTCGGGGGCTCTCGAGGATTCACTCCCCACAGGCTGCCACGGCCCGGGGGCAGTAAGGGGGTGGCGGCCACCGGGTAACGCGCTGCGGCTGGGAGTCCCCCAGGCTAACAGAGCACCAGGGCAGCGCTGCGCCTTTGCCCCACTGGCACCTGCCGCCTTTCTGTCCCACCCGCTCCCGCTCCTGGAGTGAACAGCGTCTCCCTCCCCCGCTGGGGAAAGGGCCACACAGCGCCCCCCCCAGTCGGGGTATAGATCCCCGGGGGCCGTGGCGGGATCTATTCACACAGCTGGCTCCCCCCCCTCTACCGGGATCCCCACCTCCGCACCTGCCAGAACCAGCCCTTTCCAGGAGCCCCAGCATCCCAGGAGGCTCCAGCTTCCGCAGAGTCGCCCCATCGACCGTCCCCTCCTGGGAGAGGGTCTCTCTCTGGGGCGCCCTAAGTTGGACAGATCCGTGGGTGGGTGGGTCTGTGCCCGCCCGGCCAGACTCCTCCTGGGTTCTCTCTCCGTGCCCCACAGCACCCGAGCCCCGCCCGGGGCTCAGCTCGGGTCTGGCGATGGGACCGACGGGGTGGAGACTTGGCAGCTCCGGCTGTGACCACACCCGAGGGGAGGGGAGGGGAAGGAGCGGGCTGTCTAGGACCGAGCTGTGAGCTCTGCTCTGGGGTGACAGCACACGGGACGCCAGGGAGGAGCGAAGGCGGGGCGGGGTCGACGGTAAGGTTGCTGCCTATGCACATTTGAAAGAGAACACTTATGAAAAATACATGTTGCCGGGCCTGCATTGGCGCCTAAGGCCCTGCAGGCTCTGTGGCAGCCAGTCAGACACAGGACAGAGGAACTATTGATCCCGCCACACCGGCCCCAGTAGGACCCAGACTTTGTTTGGGGAGGGGGCACGACTAGGAGGGCAACAGTGAACAAAGAGGAGATCACTCAATAGGGGGCCCAGCCCCCACCTGTTGTTTATGACCTTGGCTGAAGGGGATGGATAAAATTGAACCCATCACTAAACCTCCCCCCTGCCCCCCCCCCAAGTCAGGACTAATACACAATAAATCAGTGCTATACTGCCCCCTCTACAATGCTCTCCCCTGTCCTGGGGCTGTGGGTGGTAAGGGGTTAATGGCCTGCCATGTCCCATTGGCATGGTTACCGTGGTTACCCGTGGGGGCATGCAGCTCTTCCTTGGGGCATCCACAGGGCGGGTCTGGGCCACTTCCTGTCTGTCTGGAGACACCAATGTGGCTGCTGCAAGGGCGGGCAGCTCAGCTGGAGAGGCAGCAGGCTACCAAGCAGCATCACAGCGTCTCCTCCTTCCCCTCCGCACCCGCACCCCGGCCTGCTGGGATACAGGAGTGAGGGTTTGGGACAATTCCCTGTAACTAAGTGAAGCACTTGAGCCTGCAACTTAGCCCTCATGAATGTACTCTTGTCTTTCCTGATGTTGATACCTTTCCATATGGCCCCCGACACACGATGGGGGACATGCCGTGGACCTAATGTTTTGCACTGGCCTTGAGGCAGGGATGCAGTACTGGGGGACGTATCAGCTGGGCCCTTGTCATGGTCGGATCATTACCTCCTCCGGGCCAGCCTCCCGGCGCATGCCTGCCCTTGGAAGGGTGCTGAACCAGTTCAGTTGCCCCAGTCGCCCCCGGAGACTTATGGAACTAGTGAGGTTCCAGAATGCTCTTGGGGAAATACCGCCCCCAATCTTGATGGTTGCTCACTCAATGACCTCATCATTTTTTGGAATGTCATGCTGACTAAGGGCATTGATCGAACGGCTCCAAGGCGTCCGCTTCCTGAATGCCGACAACGCAGGTCCCCCTGGTTTACAGAGGGCCTGCGGCGGATGAAGCAGGAGGGATAGCGGTCGGGCTGAAGCCGATCAATTACAGCATAGAGTCAGTTTAAGAACCTCTGCGGTGGCTGCACGGACAGCAAAGAAGATGTTCTTTGCTGCCTTCATAGTGTCCGCGAAGTCGCGTCCAGCTGAGCTTTTCCGGGTGGTACAGAGGCTGGTCAGCCCAGCCTCTCTACACCTGGAACTGGAATCTTCCAGTGCTCGCTGTGACATGTTTGTCGACTTTCTCATGGATAAAATCGCTCAGATTCATCATGATTTTGATGCTGCATTTATAGCAGTAGGAGAACCTGAGGTAACGAATGCCCTGCAGGCCCCCTCCCTGGAGGACTGTTTGTGTACATACCAGGGGCTGATGGACTGGCTTCGCCCTATGCTTTCTACTAATAGTAGGGACAGAGCACAGAGAGAGGGCACCCTAGATACCGTATCCCCTTGGTTTGATAAAGACTGTCGTGAGGTACGGTCTAGGCTGCGCCAATTGTAGCAATGCTATAGACTGAGTAATGTAAACACTCTGAGGGAAGATTTGGTGGACATGAGGCGTAAATATAGAGATCTTAGGGTTAAAAGAGATCTCCATTTTAGGCAGGTGTGGGAACAGCTTGACAGGGCCTCAGGAGACCCAAATACCCAGAGGTTTTGGAAATTAGTCAGAGGAATAGGAAAGAAATTAAATTTTGGGCGTGCTCAGGTTCCATCGGAGGAGTGGGAGGCACATTTTGCCGCCCTTTATTCATCTCCCAGTGGGGAGGGAGAGAAGTTGGTTGTACGGCCTATGCTGTCTCAATGGGACCCAGTCACGCCGGGTGAAATTGTGGCTCTGATTGCATCCATAAACACTGGTAAGACCCCCGGATCTGATTTTCTTCCTGCCGAATTCTTAAAGAGTAGAGTAGATTGGTGGGTCCCGACGTTGGCAGCTCTGTTTACAGGAATCAATGCTTCGGGGATAATCCCGGCCGAATGGGGCAAGGCTGTTGTGGTCTCTATTCTGAATGTTGCATTTTTATTGTAATCTCACCTGGCCATGTAAACCTGTTTTTATCTTAGTAACTGTGTACACTGACTTGTGCTGCATTTTGATTGTATTCTCCCCATATCACATGATTGTAAAACCTGCGTTTAGATGACTTTAGAAACTATATAACACCTGTTTGTAGCATTAGTAGATTAAATATAAATAGTATTGAATATATGTTAGCCCAAGTGGGAAAAACACTGGTTCATATTATAGAGCATGATGGGTACAAGCTAAAGAACCAACTAGTCAGCTAAACCTCAAACCAAAAGCCTCAGGTCACAGTGATACGAAGTTGAGAGCCATGCACAAAGGAGAGGAGAAAGGAATGTTGCTATAAACAAAGCTATAAGTACTGCAAAACATGATAGGTGGCGACACCTAACCAGACAAAGGGGCCTTTTTAGTACTTTGATACAGAGTGACTGGGTGTCGACGAGAAAAGTAGCCTTGGAGATGCCAGGAGGGGCATGAGTAAGACCCCAATCTAAATTACAGAAGGTTTGGCCCTGACTGGAGGGTTGGGGCCTGAATGCTCTGAAAATAGATTGGGGGAAAATAAATAAGCATATCAACTGGGTAAGCCCCAAACCATCAAAAGATTACAAAAGACTTTGTTCCCAAATATGCTGATACACCTCCTGCCTGAAAGGTCAGTCGAACCCTGCACTCAGTATTTTGACAACATGTCCCCACCCAGAACAGTATAAAAAGCCAAGCAATACTCCAGGTCCTTGTCTCAGCGCTTGGCATCTAACATGGTGTCCGTGGGCTGATGACCCTTTCTGGAGCTCCTCCATAGGGAGTTCTGCAACACAACAAGGGGCACCTTTCCCGGGTACGGACCCCTGGACCCCCACCTGTATCAACCTCTCCAAACCAACGCTCGCCACTGTGATCTGCAGGACACGTAAGAAACATATTTTATATGCTAGGCAGGCCAGGCTAGGATCTATCTAAGAACTGTTGCATTGGGTTCATGCTGTACCTGATTGTGTGAGCAGGATAATAAAATAGTGTTGTACCCAATTAAAAACGTCTAATTTGTGGTGTGGGGGTGACTAAGATCCCGATTGGGGAATCGTGCTTGGGAGGGAAAGTACTGGATTTTAAATCTTAACATGAAGAAGGGTGCCTGTAACGACCCTAAGAATTTTAGACCCATAAGCCTTTTAAGTATTATTGGCAAACTTTATGTGAAGTTTCTTCTCCTTAAATTGAAGAGCTGGGTGGGGTCCCAGGCCATTATGGTAAACAAATAAATTGGGTTTAGCGAAGGAAGATCCACAATGGACCACTGCTTTCTCCTTGCTTTTCTGATACAGAAATTTGCTAGTATAGGGAAAGCACTGTATGTGGCGTTTGTGGACCTTCGTGCTGCTTTTGACCTGGTTCCTCAGGAGCGCCTCTGGGTCAAGCTCTTGGCCCTTAATATTGACAGGAGATTATTACACCTGATAATTGGTCTACATACAAATACACACATCCGAGTCAGAATAAATTGAGAGGGGGGGTTGTCTAATAAAATCAAGACTGAAAGGGGGTGGAGGTGGGTCAAGCAAGGTTGTATCCTGGCTCCCACCCTTTTCAATTTGTGCTTAAATGAGCTGAGTAAGGATCTTCCCTCCGGGAAGTGTCATTTTCCTGTGGTTAGTGATACTCATGTTTCTTGTTTACAGTATGCTGATGATACGGTGCTTCTTTCGCGTACACAGATAGGCCTGAGGCGATCCTTGGGTTTTTTCGGAAAATACTGCCAGGTCAATGCTGTAGAGATTAATTATGCCAAAACGAAAGTAGTGGTTTTTACACGTAGAAAATTGGGTCATAGGTGGTTTATTGAGGGGGAGGAAATAGAGCAAGTTAGGGCCTATAAATATCTTGGGCTTCTGTTTCAAGGCACTGGGGGTTGGGCTCTGCAACGTTTGGCTGCCACGGAAAGGGCTAGGAAACCAAACAAAGCCATTTTATCTTTCTTTCCCTCTAGGGGTGGTAGGTTGATAACTCCGGTAATTAAAGTTTTTGTGCATAAATGTGTGCCAGGGATCCTTTACGGTGCTCACTTTTGGACCCTGGGAAAATTTAAGAGCCTTGAGAAATTGCAGTCGAGTTTTTTTGCAGGCCCTGCACACAGCTCCTCCTGGGAGCAGTAGTGTGGCCATTGATATGGAGTGTGGTATGAGACCTCTCCAGGAGAGGATTTGGAAGGGAGCTCTGAATTACTGGCTAAGGCTATAATTCAGTCTGGCGGCCCCTTTATCCCAGCTGGTGGTTACTGATAAGGTGCCCAGTAGCTGGCTAATGGCTGTGGAAATGAAACTAAAACGATTAGGTTTCTCACCCGAGGCCCTTGCCCCTCTTGGTTTCAAAGCTGCAAAGAACTTGGTGGCCCAGAGGCTTTCTGATATTGGACGCCAGGAACAATGGGCAGCCCTGAAGGAGTGCAGGGACCTGGGCTTGTATAGCTTATTTGCCTGCCCGGAAGATTCTCCTAAGGCATACCTGGATTGTGGACTTTCCCCATTAAATAGGAGGCTCTTCCTCCAAGCCAGACTGAATTGTTTTCCTTCTGCCATGACTGAGGGCAGGTATCGGGGGATCCTGCTGGCTGAGCGACTCTGCAAATGTAATTTACATCATATTGAGTCAATACAGCATATAGTTCTGGACTGCCCTTTATATGCTGTTGCACGGCAGAGACTAATAAGTATTGAACTCATCCCCTTTTCTGGTCGGTCGCAGGATTTCTTACTCAGTGATTGTTCTAAGGATGTCACTAAGAATGTGGCATTGTTTTTATTCTCTGTCTATGCCAGTAAATCTGATAAGGGTTAGATTCCTGCTTCACACATGTTCTGGTTCAGTTAAAAGGATGAATTTATTTTAATTTTAAATTTAAACTGTCTTGACTTCCCCTATTGGGGGGTCAGATTGTAGTCAGTTTGTATGACATGTTTATTTTAGGGTTGGTGTAATAGTGGAATTAGTCTGTTTATTCCTTTTATTCGCACTGATCTTATGGTTGTGCAAAACTATATGTTTATTTAAGTAAGAATTTTAAATTAGAATGTGGTACACAAATCTTCTGTCAGAAACTTGCCTGTGGCTTACCCAAACTTGATTAGTGCCTTATATAAATCTTGTTCTTTGCTGAAGTTTTTTTATTATATTTCATGTATAGGTTTTATTATTGTTATTGGACTGTACTACATGCTCTCTTTGTGGTTTGTATCTTTTATATGTTTCTGCAATGGCCAGATGGCTATGCAATAAATTGTGAATTGAATGCCCTGCCTTGTCCGATTTTGTGGGATCCGTTTCAGTGGATGTCGCCCGTAGATGTGGGAGATGTTCTTGGGGTGGTCACAGCCACCTGTTGTGAATTAGACCCATGCCCGTTTTGGCTGATTAAGGCTTGCCGTGAGACACTTGGACGCTGGCTGGGGTTGTCGATGCCTCCCTGAGGGAGGGCACAGTGCCGGGCTGCCTCAAAGAGGCAGTGGTGTGGCCTCTGCTCAAGAAACCATCCCTTGACATTGACTTCCTCTCCAGCTATTGGCCAATCTCTAACCTTCCCTTTTTATGATGAAAAAGAAACAAACATGTTCAAATTGTGCCCCTAAACAACTGAGAGCTCTAGTGTGTAATCACATACAGAACTGTGAGCTCTGATGAAAGTCCAGACACGTTTAGGGGCCACTGCCCCTTCCTCAGTGGACGAATATACAATAAATACAGCAAATTCAAAGTGTGTTCAGATCTGCAGGACAATGAACATCACTTTCCTAGATGCAGCTGCTACCTCTTTAAGGGCTGGTATCACTGCTGGTGTAGTAGCCCCAAATTATACCTATAAATTCAAAACAATAAAAAGCTGAAAGATGATATCTTCTGAACTGGCAAAAATTCACAAAATCCCAATTCAATACCTTAGAGTCTTAAATTCAAAACTGTTAAGCTAATGCCAATTAATTATACTTACAACAGACACTGCTCTCAATGTCCACAGAAAAAAGGGCGGGGGGAGCAAAGAGAGGGAAGAGGCTTGGACACTCACTTCGGCGCTGGCCTTGTGCTCTTCTAGTTGTAAAAAGGAAACTCACTTGAGCCTCTCTAAAACAGATAATGCAGAGTGACACACTTGTTACAAATGCCTGCCTGCCAAGCCAACATCCAACAATTCAAAGCCCATTTTCCACAGTCCGCTCTGACTCCAAATACACTACATTGAGTCTACCGAATTCATAATACTCGCATCCTGTGTAGCTAACAAAAATTTAATCTTGGAGGCCACGGAGAAGTCTGCCCTTCTCTTTCAATATTTAGTCTGCCCTCCCCATTGACTCCTGCCTAACTGCAACCAAGCCAAGCACGTGCACCTGAGACCTCGCATCCGCTTGAATGTTATTTATATCCCTTGTCTCTCCCTATGTCCCCTCTCCTTGTCTCCCCCCTCCGAGTCTATTAGATTGTAAGCCGTAGGCAGGGACCGCATCTATCTTATTGTTCTGTAAAGCTCCAGGTACAGAACAATACAAATGCTTATAATAATAATAATAATTAATGATTAATAATATTGTTTGTAAATGCTCATTGGGATTAGATCTGCCTTTCCTGATATCTGTGTTCACACTGCCCTCCACTGTTTCTGATCAAATGCAGACCTGGTCACTGACATCGCAGCCTCTGAAATGTCACTGATGATACCGGAAGGGTCGGTAACTGGGATTTCAGGTTTTGCTGGGTGTGTCTGCTACAGGGAGCAGCAGCATTAACAATGGGGAGAGTGTTCATTTGTCCTTGATAGGTTTCAAGGTCAGTCTCAAATTGAGATGAATTCCTCTGTCCGAGGAATATTCTCAGGCTCTCTGCAGACTCAGGTATTACTGTGCCAGTTATGCTCTGCATTGGTCACAACAGCCCTAGTGACATTTTCTCGGTCATTTCTTCAAAGCTGCAAGGGCTCCCAGCATGCACTGGGATCCCCTTGACTCAGTCACTACTAGAGGGGGTGGGGATTTGTGTCCTGAAGGGCATTGACAAAGGACAAGGAATTTGCCTTGGGTTCTCAATCCCCAGAGAGGAGGGTCTTCGGGAATGGAAAGGGTAGGATGGTTCCTGTTGGCGAGGGGAAGGGACAGGAATCATAGTTTCATTGTATTTTACTGTACTAATGTTGTGATGCATCCCCAGTGGCATTGGCAGAGGGGCGCTATATAGATATGTATTATAACTTTTAATTATTAATGATTTATCATTATCTGACAGAGAGAAGGTCAGGGGAGCAGGGAGGGGCTGTGACTCCAGGGTGGGGGCAGGCTTTCTTACTACTTCAGTTCATCGTACACACCGCCTGGTCTCCGTGCTACAGCGTCTGGGGTGAAATGGAGACAATTCAGTCAGCGAGCCCCATCCACTCCCCAGGGCCAAGCAGGATCCCCCCCCCCCCCCCAACTGACTCATCCCCTGTTCACCTTCCAAGAGCTGCACTCAATAGTTCTAGCCCTTGGGGGATTTGCTGGATGTGCAACTGGGGGACAGAGGGCTGCTCATGAGACCAGAGGTGAAGGGAGGAAGTTACGCCAGGGAGACTCTAAGTATAAACCCTGGCTCTGGCCTGTCGTGAGAGCACACTCTATTTTGGCTGCAGCACCAGTCAGTAGCCTTACCAGGCACCTGCTAGGGTGGGGATGCCCCATAAAAAGTGGCCCTGCCAAGGTGGCGGGGGGGAGGGCTTATCCCATCCACCCCTTTAGTGCTCCTGCCTGCCCTGTGAGTGAGTGTGTCCATCAAACATTCCTAGGTTAGAGGGGGGGGGGGGGGGGGCACATGGCAATTGCATGCAGAGCTCCAGCTTCCCTGAATCCGACACTTCCAGGGGCTGATAGTAGAGACTGTTCCTGTTACATCTGGGGGAGAGGTTTATATGAGAGAGAGAGAAGTCAGGAGGCAGCGGGGAGGTGGAAGAGAGAGAGGGAGAGGATGGATGCCTCTCAACCATCCCTAGTTAGGAGGGACAGTCCTTCCTTGGGCGCTGAATCCCACTGTCCCTCTTTCAGGAGAGAGAGAGAGAGAGAGAAACAGTATGGTGGCCTCCCAGAAAAAGCCCTTGAGAGGCCAATGGGGAGTAGGGTGGCCACCTATGCAAATTTTTAAGGAACACTTATGAAAAATACATGTTGCAGGGCTTGCATTGGTGCCTTAGGTGCCAATGTAGGGCCTACAAACATGTATTTTTCATAAGTGTTCCTTAAAAATTTGCATAGGTGGCCACCCTAATGGGGAGAGAGGATGGAACGACAAGAAATTCAGTGGAATGAGAAGCAGGAGAACGTCTGTCCCTTTATGCACCTGGAATGGTAAGAGCTGAGTGCAGGTATGTAAATGCATGAGGGGGTGGAGCTTACTGGCTGAGCAGGTGGAGCTTTCTGGCCAAGGGGCGGAGCTTGTACCTCTCTGGCTGCTCAGATTGTTGGGAGGTGGATTGTTGTGCCCGTGCTTTAGTTCTCCCGGAAACTCTACAGCGGTCACAGAGGAACTTCAAGTGCAGTGATGCAAGCAGATTTCCGCTCCTCCACAGCCTGCAGGGCTAAGACAATGATTCACCCCAGTGGGGAGTCACCGAGTTGAAGGGTCTCTAAACATGCCTTGATCCCTTCCCTAATGCCTCCCTTGATCATCTGGCTAAAAGGCGCGCCCCCATAGGAGATACGAAGCCAAAAGCAGGAAAGGCAGAGAGGAAGGGGAGTCAACCAGACGGGGAGAATCCAGGACCCAGTGTCAGTGAATGGTGGGATTGATTAATCAAAAAATAAAGCATCCTGGGACGTCTCTGCCTCAAATGTTAATGAAATCCTACCCAGCCACAGTTGAGCAAATCAATCACAATTTGGCCGACCCAAAGTTGAACACCCGCCTAGTTGCATTGAGACAATAAGCCCTGGGAACACCCCCCCTCCCCACTTTATGAATTCCCTGTCCTACGGAAAACCGTAAACAAACATTTGACCCCGTATAACTCTACCTGTATCCCCAATTGTTGTAGTTATTGAAACGTGGAAACACAGTATTTGACTCAGTCATGTCCCCGCCTGAACTCCTGGATCTATAAAAACCCCACCCAGACTGCAGTCACACCTGCGGCGGCAGTGGGGGCTGAGCAAAGACGCGGCAGCAGGGAGGAGCTCGATGGCGAAAGTAGAGCCGGTGCAAATGGAGATCTGCCGCGGCTTCCCTTGCGTATGTCAGGGCAGGATTTTGTGCCCTGACATGTGGGAGGGAAGCCGCGGCAGAAGCCCATCCTCACGGGAGCGACTTCCAGAATCTGCCTCCTCCCCGCGGCTGGATCTTCCCTTGCGGGTCTTGCTGCCGTCACGCCGCATCAGGTGTGAACGTGAACTGAGTCTCCTGGTGGAGAGAGAGGTCAAGATCTGCACATACGATAAGTAGTTGCGTCCATGTTTCCACCTATCTCACTGTTGGCCGTGACTCTATGTTTCACTCTTCTGGGATTATTTTGCTAATTGAATTTTGGAGAATACAGAGTCCTCGATTTGGCCTCATGCCGGGGAAGAGTGAAATCCCATCTTTCCCTCTATCTCTTTTATGTCCAATCCCTTATTAGATTTAACACAAGCTACTTTGACAAAAGTGGTTATGAGTTACTGGGTATTTTCAGACGTTACGAGGTCACGCTCAACCACGGGGAATTCCCACATGGTGATCGTGGTCTCGTAATGTCTGTTGGGGCGAACGGAAGCCGCCCGCCAGATGTTCACCCCCGTGAATCACGGGGGGGAAATCACATTACACACGCAAACGGAGGTCCTGCCTGGACCATCTCCGTTTGTGTGTTCAATGTGATTCCTGCCCGTGATCAGGGGGATCATCTTGTCTGTCCCCAAACCACAGCCCGGAATCAGCGGCGGGATTCGGGCTGTGGTCAATGCCCCGGGGGGGCGGGCAGGCGCTGCGGCCGCATTGGCTGTGGCACCCGCCCGTCTCCCAGAGGGAGGGCAGCCGGGGGAGCTTGGGGGGGGGGGGGGCGGACATTGAGCCGCGCGGCCCCACCCCCTCCCTGATTCCCGTCTGTTGAACATACCGGTTTGATCCTGGTGGGGGATCAATGGGTGTTTCCGTGACGGGGCCAATACAGGCCCCGTCACGTCTGAAAATACCCACTGACTTGTATTCCCCATAATTTTATTGTTTTTACAGTGTGCCTTTTAAATAAGACTGCTCTGCTCTTTTACCTTCTATGCTTCTGCTCCGTTTAGCAACGCTCCATTACCTAAGACAAAGACCCTTCAGGTTACAGCTTGCTTAAAATACTCATTCAAAAGGGCTACTAATATTTCCAGGAACCAGCCTTCTGCCCAAGGGAGGGGGAGTTGAGGATTGCCTGAAGAAGGGATAGCTTTACGTGTGGGTGTCTGCATGTATTCTACATGGAACTGAAACTATAAAGGGCAACAGCTGGAAAGTGCTGTGATCCCTGTGGATTAACAGAGTGGCATTTGGTTGTAGAGCGCTGAGCCAGGGGCACGTAGGGGTTACAGAGTGAGGATTCTGAACCCAGCCTAAAGGATGCCGCTAGATGGCGCTGTCTTTCCTTGCTAGCATTCCCAGGATCACAAATGTTGTGTGTGGGTGTATGTGTGTCCTAACCACTGGAATCAGCCCGGCCAGCCAAAAAAAAAAGTTATAAGGAGGGACCTCAACATAGGGAGGTTAGCTACACACACAGTTTGCACAAGCAGCACACAATCATGTTCTCACATAGGCAGTACGCAATAGCAAGGAAATTCAAAGAAATAATGAGCCTTCTGAATAAATAATTAGCACGCCTGGTAACACTAGGATGGATGGATCCTGGATGTGTATAGAGCGGGATGGGGGCAGGGAAGGCTGGGTGGATGGGGACAGAGTAAGAGATGAATGGAAGCCAGGAGGGATAGAGAAAAGTAAGATGGGATGGGGTGGGTGGGTGTGGGGAGCAATGGAGAGATGAATGGGTGGGTAAGGACAGAAAAAGACAGAGATGGGGAACCTCAGGCCTGGGGGCCAAATGCAGCTCACTCACAGCAGGTTTTTACGTGGCCCCTTCCCAGTTCCTGGGTCGGGTGCTTGCATCCGCTTCCTACCCACAAGCACGGAAAGGCTGAGCCGAGATGAGGTCACGCACACAAGGAGAGGGGACGGCTCCATGATCTGGACCCTGATTTCCTTGGCTGCCGCACCCCTTAAGCACCCCCCCGCCCCCAACTTCTCTGCAGCCCTTGGAGCTTGTACTAATTGTCAAAGTGGCCCCTGGGAGGGAAAAGGTTGCCCTGCCCCTGGTGTAAGGGATGGCTGGGAGGCAGGAGGGGTTAGGGGAAAGCATGGATGGATAGGACGTGTATTTATTTAATTTTATTTATTTATTTATTTATTTAATCAATCACATTCCTCCCGCCCCTTCTCTTAAGGCTCAGGGAGGATTATAATACACATGTGTATAGAAGGGTGAATGATCCTGAACCCTCATTAGCCTTTCCAAGCCCTCAGCAATAAATAAAATAAAATAATCATAATAAATATTTTATTATTAATAATCTTTTCCCTGTTTCTTCCCTCAGCCTTTCTGTTCAGACTTTGAGCCCCTCAGAAGAGGGGTTAGTTCTGGGCCGTGCCTGGCACAGTGGGGTCTTGCTGCCAGCCTGATGTCTGGCACAAGCAAGCATTAATCCTCGCCCCACTACCCCAGGTGACAGACCAGCCTTGCCAAGGCCAGGCTGGCACTGCATTCGGATCTTTCTGAGCTGGGTCTGAGCCGGGAGATGGCCCCAGAAGGGGGAGCTGGATTTGAACAGGAGAGGAATCTTCCTCCATCACCTCCCTCCTCCGCCCCCAATCAGAGATCCTTCCTTTTCAATTCCTCTCCAGGAAAGCCTTGAACTCAACCGCTGAGCTTCCCCAGGTACCACCTACCCTTCTCACTCATAGCAGGGAGAATAATATCCCCAGAGGGAGATGGGCAGAGACTAAATCCTGGAAGGGGGGTTCTGATCCCAGCGCCACCAGAGTCTGGGGCTTGTTGGTTCTGGAGTGGGGCATGTTCGAGGGAGCTGCTCCAGACCCACAGTGCAGGGAGGGGATTCATGGGTTCAGGGATAGCAATCTCCTACCCCAGGATGGCTGTGTCTTGTCCCATGCCCCTTCCCCATTCCCTATGTGTGCCAAGCTCAAGGTGGGGTGAGTTACCTGCTCTAGGGTATAATAATCACTAATCAGCTCTGGCTGTGATTTGGGGGGCACAGTGTGTGACCATGATTAACTTCCATCAGTGCTCTACAATGGGAATAGGGGATGGAGTTTGTCTCTCCTGGGAAGTGTCCCCCCCATATACCATCCATCCCCCCCCCCTCTATGCCACCTTTCCCCGCTCCTGTCTCCAAACTCTCTTCATGACTAGGATAGGAGACCGCTCTCCCTTTCTCCCACCTATGAGGAAGGCAGCACCTGGGAATCCTGCAAGGAAACACACACACACACACCCTTTAACACTTAGAGCAGTGAACTACTGGAATAAGCTTCCCCGGGAGCAAAGAATCTGAATAGCTTCAAAATGGAGTTGGATACATTTATGGCATATATTGTGAGGAGTTTTTATTATTTGATGTTGCAGGACACTGGATCCTCTTTTCTAACATTAATTCCTGTTATTTCAAGCATTGGGGTGTGTGCTCCGGTTGGTCCTAGTCTCCACTTATAGCGATTTGTGGGATTTCTCTGTGCAGATGGTTGGGGTGTGGCAGGTCCTGCAGTGGTGCAGGGGGCTGGACTAGATGACCTTTGAGGTACCTTCCAGCCTTGCGACTCTTATCTCCCATATTCCCAATTAGAACCAGGTTAAACTCCAACGGGAAAACTCTTCATTGGGAACTCCGAGCTTGCACGTGCCCACAGCGCCACCTGGAGGTCACTGCACCTCATAGATTATCCTCTCTCACGTGGACACTCCCCCTAAGAATGTGCTCCTAATAGGACACTTGGGGGCAGCATCTCCCCTTCCAGCCCCATGTCTGGACAGGAAAGGCTTGGTGTCTTGAGGAATTAACAAACTCCATCAGAGAATCCCTTCAGGGTGGACATTCGTCCCCAAGCTTACCCTCTCACATTAGAGTGGAGGTGGATGGAGACCTCAAATTCACACAGGGGACAGCTCAGGAGTCAGAGACAGAAACACTAAGTAATAGGCGGTGTCACGGGTTTGGGGGTCCGCACCCCCACTTTACCGGGTTTGAGTGACTCAGTTTCCCTTGCACACAGTTCTCTTGAATCAGTTTCTCTCACTGGCTAATTCAAGTGTGCCACAATGAAACTCCTTTGTCACACAAGGGCCCGATCCTTCCCGTTTACAGACTCTTTACTCTCTGGGTTCGCAAGAGCTTGAGGGCTCTTGTAGCTCACTTGTGTTCCAAT
>QEPC01012618.1:1630850-1642115 GCA_003113815.1 Sphenodon punctatus | reverse complement strand
GACACACCTGGTCTCTAATGTCTGCTTAACACAGGGGATCCCTAGTCTCGCTGGCATGGGGGATGTTACTGAGCTAAGTCATGTCCCTGAGGCTTTGATCAATAGAAAACACACCCTTCTCCTAATGGCTTCATTCTTACTTTGTGTGTCTTCCCTTTATTCTTTCTTCCAAGCTGAAAACTGGTATCTTACATGAGTGAGCTAGTGATCCTGGTGTGGCGCCCGATCCTTACTTTTCCTTTACTTTTCTCCTGCACCCACCCCCCCCCCTTTTGCTTGTGCACCTCATATGGGGAGAATTCCCTGTCAAGCCTCTATCCCCATGTTCTCTGGCCTCTGTTGATCCCTGGGGGCTTTTTGCATGCCCTTTTTCTCAGGTCCCTTGGTCTCAGTTTACATAGCAGGAGTGGGGGGGTGGTACCCATTTTTGAGGAATTTAGGGGTCCATTCTTATCAGGTGAAGGGGGACAGGAGGGCTTGAGAAGGGAGTAAAAGGTGGAGAAGAGGCGGCGAGGGTCATGAGAGTAGGATTCAACCTGGGAGGCATAGTAGTGTTGCCTGTTATATTCTATGGAGCCACAGGGGGTATGAAATAAGGGGTGACTGTTATATTCTGTGGAGCCACAGGGGTCTGAAATAAGGGGTGACTGTTATATTCTATGGAGCCACAGGGGTATGAAATAAGGGGTGACTGTTATATTCTATGGAGCCACAGGGGTATGAAATAAGGGGTGACTGTTATATTCTATGGAGCCACAGGGGTATGAAATAAGGGGTGACTGTTATATTCTATGGAGCCACAGGGGTATGAAATAAGGGGTGACTGTTATATTCTATGGAGCCACAGGGGTATGAAATAAGGGGTGACTGTTATATTCTATGGAGCCACAGGGGTATGAAATAAGGGGTGACTGTTATATTCTATGGAGCCACAGGGGTATGAAATAAGGGGTGACTGTTATATTCTATGGAGCCACAGGGGTATGAAATAAGGGGTGACTGTTATATTCTATGGAGCCACAGGGGTATGAAATAAGGGGTGACTGTTATATTCTATGGAGCCACAGGGGTATGAAATAAGGGGTGACTGTTATATTCTATGGAGCCACAGGGGTATGAAATAAGGGGTGACTGTTATATTCTATGGAGCCACAGGGGTATGAAATAAGGGGTGACTGTTATATTCTATGGAGCCACAGGGGTATGAAATAAGGGGTGACTGTTATATTCTATGGAGCCACAGGGGTATGAAATAAGGGGTGACTGTTATATTCTATGGAGCCACAGGGGTATGAAATAAGGGGTGACTGTTATATTCTATGGAGCCACAGGGGTATGAAATAAGGGGTGACTGTTATATTCTATGGAGCCACAGGGGTATGAAATAAGGGGTGACTGTTATATTCTATGGAGCCACAGGGGTATGAAATAAGGGGTGACTGTTATATTCTATGGAGCCACAGGGGTATGAAATAAGGGGTGACTGTTATATTCTATGGAGCCACAGGGGTATGAAATAAGGGGAGCCTGTTATATTCTATGGAGCCACAGGGGTATGAAATAAGGGGTGACTGTTATATTCTATGGAGCCACAGGGGTATGAAATAAGGGGTGACTGTTATATTCTATGGAGCCACAGGGGTATGAAATAAGGGGTGACTGTTATATTCTATGGAGCCACAGGGGTATGAAATAAGGGGTGACTGTTATATTCTATGGAGCCACAGGGGTATGAAATAAGGGGTGACTGTTATATTCTATGGAGCCACAGGGGTATGAAATAAGGGGTGACTGTTATATTCTATGGAGCCACAGGGGTATGAAATAAGGGGTGACTGTTATATTCTATGGAGCCACAGGGGTATGAAATAAGGGGTGACTGTTATATTCTATGGAGCCACAGGGGTATGAAATAAGGGGTGACTGTTATATTCTATGGAGCCACAGGGGTATGAAATAAGGGGTGACTGTTATATTCTATGGAGCCACAGGGGTATGAAATAAGGGGTGACTGTTATATTCTATGGAGCCACAGGGGTATGAAATAAGGGGTGACTGTTATATTCTATGGAGCCACAGGGGTATGAAATAAGGGGTGACTGTTATATTCTATGGAGTCGCAGGGGTATGAAATAAGGGGAGACTGTTATATTCTATGGAGCCACAGGGGTATGAAATAAGGGGTGACTGTTATATTCTATGGAGCCACAGGGGTATGAAATAAGGGGTGACTGTTATATTCTATGGAGTCACAGGGGTATGAAATAAGGGGAGCCTGTTATATTCTATGGAGCCACAGGGGTATGAAATAAGGGGTGACTGTTATATTCTATGGAGTCGCAGGGGTATGAAATAAGGGGAGCCTGTTATATTCTATGGAGCCACAGGGGTATGAAATAAGGGGTGACTGTTATATTCTATGGGGTCTCAGGGGTATGAAATAAGGGGTGACTGTTATATTCTATGGACAGTTTACACTGTTCATATGAACACTACTGAAAATTAAATGTATTATTATTCGTTAGTATAGATTATTTAATTAAATTTGATTTAATTACATCACAGTCATTATTTCTGTTCACCTCTGTTTGTCAGAACATGGCCTGACAGTCTTCTGTTTGCAGATATTATTCAACATTACAAAAACTCCACTTGCTTTCCCTATATGCGACATGACTTCGATGTGTGTTACCATTATGCGATGGTGCAGGTAGCAGAACTTTTGAACCTCCCCTAGTAGACCTGCTTCATCTCATAGGTCTGCTCTTTACAAAATTTAAAACTAAGGCATTGGCGCCTTAGACCTGCTTCATCTCACACCACAGTGGGCTCTTGTATATTGCCAATGGTCATAAGGTTGGTTTTCTTGGCATTTATAAGCATAAGGGGGACAGGGTGAAGAGGTGGCAGGGATGTGGGTGGATGTTGGGGAAAAGACAGCGGTGGCTCATTGACTTCTAGGTTGGTGGGGCCTCCTAACATTGTATACATTACTGTGGAATACACAGTGAGTAGAAAATGCACAGATCTAAAGACTGCCCAATACTGATGCCATGCAATCGTGGGCAAAACACAAAGCACTGTGAGCAAATCAAAAAGGAGGAAACAGCAATTGCTCCTGTAGCTTAAGTGCAAGGGGAAAAAAATTGTCAGGCTGAAGGTTCAAATCTGTTTCAAGTAAGGAGACATTGTATGTATGTGTGACTTCTTTCATTTTTATAATTTGTTCTTTTAAAAGTAAGAATCCACACAGGAGAATACATGCCAGGAATGTGAGGAAAACCTCAGGCGAAGTTGGGGGACACTCAATACACAACAGAGAATCCACACAGGAGAGAAACTGTGACTGGGCCATACCTGGAAAATGCAACAGGGTGAGCTCAGCCCTCGGTACACACCAGAGAATCCACCATACAGAAGACAGCCCCCATAAATCCCTAACAGCAGGGAAAGCTCCCGTGTGAGCCTCAGTCTTAGTATTAATACAAAACGAGACACAGTTCCCTCATTCCCACCCCCAACTCAGCTGCAGTTGGGAGAGAGGGGGGCATGAATGGTAGAGTTCACTTTGGAAGAGACATGGGGCAGAATATTTAGGAAATAGTATAGGCTTAACACTACTGACCCACACTGGTGGGGTTGCATTTCTAATCCCTCACCCCAGACCAGCCCCTCCCATCACTGCTCTCTTTCTCTTACACCTCTAGGAACACAAACCGCTCCTTCTCTTTACACATCCTGTTCCAAAGGGAAACCTAAAGGTTTAATCCAGGAACTGCTTGTCTGCAAGGGCAGGGCTGATTGGCAACTCTGCAACAGGCTGAATAAGAGGCTGTCATGGAATTGGGACCTCTGCCCCTACTCTAGGCTGTTTGTGACTCAGTTTCCCTGTCTTTCAGCTCTTACTGGACCAGCTCTCTCTCTCTAGAACGGATTCAGCCTGCAACGGGTGAACCCTTGTTGCCACCTTGGAGCCTTCGAGTTTCCCAAGCACAGACTCTTTCTCTCTAGGTCTGCCTGTGTTTGAAAACATCGACTTAACCCAAACTGTGTCAGTCCAATGTTAGGAATTTCACTTAACCACACCAGGCTCAGTTAAAAGAAGTTTAATGAATAAATAATGAATAAAATATCAATGTGAGATTATACTCAGAGTGCAATAAATCAAAATAACAAACCAATAACGCATTCCTATCTGTATTTGAATTCTCCTAACTAGGTGTACCCTAAATCATAGTCCAAAGAATATTTCAGTCTGTTTCTCAGCTAATGATGGAAGGCTTAGCTGGGTTCAAGTCTTAAGGTTTCCAAGAGTTAGTGTCTTACTTTATAGCTTGCTTGGTTCAGCCTTCCTCGATGATAAGATGTGTTGTCTTGAGATGATGGTGATGATCTCCTCTTTGTCTTGTCTCACCCCTTATGTACTCCTCCAGAGTCCTTCGTTCCTTTTCCCGCTTAGGTGAAAACGTGGGTCCAGTCACGTCCACAGGAAGAGATCCATTTGCAAGTCAATGGCTGATTCCTGGTGTCTTTCGAAAGTGTTAGGCTGGTTTCCTGGTTGCACAACTTCCTTTGCACAACTTGACTTAGCGGTTACATGTGAGAAGTTTTCAGTTCTCAGCTTAGATCATATATGTGTTGCCTTAACACTTTTATGTACATATTTGTTACACACATGGCCTACACGTCTCCCAGTATCTTCTCATGACAGAGGCCCTGGGTGCAGCATGAGGGTCAGACCCCAAATCCAGCAGAACTCCAAACAGAGGTGGAGTATTTTAGTTAAGGTGCAATTCAAGCAGACATACTGGTATCTGGAAACCACAGGCAATTAGAGGCCAGAATTCTGGGACATACTAAAATGAATGACAGAGAATGCCCCATTCTGCCCACTGGCCCTGGATCTGGGATTAGAAGACAAGGAAGGATGGGGTGTGGGGGACAAGAGGCAAGGCCAGGATTTTCACCAGGTTTTGAAAATTTCAATGAAGGAACACCTTGCACTGCCCCCTACTGCCTTGATCTGCATATGTATAAATTAACATTAACATAAATTAACTACTCAGAGCCAGAGTCACTGCCCAGCTCCCCTTGCCCACTCCAAACTGACACATAGGGTCATTTCAGATATTACGATACCATGGTCAATCACGGTGAACCCCCCCCCCCCATGGTAGCCACGGTACCGTAACATCTGTTGTGCCCAAAAGAGATTCCCGCCAGATGTTCACCCCCAGCGGGAATCTCTTTGACCACGCTTTCGGACCTCCGGCCGCCCAGAGGTCTGGAAGCATGGTTAGCTGGACCACGGCCCGGAATCGGCGGATGGTAACGTCTGTTACCGCCGTCGATTCCGGGCTGTGACCCAGACCCCGGGACGGAATTGGGAACAGTGGCCAAATCGGCTGCTGCGCCTGCCCATGGCCCGGAATCGGCGGATGGTAACGTCTGTTACTGTGTGGCTGCACGTTGTGCCGCGTGGCCCCGCCCCCTCCCCCAATCCCCCTCTGGAATCAGTCAGCACATCTGTTGACTGGCCAGCCTGATTCCGGAGGGGGATGAAGAGTTGACCATGCACCATGTCAAGACAGGAGGCCGGCACGTCTGAAGTCACCCATAGGTCCTTTTCACACAGACACTCCAACACTGATAAAATGGGTGTTACATTTTATTATACATGTTTCAGGGCACCCATAGAGCACACCTGAAGCCCTGCAACATGTATAATAAAAAGTAACACCTATTTTATCAGTGTTAGAGTGTCTGTGTGGAAAGGGCCATAGCTCCCCACCCCCACAAATGGGACAGAGACATGACACACATACACACCAGGCCCACTCTCGTGTTATGAGTGGCTCCCCCCACCCACAAAGCCCAACTCCTTCACAGTCCCCCTTGCCCAGTCACCTGCCAACTGCTCAGGCTCAAGCCAGAGGATCCCAGCTCTCTAAGACACTCCCTCTCCCAGCACCGATACCCTGCCAGGCAGAGCCACCCTTAAAATGTGTGAATCTGGCAACCATATCCAGGGTCTGGGGGGGTCACTTTAAAAATCATCCATAGCCACATTGATGTCCCCCCACAAAGCTGTACCTGGGGTTGGTTCCTGTGCTCACCCTGAACTTAGCAGCTCTGACCTGGTGCCATCCTGCTGCTCAGCGCTGGGGAGATTCTCTAACTGTGGTTGCTGCTGCCCGTTTCCAGCTTGGGGGGGGTGGGGCACTGCTGAACCCAGAGGGATTGGAACAGGAGAAGAGCCAGGAGGGCTTTCCCCTTCATGCCCCCCCCCCCCTCATCAGCCATTGTCATGTTAAGTGGGAAAGGCAGGAGAACAATAACTCTTAACAACAGGAGCCCTTTCTGCTCTCTGATGCCCCCTAGTGCTGGCTGCCCCAAATCAACAAGGCAAAGAAAAACACAGCAGCAGCAGCAGCAGGGAAGGGGGCCAGGATCTCTAACTAGCCCGACCAACAGGGCCGGCCTTACTGCAGACCAACCGTCCTAGGCCCTGCTCTTTCTGGGGCCCCCACAGTGACCCCTTCTTCACCAGGGCAGGGAATAGAGCCCCACTCCCTCCGGGCAGGGCCCCAACCACAACCACCTTTAGGGCCCCAGTAGGGTTGCCACCTATGCAAATTTTTAAGGAACACTTATGAAAAATACATGGCGCCAATGCAGGCCCTGCAACATGTATCTTTCATAAGTGTTCCTTTAAAAATTGCATAGGTAGCAACGCTAGGTCCCAGAGCGGGTGCCCCCATGGGGGAGGGGCCACCAGGGACCCACGTTTTAGCTTCACCCTGAGCCCCAGAAATTCTAAGCCCAGCCCTACTGATGAAGGAACATGAGGAACACTTCCCCAGCCCCCAAAGAGGAATTTCCCACCCCAGGCAAGACACAAGAAGAGAAACAAGGAAGTTTCCCACTAGAGTCCTGCTGTCAGCAGCCAGGCTTATGTCCTGACTAGCAGCCAATCTGGAAGTTTGAGGATGTGGCAGGGACTGGGACAGACAGGGGGAGGGGGTGTGGCTAGGGCAGCAGAGAGGTCCTCTGAGCAAGCAGCAGAACTCAAAGCAGGCGAAAGCAGTGGCACTGAAGGCCCAGCCGTCACTTCAGGAATTGGGGGGGGGAGAGTTCAAGATCTGGGTTCTGACAATAAAGACCAACTTGGTTTGGCTTCTTTAAACTGCTTGTCAATATTTTGCATTTTTCCAAATTGTTTGTTAGCAGCCTGCAACATTCAGACCTGTCAGCCTATTTCCTTTAATCCACTGCATTCCCCATTCTTCCTTCATTGCATGTTTTAAAACCTGGTCGATAGTCAGGGTAAATAACACCGGCGATAGAACACACGTCCTTGTCTTGCACCTGCTGTCATTTTAAACCATTGTGATCGTTTCCCATCTCAGCGCTCCATTCTTAACACAGATCTTTAATGTAGTCTTTAAATATATTGGGAATGTCAACCTGCCTCATAATTTTCCAAACAGATGGTCCGTGGAGGCTATCAAAGGCCTTCTTAAAATCAATAGAATTTATCAACACTGGGTATTGGAACTCAAGCATTTTTCCAACGATCTTTCCCAAAGTGTATATCTGATCAATGCAGATCAGATATATACTTGCCCTAGTCAGAAGCCTCCTTGTTCTTCTCTCAACTGTTTGTCAGTTGTTTCCAGCATGCAGTCGAGGAGGACAGCACAATAAAAAATTGTTGGTATTGACAAGAGTTTAATACCCCTCCAATGGCTGTGGTGGCACAGTAGGGGGTGCTATACAGCTGAGCCACCTACCTCATTGCATCAGGCCAAAACTTTGACCCAGGGGTCCCAACAGGGGAGAGAATCTAGCTGGTTCCCCACCTGCTAGCAACCCCAAAAAAACGTAGATATTGCTACTGTGGCAGAACCTGCCACCAGTTGCAGCTTCCCTGACCTTCCAGCTGACCTTCACTGACACCTTGGCTTCCAGGTACTGCTAGGCAGGATTTCGCAAGCCCAGGGAAAGGTACAGCCACCTGACTTACCAAGGACCAATGACCATTGAGGGGGTAGGGGGCTTTTAAAAGGAAGGGCCACACCTCTCAAGGTCTCTCTCCATTTTGTCTTCTTTTTGCTTTGGACACTGACTTGGTGCTGAGGAAATGGCTCCAGGCCTATATGGACTCAACTGAAACTTAAAGACTGGACCCCTCTGCTGCAAAGCAAAGGTGCACTTCAAGGAGTGAGTAAATGAATGTTAGATCTGAGGGACCAGTTTAGGCTAAATGCTTCTAAAAGGGCTATCATGCCTAAACAGTTCTGATAATTTACTTTGCTCAAGGATTCAAATTACCTCACACGGTTGTAGCCTGTGATGATGAGTTTATGTTATCAGTAAAGTTTTCTTTCTTTTGATCTAAAGGATCTGTGTGTCTGTGTGTGTTAGCTAATACGCCTCTGTACGCTCGACGCGGCAGAACTTGGGAACTGTTTTTACTCCAGCTTGCGAGCTGAGCTGTTATAAGTACAAAGGGTCTCATTCTCCTCAGTGGGATGAGACAGGAACCTGTATGATTAATAAGCACTGAGGTGGTGGCAGCGGTTAAGAGGCCAGTAATAAGTGGGTAACGGGGTGCCGGGAGGCTGGGGCGAACCCCAGTGGGCTCCGTTACGCCACAGCTACCACCACCCGAACTCCAGTTACAGTGGGGGTCTGCACAGTCTGGGTTACATGAAACCCAGGTAGTTACAAGTTTACAAACCTCTCAAAGGCACAACATTCCACGGTTCCCTTTATCTGGCATTCTCCCTTTATATGGGGCAGAGACTCTTGGGGTAACTCAGAGGTGCTTAACTTGGTTAAATGCCACCCTGACTGGAAGAACCGGTGGGGGGGGGGGTCCCCCTTCCTTGGCTGAGATGTGTCTTGGCAATTAGGACAAGCTCTTGAGCAGTTACAGAGTCAGGTTTTGGGCTCAGTGGCCCATTTGGATTGCATCTGGCCTAGACTGTCCCTGGTTAGCGGTTAGGCAGGCAAATAGTTCTTTTACTCACAGGTTCCTTCTCCATGTGCTGAGGCCAGGTGATCTTAGCCATGTGGGACACTGTGCTTAGTTCCAGAGCTGTATTCTGGCTGCTGTCTGGGGGGCGGGGGGGAGGTGGAACATCCCAGCCTTTTTATGGCCAGTCCAGCTCTGAAGGGATTGGCTTGTTGCCAGAGGGCTTGCCCAATCCGGGTGAGGTATTTGGAATACCCGAGCTGATGACTCACTAGTCAGAGATGTCTGCAGCTGTATCCTCACCATGTGCCAGGCTTCATACGAATGGGGCCGCCCAATCCAGATGGCAGGGGCATACAAGTATGCAGGTAGGAACATGAGGGTACAGGTATGCAAGTAGGAACAAGGGGGGCTTCCACCACAATGGCTACCGTCTGTGACATCTCCTTTCTTTGGCAGTGGTATAAAAATGTCTCATTTCCAACAAGCCAGATGCAAGCATACATCATCTTTCCATGCCCACATTGCATTCTCTGTCAGCCAGCTAGGCAATGGATCTCGTCCTCAGTTAACAATTTTCGTGGTATTTTTATCTACTCTGGATGCCTTCCCATTTTTTAGCTTCTCTGATGCTTGTTCAACCTCTGCTGTAATTCCAGAACATTCTCGCCAAATTCATCCCTAGGTTTTAAAGGTTTTGGGCTATATTTATTAACTCATCAAAGAATTGGGCCCATGTATTTAATCTGTTTTCTGGGCTGGTAAGTAAATATCCGGAGACATTCTGAATATTTCCAGGTCTTTGAATCATCTCCTATGACAGGTTGTTGAGTTTTTTTGTGATGGCATACCTGGTTTTATAGATGCTTATTGCAACTGCCTTTGATGCTTTGCACACCTGTTCTTCCACTGATTTGTGCTTGTCTTGCTGACACCACATATGTTCTGTGGGGCTAGAAAATAAGGGATATTCCTTTAAGAAAAGGGATTATCAGACATTGGCAACCCTATTCCCCTGCCCGCCTCACACCATAGGCTCATCTAGCCTGATATCCTTCTCCAGGTGCCCTTGATGTCCCTGGCCATCCGTCTGGCCCCAATACACGTCCAATTGGCCTATAGTCTGGAATCCCCCTCACCTCTGATCAGACCAATAGACATATATAGCTTGGTGCCTTCCCCCAACACACCCCATATCAGACTAACTGAGCCATCTAGCTTAGTATCGCCTCCTCATCCTACCCCAGATCAAACTAATGCGTCAATCTAGCCCGATGCCTCAGATAAGACTACTAGGTCCACCCAACTTGCAGTGTCGTTGGCCGCAATCCCAAACGGGATCTGCGTGGGATCCGCGTGACATCCGCGCAGGTCCTGCACGGGATCCATGCAATCCCTATGGAGATGTGTGCAGTTTGTATGCAAGTGCATGGAGTGCGCAGGGCATGGGATCGCCCCCACTGACAGCAAAAGTAATCAGTGACTCACTGGCTTTAGAGGGAACTTTCCCAGGCTCTGGTTATTGCAAAACTGACCCTTGTATCTTATCATTAAACATCCAGTGCAGAGAACCATCAGTAACAGGAACACAAGAATTGCCAGTTTGGGTCAGACTAATGGTCTGCTACACCCATCATCCTGACTCTGACAGTAGCCGATGTGGTTGCTTCAGAGCAATGCCCACCACGTCATAGTGGAGCGATTCATTTTCTGCTAGTCGCTCTCGGTGCCTAATAGACAGAGGTCTCATTCCCCTGACCAAATTGATTAATAATAACTATTTATGGATCTAGCCAATAAGAAAGTATCCAATCCTTTTTTTTTCCAAACAGTTATGCTATTGGCATTTACAGCATCCTCTGGCAAGGAGTTCCACAGGTAAACTGTACATTCACTGAAAAAATACTTCCTTTGTATATAGGAAAAATACTTCCAGGGACGGATGGACAAGGAGTTCCACAGGTAAACTGTACATTCACTGAAAAAATACTTCCTTTGTATATAGGAAAAATACTTCCAGGGACGGATGGACAAGGAGTTCCACAGGTAAACTGTACATTCACTGAAAAAATACTTCCTTTGTATATAGGAAAAATACTTCCAGGGACGGATGGACAAGGAGTTCCACAGGTAAACTGTACATTCACTGAAAAAATACTTCCTTTGTATATAGGAAAAATACTTCCAGGGACGGATGGACAAGGAGTTCCACAGGTAAACTGTACATTCACTGAAAAAATACTTCCTTTGTATATAGGAAAAATACTTCCAGGGACGGATGGACA
>QEPC01012618.1:1598000-1629087 GCA_003113815.1 Sphenodon punctatus | reverse complement strand
GGGGGGGGATGATTTTAGTCCCCCGCCCATTTATTTATTTGTTATTTTTCTAGCCCTGTTTTATATGATACATTTTATATTTAATATTTTAAAAGGAATTTTAATGTTTTATTGTTTATTGTTGGAAGCCGCCCCGAGCTGCGTTGCAGGAGGGGGCGGGGTATAAATTTGAAAAAATAAATAAAATAAATAAATAAATAAATATTTGTCTCACGTTTGCTGCATGTTAATTTCATTGGGTGTTCTTTAGTTCTAGTATTATGAGAGGATAAATAACAGCTCTCTGTTTAGCATTCATGATTTTATAAACTTCTATCTTGTCCCGCCTTTAGGAGACAGAAAGTAAAAATAGACGTGCAGCCGGCACAGCGGCTCCCCGGCCCAGTCCGGGGCAAGAAAGAGTGGCCGCCTCTCCCTGGGCTGGGTCAAGACACCAAACAATCGTGCCCACAGACAGAGAACCATCCTGCTGCCTGCACAGCCTGGGTAGGGCAGGGAGCTCTACAAACATGCAGGTGGCCAGCCCTGCCCCTGTTCTTCTCCAAGAAGCGCCCTGCCCTCCACCATGATGGACAGCCATGGCAGTCAATGATGGGCAGCCATGGCAACTGGCCATGGTGGCCCCTCCGACCTGTGGCTGGTAAGGTGGGGGCAGAACAGACATGCTGACCCACTTTGACCCGCGTGGGTGGTCCTTAGCCCGGGCTGTGACCTCGGAGTTTTCTGAGGACGCAGACTGGGCTAACATCCAACATGGTCCAAGCCGAGGCACTCCTGGGCCAACATCTGGCAGGACGTGATGCGCCAGGGCCACAGCAGCAGGGCAGCACCGCCTCTGTTTTTACCCAGAGCTAGATCTAGATTTTGGGGAGGGGAGATAACAGGACCCCCTTAACCCAAGGCATTTTTACTCTCTTTAATTATTTCATTTGGTTCCGTGTATCAGCTAGCAAGTGCAGTGGGCTTAGATCAGGGGCTGGAAATCAGGACTTCTGGAAGGTGAGTGGGGGTCCACTGTTCACAGTGGAGATGGGGAGGAGGCCTCACATAGGTCACCCTACTTCAGACGCAATTGCTCTGGGAGGTTTGTGAGCCAGCACCATTCCTCCCAAGAGCGTGCAAGACGGGTGGGAGGGTGGGATTTGGCATGGAGAGGACAGGCAGTGGGGTGGCTTGAGGGGTGGTTTGGGTCGGGACTCGGGAGGGGCTGGGAGGAGGGAATAGAACAGCTGAGGGGGTGGTTCTAGAATTGATTGATTTATTTATTTATTCTAAAATGTATGTGCTGCCCCCTCCTGCCTCAGGCATCTTGGGTCGATTCACAGCATTGTAAAACATAGTAAAACAAACAATTATAAACTACAATTAAAACAAGGCTGTAAACATTTGGTTCAGACATTATGACCAGAAGCATAACCAAGGGGAGTCTGGGGGTGGGTGGGGTGTCTCTGCTCCCCCATTCAAGGCCAGTGTCACCTAGGCTTGCCCCTTATGCAAATTGTTAAGGAACACGTATGAAAAATACATGTTGCGGCCCCTGCTTTAGGCACCAATGCAGGCCCTGCAACATGTATTTTTCATAAGTGTCCCTTAAAATTTTGCCTAAGTGGCAAGTCTAGTGCCCCCCATTCATTTATCTCACTCTGGAAAGTGCCTCCTGGCCCTCCCCACATCTAAGAGAGAAGGCTGCAACTCCAGGGGTTCATGACCTGGGCTTTGGGCTCAGGGGAGCAAAGGTCATAATCTGGGCCAGGGAGGTCAGGGATCCTGTCCCCAGCTCGCCCTCATGGACCACCCCGCCTGCACGTGCGGCCCCTTTAAGGCCGGCAGGGAAGGAGGGGACGCGGTTACCTTAGCAACAAAGAGGGTGACGTTCAAACGTTCCTCGAGCCCACCCCTCCGGCCATGGATTGGTCGGAGGAGAGCCACGTGATGCTAGCCGCTCATGAGGGCGGATGTCCGTTCTTTGGCTCGGTCCGAGAGGCGGGGCGCAGCGGCCGGGAGGGGGCAGGAGTTGGGGCCGCCGGTGAGTGAAAGGGGCGGGGCGATCGCGGGATAACGGGGGGTGGTAGCGCCAATCCCGGGGTAACGGGGAGAGTCGCAGGGTCAGGGAAGCTCTCCCCCGGGTTAAGGGGGTGGCGGAAGCGCGGGGCACTGGACTATCCCGGAGTAACGGGGGGGTGAAGGGGGGCCGGGATTAGGGGACGATCCCGGGGTAGTGGGAAGCGGAGGTGATCCCGGAGTAATGAGGGAAGTGCAGGGAGCTCACCCCGGGTTAAGGGGGTGGCGGAGGCGCACGGCACCGGATCATCTCAGGGTAAGGGGGGGTATGGGTCATTCTGGGGAACGGGGGAGGCGCAGGGGAGTTCCCTCCAGTTACGGGGTGGCGGAGGCGCGGGGTGCGCCTAGGAGGCGGGGTTCGGGACACCATCCCAGGGTAACTGCTGGAGGGGTGCAGGGTAGTAATAGTAGTAATAAGCGTTTGTATGGCGCCAGCAATGTACCTGGTACTTTACAAGTGAAAGATAGAGACATGGTCCCTGCCCCAACGGGCTCGCGATCTAAGAGAGACACGGGTGGGTGGGGGGAGACAAAGAGCGAGGGGAGCAGGAAGAGACGAGGATCTAGATACACGAACTCTCGGGTGTGCTTGGCTTGGTTTCAAAGGTGCAGTTTGGGAAGTCGGGGATCAGTCCCGCGGTAATGGGAAGCGGAGGGTCCGGGGTAAGGAGCTCACCCTGGGTTAAGTGGGGGGAAGTAGGAAACGGGGGGGGGGGGCAGGGTATGATTGCTGGGGAGGGGGCAGGCATAGGGTCGCTCACCTTGAGTTAAGCAAGAGGAGGCTGTGGTGGGAGGGGGCAGAGGGTAACGGGATGCAGGGAAGGTACAGGAAGCTAGTTAAGAGTTGTTGGACCATCCTGAGGTAAAGGGAGTGGGGCACGGGAGCTCATCCCAGGCTTGATGGGGGTCTGGAATGTCCAGGATAACGAGTGGATTGGGGAAGGGCAGGGCCCCGTGCCGATAGTTTAGCAGCGTTTGCAGGGGGCATGGTATCCCACTGGGGATAAGCTTAGTAGGAGGGTTGAGGAAGACGGAGTGGAAGGTGATGTATGCTCCCGAGGCACAGCTGCCAGTGCATTTGGACCTCTGGAGTGGGAGTGAGGTAGATCTATTGTCTGGGACAGCGTTGATTTCTCTTCACCCTCCCCATTGATGGTGCGGGGGGGGGGTGGGGTGATTGTCCCTTCCCTCTCAGCCTTATTAGTAGCCTGTTATTGCCAAAGTCCATGTGATCCCCAGAGCTGTGGGTGTTTGATTCAGCAATGCGCTACAGCCTGGACAAGCAGTGGACAGATATTTTAAAAGCAGAAAAGAGAGAGAGAGAGAGAGAGAGAGAGAGAGAGAGAGAGAGAGAGGTTGATTTCTCTTCACCCTCCCCATTGATGGTGCGGGGGGGGGGGGGGGTGATTGTCCCTTCCCTCTCAGCCTTATTAGTAGCCTGTTATTGCCAAAGTCCATGTGATCCCCAGAGCTGTGGGTGTTTGATTCAGCAATGCGCTACAGCCTGGACAAGCAGTGGACAGATATTTTAAAAGCAGAAAAGAATGGAGTCTGCTGAAAGATGCAGGCCTCCTGCCTCGTAGCCACTTCCCTGTTGCCCCAGATCAAGTTAATGAGCTCACTTAGCCTGGGATGCTGCCATTGAGGATCAGAACAGGCCCCGAGTCTGCAAGGTGGATTCCCTGCACTTCGGGATAGTAACACAGGGGTGATCCACCCACCCACGATGAGATTGGACCTCATGGTTGTGATCGTTGACCCCTGAGTCTGTTGTCTGCTTGATTTCTGTTGCCGATCTAGTGGTAGGTTTCTCCAGTGTGTGGGGGTGGGGAGAAGGAGAGAGACCTTAAGGTGCTAGTTTTTTTTATGTGGTTCCTTTCTAGTTACTGGATCTGCACCCCCACACCCCCCAAGCAGCGAAAGATTGAGCCTCAGAGTAAGGGAGCAGAGAGGAGGACATGCACACAAGGATTGGGGACAGATCCGTGGCAGAGATCTATAATCTGGATCTTCCACTTCCTGAGTGCACCCCTGCTCCCAAATTCTGTGTGGCCCTTGGAGCATGTGCTAACTTTCAAAGTGGCCCCTGGGAGGGAAAAGGTTTCTCAAACCTACTCTGGTGTAATGCTCTCTCTGCCGTCTCTCTCTTTCTTCCAGGATCAGGCAAGGTTACATCTCATCATTTTTTGATGAGCTGCTTTTTTCCGATCCCATACCGAATAAAGGATTGTTGATTCTTATTACCCCTCTCTGCATTTGAGGGGCTTACTTGAAGCTTAACATTGGAACAGGGTCTGGAGACTGAGTTTGTGCTTAGAAAAATACGTTTTTTAACCTTCTTGGTCTTGGAGAAAAAGCTTGAAAACATGACAGGGCTGTGGGCAACTTGGAAACTAGCAGGCAAAGAGACAGAATCTAGAGATTGTTGTAAAGAAATGTCATTATTTTAAAACGGTGCCCAGCCCCAGACATCCCCTCTCTTGTGCCCCCTTTCCTGACGCTTCCCCCGGAGTCAGGAATGGGGGGATGCGTGCCTCATGCCTATCTCTGCTACTCCTGCATCTGGCCACAGCCATCCCTCCCTTCTCCCCCTCCGAACTGGCACTCTCCTCTCTGAGTGCCCACCTCCCAGGACTCCGTGCCAGCACCCAGCCTGGCACTCCAGCATTGTGCCAGCGGCACAATAGAGCCGTGTGTTCCGAGCGTGCCTGGCACAGGGCAGCCTGGCTCCTGTCACATGCCCCTGCCCCCAGCAGTATTAATCCAGAACAATCCCGAACTCCAGCAAAGCCTTCTGTGGTGCCTCCACCCCCAGAGGAGCATCTAAAACACCACAGGGATTTCTCGTCTGTGGGGGAGAGTTGCTGAGGGTCAGGTTGGGTGGAGGGGGTGGGCCTGGAATGGGCTGAGGTGGGGGCGGGAGTAGGTCTGGCCTTCCCATAGGCAGGCGCTGGATATCTTCTGTGCTGACAGGCTGGGAACATTAGGCATCTGCCCTTTGACCCCCGTAGTGGGGGAGGGGTGCATGGAAACTCTGACAGCGCATGTGGTTCCCTGCTCCCAGCTCTCCTGCCTAGACCCATTTCTCCTGTGCCCAACACCCCCACTGCTTCCTCTTCCCCCTATTCTGGGCTTCCAGTGGCCTCATGACCTCCTAGTTGGTTCCCTACTGCCCCCTGCCCCAGTTCCTCCTCCTCCTCCTCCTTCCCAGGATTCGCAGCCTCCCAGCACCGTTTGTCCTCATTCCCTGTCCTTGGTGCCCCTGCTCCACTCCCAAGTTCCCAGCCGTACTTGTTTTGAGTCTTTGTTTTCCTGGACCTAGCACCCAGAGCTTTTCCAGATGCTGAAAGCGTGACTCACCCGCAACCAACCAGCCTGAGGACAGGCTTGCAAAAGCCACGGCTCAGACTGCGTGGGCAAGGGTGGGGCAGACGAGCAGGTCCTGGGATTGTGTTACTATCCCGAAGTGCAGGGAATCCACCTTGCAGACTCGGGGCCTGTTCAGATCCTCAATGGCAGCATCCCAGGCTAAGTGAGCTCATTCACTTGATCTGGGGCAACAGGGAAGTGGCTACGAGGCAGGAGGCCTGCATCTTTCAGCAGCGTGGGGCGATGAGGGCAGGGGGTGACACTACATGGGCCTGATGCTGTGGCAGGGGTGGGGGATGCTAATTGGTTTGATCTGGGGCAGCAGGGGAGCTGGGGTGGGACAGTGGGTCATGTTGGCCTGCTCTCGTTCAGGGGACGACTGTTGGTTCAAAAGAGCCCGTCCGCCTGAGCTGATGCAGCTCCTCATGCCTCCGGCCTTTCCCAGGCTATGGGCCTCTGTACAGAGGCCAGTGTTTACTTGTGCTTGGGCTCTGGGGACTTCTTGGAGTCAGGCTGGATCTGGGGTTTCTTGGAAAAGCCCCGTCCCAGGGAGCCTCTGACAAATGCAATCATGAGGTGTCTGGATGCTGCCAGGCTGAAGGGCTCCGTGCCACATGTGGGTAAAGGCCCCTGTTTGTACTGCTGTTCTGGTTGGGGGATGGGATAGCTGACCGCATGGGTATAACCCTTCCCCCCCCGTATCAAACAATAAGGTCTCTTGTGCCCCCCAGCTTGGGGGAGCTCAGGGTTAGTAGGCCCCAGTGGCTGCAGAGAGAAGTGAGGCATGGGGGGGGGGGCAGTCATTCTCTGGTTTATTCAGTAAGAACTGAGACTAAAACCCAGGACTCCTGGTTCCAAGTCCCCTTGCTCTGACCACTAGACTCCACGCTCCTCCCACGGATAGAGTTTGGGATTCCTGGGTCCTGGACACTCTCCTCTGCCCCACATCCCTCACCCTTCTAATCAGTGTAGACCCCACTCCCCTCCCATAGCCAGCAATAGAACCTGGCTCCCAGCCCGCCCTCTTGTTCTAACACACCATTCTCCTCCCCTTGTGATGGGCTGACTGGCTCCTCCCCAGGGTGGAACTAGCGTTTCGGTATCCCCAGTTGTTTTATAAAGCCGTCCGGTCTGCCAGGAACTAGTTTTGCAATCGGAGCACCTAGCCGGACAGTGAGCAGCTGCCTTTTGTGCCGGGACTGGAGGGTGAGTGCCAGGCAGTGTGGAAGGCTCGGATGTCTGTGCTAGGCAGAGCTGATGAGCGTAGCTGGTGACGGGACAGTCCTGCAAAGGACTTCTGCCTTGTGGTAATAATACAGAGAGGGGGCAGCCACTGGGGCAGGTAGGCAGTCAAGGAAGTCCTCGATCCTCCTTGAGGGGAGGATAGGGTGGGGGTGAGGTGTCGGTTTCCTGGAGGTTTGGGGCCTGTTCACCTCCCACTTGCGAGGCCCCTGAACCTTACTGGATCCCATCTCCCTCCTGCAGAGCCTCCCAGTCTCTAAGCCTGTCTCCCCCAAGCAGAGACCCTCATGAATAGCCCCCCCCCCCAAATATCTGAGCCGGTCTCCTCCTTGCAGGGATTCCCTGCCCCTGTGTCCCTCCCTCCTGCTGTCTGACTGTCCCCCCCTCTCCTTGTAGCCCCCCCCTGTGTCTGACCCCGTCTCCTCCTTGCAGGGATTCCCTGCCCCTGTGTACCTCCTGCTGTCTGACTGGCCCCCTCTCCTTGTAGCCCCCCCAGTGTCTGACCCTGTCTCCTCCTTGCAAGGATTCCCTGCCCCATCACCCCTCTCTGCCTCCCGGTCTCATCTCCCCTTGCAGGGACCCTGCAAAGCAGCTTTCCATCTCTAAGTCTTGGAGCCTTCCTCCCCCCTCCAGGTCGAGGTCCCCAACCCTGTCTGCGTCTCTAACTCCCTCTCCTCCCCCAGGCCCCCCTCGTGCCAGCACTATGGACTCCCGGCCCCTCTTCCAGACGCTGCACACTCTGGCGGAGGACAATGTTGCCTTTTTCCGCCAGAGCGCCGCGGAGACGAGCCGGCGCTTCGTTGTCGCCTTCACGGCCATCCGGGAGCACGCCCGGTGCCTGGAGCCGGTGCTCAGCCACTTTGCCACCATCTACCACGTCTTTGACCTGGACGAGAACACGCCGGCCAATGGCTACCGCAGCCTGGCCCACACCGTGCGCTGCTGCCTGGCCCACATCATCCACAAGAGCCGCTACGTGGCCGCCAACCGCCGCAGCATCTTCTTCCGCACCAGCCACAACTGCGCGGAGCTGGAGGCCTACTGCACCGCCCTGACCCAGCTGCGGGCCCTGGTCTACCTGGCCCAGCGCCTGCTCACCCACAACCGCCCCGGCTGCCTCTTCCACCTGGAGGAGGGCGGGCTCTCGGAGCAGTTCCTGCAGGAGTACATCACCATGCACAAGGGCTGCTTCTACGGCCGCTGCATGGGCTTCCAGGTGAGGGGCGAGGCCCTGGGGAGCAAGGGGCTCCTCGGGAGTAGAGGCCTGCAGAAGCCAGAGCTCGGACCCTGTGGGCAGGAGTGGGGCAGACAGGCAGGTACTGGGATTATGTGACTAGCCCAGAAGGACGGGAAATCCACCTTGCAGACTCTGGGCCTGTTCTGATCTTCAGTGGCAGGATCCCAGGCTGGATGAGCCCATTCACTTGATCTGCGGCAACAGGGAAGTGGCTCCCAAGGCAGGAGGCCTGCCTCCTTCAGCAGCTTCAATCCATGGGAGGAGTGTGGGGTCTAGTGGTCGGAGCAAGGGGACTTGGAACAGCACCAGCCTCACTGGCATCTGTGGGGGGAGGACGAGGCTCAGAGGACCAGGGGTATCTTAGGGGCAGAGCCTGGGGGAGCAGGGTGCTGATGGGGGGGGGGGGTCTAGGGGAGCAATGGGTGTGTCCTGCGGCAGTACCATTACAGTGGTCCCAGCAAGAGAGTGGGAATAGAGGAGGAAGAACACTGCCCCCTGGAGGGCAGGGGCACAGGGCAGGGCATAGAGGGTTGCAGAGAGCTGTGGAGCAGTCCCCTTGGCCTTGGTCTGGGTACCCCAATGACGGGGAGCCAGTTGTGGCCTTTCCCTCATGCTTTGCATCTCTGTCAAATCCCCCCCCCCTTCCCCACGTAAGCTCTAGCCTTGGTGGTGTGGCCCTGAGCTATCCCCGTTGCCATGGCATCCAGCCCTGATCCCTGTCCCTCTGCAGGGCTTTTCCGGGTTTGTGCCAGGCTGGATACTAGCTCCTTTATAAACCCGCCTTATCAGGGAGAAACCCAAAGTCCACACTGGCAGCTCCCTCTCTAGGGAGGGGCCAGGTCCTCAGCCTGGTCCCTGCCTGCATCCTGGCACCAGAGCTGCTGGCATTGCCCAGAGGGCACATCCTCCCTCAGCCTTCAAACAGGTCCCAAGTGGTGCCCTCCCCAAAAGAAGGGCTCCTTGCTCCACTTTGCTCTATCTGATTTCCTCCCCCCCCCCAATCGCTCTATGCCCACTATCAACCTGCTGGATGCTAGGCTCTGCCCCATTCATGCCAGGTGCCCAGGAGAGGGTGAGATGCCTGGAAGGGAATAAGAAACGAGGTACCCTGGGCCCCTGAGTTCTTTTCCTGGGCATCCCTTGGGTGTCTGAGGGGCAGGCCAGTCGCCTGTGAGTCAGGAGCCTGGGCCCCCAAGGATGCTGAATGAAGTTGGGCATCCTCCCCTCCACCCCGGCAGAGAGAGTCCCGGCCACACCTGGCTCTGAGCTAGCATCTGCAGACAGATGGCCTCTCCCAAATCTATTGCTTGTGGAAAGGGAGGGGGAGGGCTGGGGGGGGGGGTGCAGGATGCCTCCCAGGTTTGCCTCCCTTCCAACAATGACCTTTGCTCTTTGCCCCTCAGTTTGCCCCCTCGATCCGTCCCTTTCTGCAGACCATCGCCATCGGCCTGGTATCCTTTGGGGAGAACTACAAACGGCACGACTCTGGCATCGGTGAGTGGGCAGCCCTGACAGGAGTGGGGGCTCCCATGCCCACTGCCCAGGGACCCCTGTGCCTAATGGCTCCCATGCTCCTCTGCTTGCCATACCACACTGCTCAGGGGCCCCGTGGCCACTCGCTGGTCCTGCAATACCCTAGCAGGCGCGGCCTCCCCATGATGCACCGCATGGCTGCCCAGTGAGCCGGCTCTTGCTGTAGCGGTGGCTGGGGGTGGAGGTTGCAGCCCTCCCTGCCTTCCTTGCAGCATGTGGGTGGCTGAGAACACCTCCTGCCCCGGGTGGCTGGGGGACCTGCTGAGGCACCCTCGGCTCATCCTGCGGTAGGAGTCCCTGCCCTGAGCTCCCTTCTGCCTCCTGCCAGGGGTGGCGGCGAGCTCTCTCTTCACCAGTGGCAAGTTCGCCATCGACCCTGAGCTGCGGGGGGTGGAGTTTGAGCGCATCACTCAGAACCTGGACGTGCACTTCTGGAAAAGCTTCTGGAACCTCACCGAGACCGAGCTGCTGGCCGTGAGTGCCGGGGCAGGGCAGCGGAGTGTGCCTGGGGTGGGGGGGAAGGCTGTCTCCATGGGAACGGAGGGGGATGGGTGACTAGAGGGGGCCCAGCTGGGGTGTGGGGGAGGCTAGAGAAGAGACCCAGGATAAGTTGGGGGGGTCTGGTGGTCGGGCGAGTGGTTGCAGCTGGTGGGTAGGAGGGTTGGGCGGTGGGGCTAGGTGAGCATGGATGGAGTGAGGGGATGAGAAGACAGTGATGGTGGGGGAACAGGATTCAGGCTGGGGGGGCAGGCGCTTAACTATCCAGGACTAGGGTCTGCCCCATGGCAGGAGGCAGTGTGACTGGTGAGGGGGGCAGAGTGCCCACTACAAAGACAGCCAGGCTTTCTGTCCTGGAATGCCTGTGGGAGGCTAGTGGGGGATCCTGCCAGTCTGATGGTTCTCATCCCTTCCCCTCCTCCCCACAGTCTCTAGCCAGCATGGCCTCCTCCCAGGTGCGGGTGTCTCGCGCGCTGTCGGTGCCACCCGAGTCCTTTGAGTTGCCGCTGGCTGCTGACCCCAACTTGACAGTCACCATCACGCCCCCGGTGGCCCACACGGGTCCAGGCGCCGTGCAGATGAGGCTGCTCTCCTACGAGCTGCGTGAGGGGCAGGTAAGGTTGGGGCGGATCCAGAGTGGGGGCGGGTTGGGATCCTAGCTCTGGGCAGGTGGCAGGGCCAGGGGGTCGGGGAGGCTGGCCCTGTGAATCCCAAGCCTGCTCTTCCCTCCTGCCTTTCCCCTCTAGGACAGCGAGGAGTTGAACAGCCTGGTGCGTTCAGAGGGTCCGCTGGTCCTGGAGCTGCGGCGCAAGACCAAGCCCTCGCCTCCCTCCCCCTTCCTGGTGGTTCACTTCCACGGCGGCGGCTTCGTGGCCCAGACCTCCAAGTCGCACGAGCCCTACTTGAAAACCTGGGCACAGGAACTGGGTGCCCCCATCCTCTCCATCGACTACTCGCTGGCCCCTGAGGCACCCTTCCCCCGCGCTCTGGAGGAGTGTTTCTATGCCTACTGCTGGGCCCTCAAGAACTGCCGCCTGCTGGGTGAGAGATGGTGCCGTGGAGAGAACCTGACCAGGGAGCATCCCCGTCTGGGACCCATCCCTACGCTTCCTGCCTTGGTCCCCTCGGCTAACCCATCCCTGCAGTTCCCCTCTGCCACCCCTGTCTCATCGCCGGGAACTTGCCCTCTGTGCTTTTTACCCTGGCATCCTTCTGTTGCTGGGATCCATCCCCTGCTCTCCCAGCCCTGCCCCTCCCAATGCCAGGGAGGAGTGCCCTCCCTGTTGGGGCCTATCCCTCAGCTTAGCACTGCAGGGCATCCCACCCCACCCACTCTCTGAGACCTAGGCTCCCCTCTACCCATGAGTCACAGCGAGCGCACCCCTTGATAGGACCCAGTCCTACTGGCCCGTGGTCCCTTCTGTCTCCTTATTGGTGGACAGCGCCGCCCCCCCCGCCCCCCCCCCGCAGGATCCCCTTGCGCCCCCTGCTGGGCTCCAGGAGTCATTCCCACCCTGGCGTCCAGTTTTAACCCCTCCTCCCCCGGCAGGTTCCACAGCACAACGGGTGTGCCTGGCGGGGGACAGCGCGGGTGGCAACCTCTGCATCACGGTCTCCATGAGAGCCGCCGCCTTTGGCGTCAGGATGCCAGATGGGATCATGGCTGCCTATCCCGCCACGCTCGTGCAGGTGTCGGCCTCACCCTCCCGATTGCTCACCCTGCTCGACCCACTGCTGCCCCTCAGCGTGCTCTGCAAGTGCCTCAGCGCCTACGCCGGTATGTGGGGGGTGCTGAGTGCAGAAGTGGGGGGGGGGGGCAGTGGCGGATTATATTGCAGGAGGTGGGGCAGGGAAGAGCACAGAGGAGTTGGGAGAGGGGACCACGGCAGGTGCAGGGTGTGATGGGTGGAGTACAGAGAGGCAGGGGGCCATGTGGAAGCTCTGGGGTGGGCTCGAGCACAAGTAGGGCAAAGGAGGATGTGGCAGCTCCATTGGGGGTAGAGGCTGGACATGGTGGAGTTGAGATGGAGAGCATTACAGCTCCAGCGTGGGATTGCCTTGAGCATGATCGGGAAGGGAGGATGGCAGCTTGTGAGGAGGCCAAGGGCAGAGCACAGAGGAGGAGCAGGGAGCTGCATGGCAGCTTGTGGGTGGCACAGAGATGATGAGGCAGGCAAGTGGCTGCCAGGAGCGAGGTGGGCAGGTGCTAAACCAAAGTGGCTGGGAGCTCCATGGTGCAGGGCTGTAATTTTTGAGTGCATACATTTTGGGGGAGTTCTCTCTCTGCATTTGAAAGGAAGAACCTTGCTTAATGGTCTGTCTGGAGAATTCGCTTTGGATAGTCTGATTTATTTATTTATTTTCTGGTTATTTTGGCCACTTCAATTTAGTTATTCAGGCCAATATTCTAACTTTAAAAACCAAGCATAAAAATGGGAAGGAGGTGGCCGTGGCTGGGGGGGGGGGGGGAGTTTCCCCGATTCAAAGCAGGCGAATGTGTCTGGTTCGTTTCCACACTAGGCGGGTTCGGGGTGGGGGGATAGAGGGTGCATGTGCTGATGCAGGAGGAGGAGGAGCCAGGGAATGATGGCTAAGGGAAGAATTGCTGTTCTGGGAGGAGGCTCCTGGGGGTGGGGGGAGGAGGGGGTGCCGCCCCCTTGCTCCCCAGGCACTCGGCGGTCCATCTAACTGCTCTTCCCTCCCTGCAGGGATGGAGCCGGAGCAGCCGGCTGACCCCAGCTTGGAGAAGCTGGGTCCTGTTAACATGATGCGAAGGGACACGGCCCTGCTCTTCCGGGACCTGCGCCTGGGGGCCTCGGCCTGGCTCAGTGCCTTCCTAGACAGCACGGACAGGAGCAACGGGGCAGGCAGAGCAGCGGGTAAGAGCTGGGATCCTCTCTCCCTTACACCTGGCTGCCAGCTCCAGCCCTCTCTGACCACCCCCTTGTCTCTGCAGGGAGTGCCACTCTCTGGCACCGGTGGGGCTTCCTCGGGCGCTCTGCGGCCCAGCTGCTGCTCATGCTGCCCCTGGCGCGTCTCTTCCGAGGCCGGAGCCTGGCCTTTACTAACCCAGCAGCTGGTAGGAGCCGCCTCCATGCCCCTAACTGCATGTGCTGCTCCACCCCCCCAGGGGGCTAATGCCACCTGCTCTTTAGCCCTGCAGCATCAGGTTGGCACAACTTGGCATGTGGGCCAGGCATGGGGCTCAGCAGGGCCTGGGGCTCAGGGTATGAGACTGGCTGGCACTGCATGGCATGGAGGTAGTTCAGAGCTATAGGGCAGTCGGACAGTCTGTTATTACAGCATGGCATGGAGGGCCAGAAAGGCAGAGTGCTAAGGTGCGGGGGGTTTTCCATGGGCTAGAAAGGGAAGAGACAATGAAACTGATTTTCCTAATGCAGAGAGAGAAATCCATGGTGCTGCATAGTTCTGGTTGCTCCCGTCACAAAAAGGACATGGCATAACAAACGAGAAGCTTACAAAATCATGAGTGGGGCAGAGCCAAACAACAGGAAGAAGTTACTGACTCTTTAATAGTACTAGAACTAGGGGACGGTCTACGAAGCTGACTGGCAGCAGATTTAAAGGAAGCCCCTTTTTCACCCAGTGCATAATTAACCTTTGGAGGCCGTTGCCAGAGGACGTTATGAAGGCCAACCCTCCCCATCACTTTCACTGGGTTCAAAGATAAACTATTTGAGGGTAGGTTCACAAGCGGCTATTAGTCGAGTCGAGCAGGGACCTCCGACTGTCAGGCTGGGAGTAAAGAGCAGGCGATGGATCTCTCCATTGTGATGTGTTGGGTGCGTCTCTGAAGCATTTGCCGTCAGAGACTGGGCTGGGCTGGATGGACCATTAGTCTCCTCTAGATTGGCTCTTCTGTAGAGGGGGAGCCTGGCACTGCATGGCTTGTCGGTCGAGCAAAAGCTGTGGGGCAGTCGGTCAGCCTGACGCTGCATGGCATGTAGGTCAAGCAAGAGCTGTGGGGCAGTCAGTCAGCCTGACACTGCATGGCATGTAGGTCAAGCAAGAGCTGTGGGGCAGTCGGTCAGCCTGACACTGCATGGCATGTAGGTCAAGCAAGAGCTGTGGGGCAGTCGGTCAGCCTGACACTGCATGGCATGTAGGTCAAGCAAGAGCTGTGGGGCAGTCGGTCAGCCTGACACTGCATGGCATGTAGGTTCTGCATAGCTTGGTGCTGAGGTGTGGGGCAGGCTGGCAGAGGGCAGCCCAGCACTGCATGGCATCTGGAGTCAACGAGGCCCGACATTCAGGGTCCCAGGCAGGCTGCCAAGGCCTGGCAGAGTTGTGAGGCAGTAGGACTGCGTGGCACTGCATGGCCTGTAGGCAGGGTAAGTACAAAGCAGCCTGGCACAGCACAGCACGGGCTGACCTCCCTGGCTCCTCCTGTCCCTGGGTGAACCAGCAAGGGGTGGGGGAGCGGAAGAGAGCAGGGGAGAGTTGTGGGAGGGGCAGCAAGAACAAGCCTGGGCCAGCACGAGGCAAGGCCCAAGGCTGGGGGGAGAAGGCACGGGTCTTTGCAGGTTAGAAGCAGTAGATGACTGAGGGAGAAGGGGAACCAGGTCCTGCGAGGTAAGGGCAGTGATCAGGGTGTGGTCGGATTGGGAAGGCTGCAATTGAACTAGTGACGATCTGGCTCCCAGCAGAGTACGGGATGTGACTTGGGTCCAGGAAGGAGAACAGGTGACAGACAGTTCTGGGGTTGGGTGAGGGAGAGAAAGGAAAGGTCCCGGCAGGGTGAAGGCATCAGGCACTCACCCCGTCCCGTTCTCCCCCGGCTTGCAGAGACTGTGAGGAAGAGCGTCTCGGAGGCTGCCCTGACTGAGGATTCGCTCATCAACTACAAAGGCTCCCACAAGAGCCAGACCTGCCAGGATCTGTTGTGCACTGGGGAAGATGTATTCAAAACCCCTAGCCCTGAGCCTAGCCCCACATCCAGCCCTGAGCCCCAGGCAGGCTTCTTCCTGACCGATGGCGAGCAGGAGACCGTGGCCTCCAGCGATGATGAAAGCACGGGCTTCCCCGATGGCTTCCAGCCGCTGCGCTCTGACCAACCCGCCAACCGCATCACCATGGAAACCTCGCCCATCCTTAAGAACCCCTTCATGTCACCCCTGCTGGCCCCAGACCACATGCTGAAGGGGCTGCCACCCATCCATTTAGTGGTGAGAGATCCTGGGGGCTGAGGGGGCTGTACCATGGGGGGGGGAGGAGTGCCCATGGGGCTGTGGGGCCTGTCGGAGAGCTCAGGGGGCTGGGGGTTCTGTATTGGAAAGGGGGAGCCTTGTATAGTGGATAGAGCCCTGGGAAGAGGAGGCTGGGCTGAGGGGCATGTGCCATGGAGAGAGGGAGCCATGGGGAGAGGCTAAGGGGGCTGCCACCAGTGTTTCATGGGGAGGCTGGGGAGACAGTGAGGGGGTTGGTTACCTGTGTAGTCTCAGGCAGGGCAGGAACCATGGGTTTGAGCCATCAGTAACTACTGTCCCCATTGATACGCTGACTCTGCCTCCCCCCCACAGGCTTGCGCCCTGGACCCCATGCTGGACGACTCGGTGATGTTTGCCCGGCACCTGAGGGCGGTGGGGCAGCCGGTGAGCTTGCGGGTGGTGCAAGACCTGCCCCATGGCTTCCTCAGCCTGTCCCAGCTGTGCCGCGAGACCCGCCAGGCAGCAATGCTCTGCACCGACCTCATCCGCGAGATTCTGGAGGCGCCTGAGCCGGCCCCTCGGCCGCTGCCTGCCGCTCCCTCACTCCGCAAGCACCGCAAGCTGGAGCGGACCTTCCACACGGGGACCCCTGCTGCCCCCCACAGCCTCAGCCCCCCGGACAGTGGGCCTTTTGCCAGCCAGGAGAGCCCAGCCAGCACCACAGTCACCCAGCCGGGCGGCGCAACGAGCACAACCACTAGCAGCCAGCAGGGCAGTGCCACCCGCCGAGCCACGCCCACCTCGGATCCCTCAACCAGCCAGGATCCTGGGCCCCCTGACAATGCAACCGGCAGGGAGGTGGGCGCCTGAGCCCAGCGCCCCCAGCATGGGGGCTAGTGTCTCTTGCACTGAAAATTGTTTGGTGCTTTCTCTCTGGCTCTGGGATGGAGAGGCAGGGAGTCCACATCTGAGCACAAGAGCTGCCCCTTGATGGGAGTTGCTGCTACTAAGCAGGGAGCAAGGGGGCTATGCCCCCCCCCCCCTCCCAGGTGGTGTTTTATGGTTTTTAGTGTTTTTGGAGTTTTTTTATTGTGAGGGGCTGGTTGCTGCTGGCATCTCAACTTTGTGGCCTGGCAGAAGCCCCCAACTTCCTCCCCCCCCCTCAGCCACTTGTATGGGGTTTCCACACTCCACTCTGCATAGCACTCCCATCTACCCATTACCGGGGTGGTGCTGATATCCCAGCACTTAAAGTACATTAGTGCCCCCAACATTCTAGCACAGTATTGGGGTCCACTTACCAAGGACCCCCCCAACTTGAGCGCTGTCCAGGTGCCCCTGAGGGGCAGTGTCCCCTACCTCAGTCCCAGCTGCAGACCAGTGTTAGACCCTGCCAAGTGAGGTGGGAGGTCCATCTCCAGCCAGGGGCTGCTCACCCCCCACCTCCCTGTGTGTCTTGCACTAAGGGGCACCCCCTGCCCCCTTATCACACTGTGCCCTCCATGCACTGAGCTATGTTCACTCCTCTGCCTTCTGCTGCTGCAAAACAAAAGGGAAAGGGGGTTGGGGCCAGCAGGGGGAGGGTACCTCTCCCTGGTGGGGGGCAGGCTGCAGGGGTCCCTTTAGCTCAACCCTGGCCCCCTCCCGGAACAGAGATTGTTTAGTTTTGTAAATAAAAGCCTGTTTGATATTGAGCAAGCCCCAGAGTCTGTTCTGTTGGGGAGCGGTTTGTCCATCTGTCTGGGGTCCAGGGCAACGAAATCCCCCCACCCCTCCTCTCCCTCCACCTGCTGGTGTGCTCTGCAGGCACTCCCTCTAGCAGCAAAGGAGAGCCTGGTTTCCATGTTCTATGCACACTTGCTGAGCCCTCATGCATGCGTCCCAGCGAGGCATTTAGGGGGGCCAGATATTCAAATTTTAGAGGACATTTATGAGAAACACAAGTTGCAGGGCTGTATTGACTCCAGTGCAGCCTTGCAACCTGTATTTCTCATAAATGTCCTCTCAAATGTGCCTATCTGGCCACCCTAATTGCATTAGAATGGTTTCTCCCCCACACCCACCCCCAGTCTTGTACACCTATTACCTTTATGATCAACTACCCTGCTTTGGATCAGGGGTAAACTCCAACTACCCTTGGTCTGCGACGTACCCCTTGCTCTGTGTGCGCCACCAAAGGCGGTTACCACAGCTGGGAAGTGGTTCCTTGTGTTACCAAGCCTTTTTTGAGAGGGAAAGCTCTGCATCCCAGCCCATCCCTTCCCGTAGTAGCATTGTCAGTGTTTGCAGTTTGACCCTGAGACTTCCACAGGCCAAAATGGGAGTCTCGGAGTCAAACTGCAAACAGTGGCAACCCTATACCATAAGCAGCTATTACACGATGCTAGGCCAGACTGGGGCCTAATGAAACCCATCACCCCTTGCCCAGGGCTTGTTCTGGAGCTGTGAAACCAATGAGAGAGAGAGAGAGATTGCTCCCAGCTCAAAGACAATGCCAAGCAGCCCTGCTGCTCTCTTATCCTGGAGGAAATGCCAGATGGGATGTCTACAATAAACAGCATCTTTAGGCTTTATTCCTCGTGCCCTACGAGAAGGGGGCCAGGGGGAAACTGGCTTCTATGGGGCAGTTAAAAGGCAGAGGAGGGCTGAAACAGGGATTTATAACAGGGCCTCTAAAGACCAATGAACTAGAAGGCTACATTATAATGTGGGAAAATGGAATTTGCCAATGCGTCTAGTGTGATCTCTTGAGCAGAGAGTGCCTGCACTAGTAGTAGGTATGGACGAGGGTCCTGTTACTTCATGAGACGGCTGCCTCGGCTAGTTAATAGCATTTGTACTATTTGCTAGAGGCTTGTGTCTTAGATGGGAACCAGGCCCCTGGAAATTGTTTGGTTTAAAAGTAATTGGGGGGTTCTTTTTAGCTGCCTGTTGGATCCTGCCCCTTTAGCACAGGCTAGTCATGTTTGCAGGCTATTCTCCACAGCCTGGAGGGCTAGCAGTTTTGGCTGTGATCTTCAAAGTACGGTGCTGTCCATGTGTTTCAGTGAGGCGGATGCAGTGCTTTGAGGGTCAGGGGTATAACGTTCTTTAATGAAAACTGAAACTTTTAAGATTTAAGTGGGAATTGTGTGATTTCAGGCTTTCACAACCCCATCCATGTCGATCTTATCCTTTGTAAAGCACCAGGTACATTGCTAGTGCTATATAAATGCTTATAATAATAATGGAACTGAGTTTTTAATTATTATTAGCATTTTTATAGCACCAGCGATGTACCTGGTACTTTACAAAAAACAAGATAGACATGGTCCCTGCCTGAGAGCTTACAATCTAAAGACAGGGGGAGGGGAGACAGGGAAGGGGAAACAGGGTGAGAGACAAGGGACGCAACATTCACGGATGCAGGAACTCAGGTACACGTTCTTGGGGGGGGCATTATAGGGGTTAGGTTAGTAGAGGGCCTATTATAGGGCAGAGAGAATGGAAGGGGGAATGATTTGGGGGGCAGGGGTTGGGGGGTCGGAACTACTTCCTCTCCTGTCAGTGGAGGGATACTGGGTGATTTGACATTACTCCCCCTCCCCTAGAGGCGGCGGGTCGCTCTGCGGAAGGATCCCGCCCCTCACTCGCCCGGGGGAAGAAGTCCCGGACCCAGGAGAGGTGGCATCCAAGATGGCGGCGCTGGCGGGAGTCGGAAAGGCGCCTGAGCGGGGCCGGTGACCGGGGCTTTCGTGTCCCCTACAGTGCTCGCCCCAGGAGTCAGGTAGAGGGTGGCTGAAGTGAGAGAGGAGCGATGGCTTATGTTAAAGGGAAAGCGGTACTTACGTAATTTGCGTTGTAGCCTGAGGGAGAAAGTGAGCTCCGCTGCGTAAAGAGCGTAGTTGGCATTGGGAATAGTAGACGGTGAAGAATAAACTGCGCAAAAAGCGCAACGGGATGGGGGGCGCTGCGGATGCAGCGTAGTCTGGAGAGAATGGCCGCCAGGGGGCTCTCCACCCGTAATTTAAGGCTGACCGAGCCGCCACACAAGTCGAGCATAGAATTGAGGGCTCAAGCTGCGTAGGAAGGAGCCGCCGCCAGAGTCAAGAGCAGGGAGCATGTTACGTAAACGACGTAAAAGGCTTTTAAGAATAACAAAGGTTCATGGGGAAACCCAGCCTCTAATAACAACCATCCCGGGAGCCCCTCCCCGACCCAACAGGGTTCCTTTATAATAACTCTCCTCCCCCCCCCCAAGCCATCCCCTTCCTCCACTCAGGGGACACACACACACCTATTCTCCCTGCCCCCCCCAGCTGATAACTAGCCCCCTGGCTCGCCCTCCATAATAAATGGACACCCCCCCACGTGTACATGGGCCCACAAGTTTGCCCCACCCTACACAGAGCTCCCTAATAATAATTGCACAGACAAATACAGCTGCCCTGATACCTGCTCCCGCAGAAATACAGCTGCCCTGATACCTGCTCCCGCAGAATGCCTTTCGTTAATGATTGGCACCGCAGCACACACGCACTATTCACATAACAGCCAGCAAACTCCCCACCATAGCCGCCCGGAGCCCTCCCCACCGCACGCGTGGCTGGCTCCATACCTCCCAGCAGGGCCCCCTTGGGTGCTGAATCCCACTGTCCCTCTTTCAGGGAAAGAGAGATTCAAGCCTCGGGCCTCTCTCTTTCCTAGTTATCTCCCCGGAAAAGCCCTTGAGAGGCCAATGGGGAGAGGATGGAACGACAAGAAACGTAGCTGTAATCAGAAGCGGGAGAGCGTCTGTCCCTATATATTGTAGGTTCTCAAACTCGGGGGTACGTCCCCTTCTGGACCGCCCCATCTAGTCTCAAACGGACCTAGTTTGGGGGCGCGGTAGAGGAGGGACTCCTGCTGGCCAACAGCTAGTTCCACACATTCACTCAGCTAGGGTAATATCCAGAATAATGGGGTGGCAAGGGGGGGGGGGAGAGAGGGGAAGCAAGATGGGTGTGAATGGTGGAGGAAGGGTCCTCGGCTATGACAGACGAGTGGAAGTGGGGGGGGGGGCCGCAGTTCAAAGACGTTTGAGAATCCCTGTTGTATATGCCCTTGGAATGTTGGGAGGTGTGTGCGCATGTCCGTGCGAGGGGGTGGAGCTTACTCACTGAAGGGCGGGGCTTATTGGCAATGGGGCAGGCTTGCCCCTCTTTGGCAGCCTGAAATGTTGGGCGATAGGTAGTCCCCAACATACACGCACGCTGGGTGCTCTCCAGCTGCCCTTTCGTGCATTGTGTTGGCTTTGGGGTGACCCTTCCATCCCTGTCTCCCCCCCCCAGCCGTGCGACGATGTCCCCGTCCTGCGAGTGCCTGCAGTTCCGCTTCCCCGGCTACGGGGACGGGGTGCTGCGGCGCATGGACCAGCTGCGGGAGCAGCGGCGCTTCTGCGATGTGACAGTACAGGTGAACCAGCTGCGGGTGCCCGGGCACCGAGTAGTCTTCGCTGCCTGCTCGCCCTTCCTGCGCGACCAGTTCCTGCTGAATGACTCCCAGGAGGTGTCCGTCTCGCTCTTCCAAAGCCCTGAGATTGGGCGCCAGCTCCTGCTCTCCTTCTACACTGGCTGCCTTGAGGTGCCCATCAAAGAGCTGGTCAACTACCTGACAGCTGCCTCCTTCCTGCAGATGGGCCATGTGGTGGAGCGCTGTGCCCAGGCCGTCTCCCGCTACCTGGTGCCCAAGGCCGAGGCTGGGCCAGGCCGGGGGCAGGAGGAGGGGAGCTGCCTGCCAGAGGAGGAGGAAGAGGAGGAGAAGCAGGCTCCCTTGCCCTCTGGGGAGATGGACTCCGAGCAGGGTGAGGGGGAAGGACTTAACTACCAGCCCCGCGGCTCTCGTGGCCCCTCGTCTCCCGAGATCTCCCTCTCCCTCATTAACTCAGCCGTGGAGATCACCCGCAGCTACCTGCAGGGATGCTATGACAACGAGACGGGGGCCGAGGAGCTGCCCTTCCCGAGCCCTGCTCCCGCAGCCCCCCAGTGGAGGGGCTTCCCGCTGCGCCGGCGACGGGGCATGGAGCTGGCGTGCAGGGACCGGCCGGCGGGAGGGGGGGCCGCTCGGAAGGTGGTGGAACTGGAGCACCCCTACCAGTGCCCGCGCTGTGCCGTCGTCTTCCAGCAGCTGGGCAGCCTGGTGAGCCACGTGCGGGAGCACAAGCTCTTCCTGTGCCTGCGCTGCGGCAAAGTCTTCTCGCAGAAGAGCAACCTGACGCGCCACCTGCGCGTCCACACGGGCTTCAAGCCCTTCCAGTGCCCTGTCTGCCACAAGTGCTTCACGCAGAACGCCACCCTGCAGGACCACCTCAACCTGCACAGCGGCATCAAGCCGCACCGCTGCCACTACTGCCACATGGACTTTACCCACAAGCCCGGCTTGCGCCGCCACCTCAAAGAGATGCACGGCAAGAGCACCGTGCAGAACAGCCGCCAGGAAATCGAGGAGATCACCGTTGACTTTGACTAAAGGCGGGAGAGGGGGCCCCCACAGGCTGAACCATTCCCTCCCCCACGGTTGGGGCTAGGGACCACCACAGGCCAAGCCGTTCCCTCCCCCGGGACACAGCTAGGGGCACTGTCGGCCAGATGCCACAAACTGAACCGTTCTCTTCCTGCAGCGTGCCGTGGGCCAAGCTGTTTCCTCCCCTCCCTGGGAGGGGAAGAGGCATCCGAGCGAGGTTCTCTCCCCTGTGTGGGAAGGGTATGAGATGCCACGGACAGTTTCTCCCTGCAAGGTGCCATGGGCTGAGCCATTCTCTTCCTGGGGGGTTGGGGACACCACAGACCAAACCATTCTGTCCCTAAGGGGTGTGTGCGTGAGCTAAAACATTCCCTGCCATGGACTGAGTCATTCTTTCTGGGCAAGGGGGCTGCTACAGACTGAGCATTTCTCCCTTTCTGGAGGGAACCAGGGGTACCCTGAGCTGAACCACTTTGCCATAGTGGTGGGGTGTGTGTGTGCTGCATATTGAGCCCACTTTTCTCCCTCAGGCCAAACCACGCTGGAGGGGGAGGCTAAATGGGATGCTTTCACTCTTGGGGGTGGACTTATTTCTCTTCAAAACTCCTTTGCACTCTGCATACAAAAAACCCCCGTTCCCCCAGGGGCTTCTACATCAAAGACTTCTATCACCTGGATCCCCCTGTCACTGGGGAGGGAAAGGTCTGGAAACTGCCCCTGAGATATAAAGGTAGCGGGGGGGTGGGGGGGGCGCAGAGCACTTGGTTCTGTTCCCACCTCCTAGGGCAGAATGGGGACTAAGGATTTGGGGAACTCTGTCTTGTGTGTGTTTCCTCAACGCCCCCTGCTCCCTCCAAACCCCTGGTCGGAAGGGCTGCCAGGGGTGGGGTGGCTGGAAGGAGACTGTCAGGAAAGGCTCTATGTGGGATGGGGGAAGAGATCCTTGCACAGTTCTTCCTGCAGCCCCTCTGTCCCCAGCGCAAGCTGACATGGCAGTTTCCACTGCTTTGCTGTGCACTGGCCTCTGAGGGTTCAGCCTTTCCCTATGCAGCCCCAGCGGGGAGTAGTATTTCCCTGGGCAAAAGCAGAGCCACCCCAGGTAGGTTTGTTACCTTGTTCCCCTCTCGGGGGTTTTTCATATAAAGTTTTCTCCTTTTCAGACTCCCGGTACCAGTCTTGTCTCTTGTGCAGTCAGGTGTGTGAGAGTTGTGGTGGGAGGGTGGGGTAGAACAGCAGTCATGACTTCTTGGGTTCTCTCCTGGAGTCATGGGTTTTATTACCATCTCTGAGACAGGGATCCGAGGGGCCTAGTTCTTGAGGGGCAGGGAAGAGCAGTTGTGATTCCTGGATTCTGTCCCAGATTTGAAATCGGGTCTCTGTTTCTTCTTTCTCCCCTCTTCCCAAAGGCTTTCTCCTGCTCTCTCCCCACCCTGCACAGCTGATCCAGCCAGAGCCCTGAACCCTGCTGGAATCTGCTGGGCAGCAGCCTGTAACCCAGCCCAGCAGCAGAACATGCGGAGCTTCCTAGTGGCCAGAGAGTTGGGGAAAGGGGCCTGTTTTTGCTGCGGAGAACAGAGTCCTCCCATTTTGAGCCTCCTCGGCCTGTGCCCCCTTCAGTTCCCCTGCTAATGATGGAGGATGATCCTGATGGGAAATGAGCGTAGACTCCTTGAGCCTGGGACTGGTTTGGAGCCAGCCTCCCTTAGAAAAGAAAGGCTCTTTAACCCATTGCCTGCCTCCCTCCTTGAGCCTGACAGGACTTCTTTTAGCCTGGAATTTCCTGGCTCAGACCAAGGGCCATCTTTCCCTCTACTGTGTGTGACCCTGTCCCTCCTGCTCTGGCCTGGCTGACTGCTCTCCGACACTCTCCGCCTGTCGACCTCATCTGTGTCTGGAAATCCTAATGCCTCCCTGGGCCCCATGAGGGAACCCCCTCCCATCTGCCCTGAGCTGGCTGCTTCCCTCAGCAGTAAAGGAGGGTCTGGGACAGTGCGTTGTGCCAGCACAGCTGGAGCATAACCAAACAAAAGCCAATGAGCACATTAATCCCCCGTGAGAAATTGCAGGGCCACCAGGTACCTGTGGGGAGGCTGGGCCCTGCGCTTTCCATCTCTTTGCAAATGGCTGTTCCACTCCCCATAACACCCAACTGCTCTCCGCTCTTAGGCACTGGCAGCATCCTCATCTCAAGCTGCTTCATTGACTTGAGACTTCACTCGCTACTTTGAAGCAGGAATGTGCTACTAGGCATCAAAGGGATTAGGCTGGGGGGTGAGTTAGGCTGGGCTGGGAGGCAGGGTTCCAGCAAGGGAGTGCGGATCAGTAATCCGAGCAGAGGGGGAGCCTGGATTCTGGGGCTCTCATCCAAGATCTGGGAGGGGAGTGGGTTCTAGTGGATTAGAGCAGGGGGGCTGGGAACCAGGATACCTTACTTCTGTTCCTGGCTCTGGGAGAAGAGTGGGGTCTAGTGGCTAGAGCAGGGGGTTGAGGGAGGGAACTGGGATGCCTGGGTTCTGCTTAAGGTTCATAGAATATTCATTCTGTGAAATTAATTGGCAGCAAATTCAAAACAGATACAAGGAAGTACTTTTTCTCTCCACATACAATTAATCTGTGGAACTCCTTGCCAGGGAATGTTGTGAAAACCGATTGCCAGGAATTGCTGTCAGTGGCAAAAATGCAGTGAACGTGGGTCCCTTCCAGTAATATCACTGGGTACAACAGAGGGCGGGTTAAGTCTTTGGAGGATAAATGGCTATTAGTCAAGTTGATTGGGGGACGAAACCTCCAGGTTTCGGAGGCTGGGAGTGCAGAGCAGAGAACGGGACACTCCATTTGACCTGTAGTGCGCTGCTCTAAAGCAGCTGAGGCTGCTACTGTCAGATGGGGTGCTGAGCTGGACGGACCATTGGTCTGACCCAGTCTGGCAGTTCTTAGGTTCCAAACATCCTGATTTCACTAGGACAGTCCTGATTTCCTACAGTTCTCCCATAGGAGGAAAAAGCTCCTAGGTAGCAATAGGGTCTGGGTTGTGAACAGAAAGTTGTTACAGGGTGTTTATAAATGAGAGGCTATCCCTTTGGAGTCCTTGTCCAGTCTATGTAGCCCTCCCTCCCAGCCCCCGCTCACGTTCTAGCATGTAGAGTAGAGCTAATAAACGGGCAGCCCCTGTGTGCATTTGATGTGCTAGTGGCAGCCGCCACCAGTGGTGCCACTCAACGCTTTCCCTTCCCTGGCTCTGACGGAAAAGGGGTGTTGCAGCCAGGGAAGAAGCCTTCCTTGACTATAATCCCCGTCCATCAGAAGTAGTTGTAGTGCACGTGTCCAACAGAACAGCGGCTGCAAGAGGAGAGAGCGATCATGCTCTCCCAGCTGACAGGCGGCTGCGAGAGGAGGGAGCGATCATGCTCTCCCAACTGACAGGCGGCTGCGAGAGGAGAGAGCGATCACTCTCTCCCAACTGACAGGCGGCTGCGAGAGGAGAGAGCGATCATGCTCTCCCAGCTGACAGGCGGCTGCGAGAGGAGAGAGCGATCACTCTCTCCCAACTGACAGGCGGCTGCGAGAGGAGAGAGCGATCATGCTCTCCCAGCTGACAGGCGGCTGCGAGAGGAGAGAGCGATCACTCTCTCCCAACTGACAGGCGGCTGCGAGAGGAGAGAGCGATCATGCTCTCCCAGCTGACAGGCGGCTGCGAGAGGAGAGAGCGATCACTCTCTCCCAACTGACAGGCGGCTGCGAGAGGAGAGAGCGATCATGCTCTCCCAGCTGACAGGCGGCTGCGAGAGGAGAGAGCGATCACTCTCTCCCAACTGACAGGCGGCTGCGAGAGGAGAGAGCGATCATGCTCTCCCAGCTGACAGGCGGCTGCGAGAGGAGAGAGCGATCACTCTCTCCCAACTGACAGGCGGCTGCGAGAGGAGAGAGCGATCATGCTCTCCCAGCTGACAGGCGGCTGCGAGAGGAGAGAGCGATCACTCTCTCCCAACTGACAGGCGGCTGCGAGAGGAGAGAGCGATCATGCTCTCCCAGCTGACAGGCGGCTGCGAGAGGAGGAAGCGATCACGCCCTCCCAGCTGACAGGCGGCTGCGAGAGGAGAGAGCAAGGCGGCGCAGGAAGGACCTGATCTGCGCCCGCACTCATCTCTGTTTGGGAAAGGAAGCAAGAGGGGCAAGGCTCCTGCGGCGCCTACGCTTCGTTTGGGAAAGGAACTGGGGAACTCCTCTGAAGGAGCCTCACCCCTCCCTCGCTCCCCTCAGTTCCTTTCCTAAACGGAGAGAGGAGCGCGGGCCCAGATCCCCTGGAGAAGGTCCTTCCTGCACGCCCTGCCTCGCTTTCTCCTCTTGCAGCCGCCTGTCATCAGCTGAGAAAACATGAACACTCTTGCCTTTGAGCCGCCATCCCTCAGCTGGGAGAGCATGCGCGGTGTCACTGTTATGGTGCTGGCGGACCTGGATGCAGGCGAGGCTGCACACAACCTAATGGATGAGAGGTGGCCCCCATGGGCGCGTGTTAGCACGTGCTGGCCCGTAAAGTGGGCCTGCGATGTTCTTGAGCGACGTGAGTGGAGGCTGTTTGGGGGGGGGGGGGGCTAACATCTGGTGAGCAGCTGCTTGGTTGGTGCTAATGTGGGCTGTTGTCTCAATTTATTGTCACCCTAGGTTGCGTGTAGCTTTGCCCACATCCAGGCCCTCCAGTACCATAGAGTCGCAGCTAGCACACGCTCTCAGCTGAGAGGCAGCCTGTCTCAAGTGCCGCGGCCAGCGCTTCCCCTGGGACCTCAGCCTGGGTGACGTTAGGAGTTGTCATCACCCCAACAGACAAAAAACTGCTCTCATGCCCGGTCCTATACTCAGCCCCATGCTGTTCCCATATCCCAGGGTGTCTCTAGTCTCTCCCCATGATTGTCCAAAATCTGTTTGAAACTGAAACAGTTGTAAATTTGTTTATTTTTAGCCTGCCCTTCTCCAGAGGCTCAGGGCAAAATACATAAAATACAAAAGATAAAAAGCTGGGAGCCTTTGTTCTGTCTGTTCCCAGTTCCAGGCGGTGGAGTGGGGTCTAGTGGGTAGAGCAGGAGGCGCGGTGAACCAGGATTCCTGGGTGCTATTCCCAGCTTGGTGAGGGGTGTAGTGGCTAGAGCAGTGGAGGCTGAAAGCTAGGACTCCTGGGTCCTGTCTCCAGCTCTGGGAGGAAAGGGGGGTCTGGTGGGTTAGAGTAGTAGGGACTGTGAACCAGGAAGGGTTCTAATGGGGTGCAGCAGAAAGATCCCTGGCTTCTAGACCCAGCTCTGGCAGGGGAGTCAGATCGAATCAGTTGCCGCAGGAAGCAGCTGCATCCAGTTGTGGTTTTAAATCACCAGGCGTTCGTTTCTGGGTGCAGCTCTTGAGAGATTACTGTCCATAACAACTTGTCTCTCATCTGCTTTTATGATAAACCAACGCTTCTCTGCTGGGCTTCGTGACAATATCTAGGGTGGAGGGGACAGCGGCACCTGCGTCCTGCATTTCCAACTTGGTTCTGTGCTCACCATTGGCTTTTGAAGAATGGAGATTCATTAAAGTTGCTGAAAAATGAAGAACATCTAAACAAGTCCGAGCAGGGAAAGTTACCCGGTCTGTGAGCCACAAAAGGAATGCCAGTGCAATGCTGAGTCTGTCATTGCCATACAGCTGGGGAGTTGGGAGCAGGCTTTTCAAACGCATGCCCATCCCACAGGCAAAGCCAGGCTGAGACTAGGAAATGTAATGGAGGGAGCAGCCCGGGCTACAGGAGTGGACAGAATTCAGTCACTGCCAGCCCCTGAGTGCACACTGTCATAGACTTCATCCTGTTTCCAAGTAAGTGACATGATTCAATTTCTGATTAGCTCGGCCTGGATTATCCTGTTTAGGGATTAGATGGACCAGACTCCCTCCACCCTGTAGCTCTGAGACACCTACCTGCTCTCTCTGCTCTACCTATTTCGCCAACTTCCCTAATCCGTTTACAGGCAGTTTAAGATGATCTGATAATCCAGGCTGCCCCACCCCAGGTAGCCGAGAGTGAGCCAGAAAGCCAGATAAGGGGGAATACTATAGTGCCAGCATGTAGTGCCCATCTCCCAACCTTGATGGGCACAGTGCTGGCAGGGGGCAAAGCCTCCTGCTGCCACCCTGTATGGCAGTCCAGGAGAAACGGGAAGCCTTCACAGTGGCATGCTGGCTCTGAAGGTTTGGAAACCCCTGGTCCAAAGAGTTTAAAGAAACATCAAGACAAAGTAGTTCTCAAACACTTTTTGAACTGCACTCACGTTCCACTTGTCTGCAGTAGTTAAGGAAACACATAACACACGCACCCTTGCTCCTTCTGTGCCTCTCCCCCTTCTCACCTTCCTATTGATTCCCCGTTCTCTCCACTTGTGCTTTGACTCTTCCACTTGCCCCCTCCCTTGTTAGTTTGAAAGTTCCCCCTAGTTCAATCAGAGTGGAGCTAGGTGTTTGCCAGATGGGAACCTTGCTCCTCCTCCCCCCAAATAAATACTTTTGGCCCTCCCGTTTGAGAACCACTAGTTCAGATGATCTCTTTTATTTCCTGTTGGTGAGAGTGCACACTTCCAGGACACGCAGAGCCCTTCCTCGGGCTGCTAGCACGTCAGCAACCATGCTGCCTTTCTAATCTAGACTAAGGAAAGATCATTTACAGGTGGGGAAATTGTGTCACTGGGCAGTAAAGAGATGAGACTGTGGGTCACACATGAAGTCTGTGGCAGAGGTAAGAGTCCAGTGCGGGTTGCTTGAGAGCCAGCCGAGGGCCTCAACACAAGAATTTTCTTTAATTCATTCCCACATACATGCTACCTGTGGGGAGATAATCTGCCTGCCAGGGACTCGGAGAGAGGTGAACCCCAGATATCTCTGTGTCCTGGGCAGAGCAAATCCTTCCTGTCCCCTTAAAAACAACTGCTGGACGTACCAGGAATGGGGGTGGCAGTGACTGTTGAATTATCTTAAACTACTTATATATAAACACATTACCACTGTAAATTAGTGACACCTTCAATGGAGCTGGGTGGAGATTGCTTGCCCTCATCTAATTGCCCAAAAGATGGAAGCACTAGCCAGAGTTCCAAAGGCAGCTAAGGGGAGATAACCCAGGACTCCTGACTCCCAACCTCACCCAGCGTTTAATCACTAGACCCAACTCCCCTCCCAGGGGTACTGGCTCCCAGCCTGTCTGTGCAGATGCTACGGCAGCAGAGATGTCAAGGAATGCGTTTGGAGGGGAAGTGGGTCTTGTAAAATCCAGGCATCATCGGAGACGTGAGAATAATATCTTCCATCCTGCAAGCTCGCTGCAAGCAAACAATATGCCTCCTCTGTCGCATTTGCCTAAACATGCAACTTTCGTAGTATGACTATGTGCTTTTCAGCATATTGCACTGGGATGTTGACATGAAGACACAAGACTTTGGCATGCAGGAGAGAGAAATTGAACCACACTTCTAATGTTATTCGCATTGGACTTGCAAAGACATAAAACAATACAAATTTCGGTTAAAACATTTTTTAAATTAAAAACTAAATCATGCAGGGGGGGAGGGGGGAATTCTCAGAGTCCAAACACATGGATAAAAAAAAGGGGGGGGGGAGGTCCCCACACCAGCTATCAGGAATCTCAGCTCCCAAGCCCCTCCCCAGTGTTACTGCCCCTGGCCTAGTCCCTGCCCAGAACCAAAAGCTCCCCAAGTCTGCCCCCTCCCCACAATTCCCAGTTGACAGGGACCAGCCATGCCCAATTCTTAGCTCCCAGGCCATCCCCTCCATAGTTTCCAGAGTCCCTAGGCATCCGCACTCCCTGAACCTCAGCTCTGGGATCCCAATTAATTCCCCCCCTTCCAAAAAAGTATTGGTCTCCACGTGCCCCATTCACCACCAGGATCGGCTCCTGGGCTCCCTCACGGATGGCAGCAGTAGGTTCAGGCACTGAGGTGGCGCCTGAGCCAGGATTTAAAGGGCCCGCACGCAGCTTTCACTGAGATTTCAGTGTCTCACCACAAGGACTGGCTGATTCCATGAGAAACACCATGACTAGAGACATCTCCATCCATGCAGGTCCCTAGACTCCCAGCAGAGAGCTCTGCCTGTCTTAGAGGGTTGGGGGACTCCAATCTGCCCTCTGCCTTCTAGGTGGTGCTGGCTCCTTACTTGAAATGGGAAGCAACTTATGGGGGACTGGCTGGCACAGGTATGCTGGGAATTGGAGTACGGAGACACCCCCTCTAGGTGATTCTGGCTTCAGTCTTGCGTGGCTGGGATGGCAAAGGGTGGGGTGTGATATGGGGTCTTCCCCTCTAGGGGGCACCAGCTCCAATCCAACCCAAGGCTGGACTGGAGACAGGGTCTTTCCCCTCTAGGGAAATCCAATCCAAACCCATGCTGAGGGGGGCTGGCTGGTTCCAGCAATGGGATCTGGAATCCTCTCCTCAGTAATAAGACGACATGGAGAATTTGTAATTGCAGCTAAAGCAGCAGTGAGTCTGGTAGGAACACAGCCATGGGCGGGGGGGGCTGTGATTCCTCTCCCTAGAGAGGAATCACACTGGAATCAAGGCCAACAGTCACTCGTTTGGCAGCAGAGGCATAACCAGGTGGGAATGCCCCCACTGCTGACGCCCTCCACTCCAGTGTGCATATGCACTCTACATGACTGTGGGGAAGGGGGGAGGAAGCAGGGTTGTGGGCTCCAGTGGGGCTGCACCTAATATAGCTAGGCCCCTGCTTGGCAACATGGCACTATTATTATTAGCAAACATTTATATAGCGCCAGCAATGTACCTGGCACTTTACAAAGTAATTGAATAGACACAGTCCCTGCCCTAGGGCTTACAATCTGAGGGGGGTGGGGTGGGAGGAGACGAAGGAAGGGGAACAGAGGGAGAGACAAGGAGTGTAACATTCATGAAGATGCGAGGTCCCAGGTGCGCGTGCTTGACTTGGTTACATTGAGAAGTATGGCTGGCTGGTCCATGTGGTGAGGATATGAGTACACAGACCTCAGGTAACAGATTGTACTGGATGGAGGGGATCAGCAGGAGTTAGGTGAGGGGAACAAGGAGTCGGGGAGGGCAGAGCGGAAGAGGTGGGTCTTGAGGGATTTGAAGGTACAAAGGGAGGCGGCGAGGCAGATGTGGGAAGGGAGGGAGTTCCAGGGGTGGGAGGCAGCTACGGAGAAGGGATGAAGGCGGTTAGGGGAGGCGTGGGAGGGTGAGGGGGGACAGAGGAGGAGCAGAGTTCACGGGCTGGAGTACAGTGGGAAATTAGCGCAGAGAGGTAGGGGGGAGCAAGGTTGTGAAGAGCTTTATAGGTGAAGACTAGGAGCTTGTGCAGGATTCGTTCAGGAAGGGAGACAGTAAAGAGAGGAGAGGAGGGGCTGCCTGTGGTTGAAGTGACGGGCAAGGTGGGTGACCATAGCAGCAGAGTTTTAGACAGAGATAAGGGGAGAAAGATGGGGGGGGGG
>QEPC01012618.1:1582664-1593076 GCA_003113815.1 Sphenodon punctatus | reverse complement strand
TCCTCTGAGAGTCCCCCCTTCCTCCTGCCCCTGACTGGCACACCCAGCAGGAGGGAGGAGCAAGGAGGTGCAGGCAGGCATCCCTAGCAGGGAGCTGTTTGCTCCCCCACCTCCCCATGCATGTCCTGTGCAATGGGCACGGGGAAGCTTCTCAGCTGAGCTGGCTTCTGGCTGCACGCTAGCACTGATCAGCCAGCTGGTGGAGGCCATTCAGCCCTGGCTGCGCAGGCACAGAAATGTGGGAACCAAGCCACGCTTCTGCACCTGTGTGACCAGGGCGTAATGTCCACCGCGCCAGGCAGGTGGTCGGGTGGTGCAGCCGAGGCAGAGGAGCCTGGAGGCAAGCAGGGCAGGGCAGCACTGAGCAGTGCTGGACAGCACTTGGGGGGGCATCCACCCTGACGCCCCCAGGGAGGATCCACCCGTTGTGGTCCACCATGGCCTGGGTCAGGACCACCATGGCCAGCTGTCATTGGCCACCATGGCTGCCCATCATGACAGGGGGCAGGGCCAGCCACCCGCACGTCTATTGCAGCCCTCCTCAGGATGCACGGACAGTGGGCTGGCCATGGGCACATATGTTCGGTGCCCTGACCTCGCCACACTGCCGGCACATGTGTTTTTACCCTCTGGGTGTGTTGGGTAAAGAGCCAGGGCACCTGAAACTCCCCACTACCCTAAATGACTAGGCCCATGAGGAGCCAAGGTGAGCCTTGCCAAAGGTATGGGCAAGGTTTGAACCTACAACTCCTGGTTGCCAGTCCATAGGGCTGTACGCAAAGCAATGCACTTGGAAGGCTGTCTGCTGTCTGTCTGTGAGAAGACAGAGCTGGCAGTGGTGGCTGCCCTCTGGGTCTGGGTATTAATGTCCCTGTTGTCGGTAACTGATGCTCTCCAGCTCAGCAGGTTTCATCCTGTGACACCTTTTGAGGTGTGGTTCCCTCGTTCCCCTAGCGTGACACCACCCCATTTAGATAAAACACCTCTGGCCACAAGTACATCAACACCAGGCACAAGCCAGCTGAGCCAGGGAGTGTGGGGAAGGAAAGACAGACAGAGGACAGCTTCTGTGCTCCGTACAACAAACAAGTCCAGCTGCCAGGGTGAGACAGGCAATGCCCATGTTTCAGGGTTCTTGGAGGGCCCGATCACCGTTCTTAACTAGGGACCCATATTCCCTGTGTTTTCTCCACTGTCACCAATGGGGGGAATGCAGTGAACACAGGCCCCCGAGGAAGGTCACCACAAGGCAGGGGATGAACTGGTTATAGACCCAAACCCCACCCTGCTGTAACACACTAAACCTCAATCCCTTCCCAGAACCAGGATCCCATGGAGCCCTTGTTCGTGTCAACTAGACCTCACTGCTCCCAGAGCTGGGGAGTCCTGGATCCCAGCCTCTCACGCTCTAATCCACCCAAACCTACTTCCATCCCAGAGCTGGAAAGTGAACTGAGGAGGAGGAGGAAAGCTTCCCATGGATGAAGACTCTGCCCCCTTATTCCTCCTGGGGAGGTCTCCCTGCTCCTGTGTTAGCTCCGCTCTCTGGCGTATGCCACCTCCCTCCAGGGCTTGTCTCACCATCATCCATCCTGCAGCTGGGCTAATGGATTCCCAGGGGAGCAGGGGGTCATTCCCTTGCAAAATCCTCTCTACGACCAGAGCATAATTTGGATGGGGAGGTGGGGCAGCTCAACAGGGATCAGTCCTGGCAGTTAAATTCAAGGGGGCGGGGGGGCTGAGCCCTGGGAAATATTCCGTGCAAGAGCAGAAAAGGGCCAATATTGGCCATTTCAGGATTTGAAGCAAAAGCCAGGAAAACCCTGGCTGGTTTATTTTGCTTCTATTAATGACTTTCCTGTCTTGCTTACCATGTTGGGCATCATATAGAATAAATCACAACTCCTCCTGTTTTATACTCTACCGTAGAGAGGCAGGGTGGTCTAGTGGTTGGGTTGCTGGCTAGAGACTAGAGTTCAGTTCCCTGTGCTGACAAGTCCTGGGGCAGATGTGGCTTCTGGGGCAGGTTTGAGCCCTGGCAGTTAATTTTTGTATTTATTTATTTTACAAATTAATCCCTGAGGCTCCCCCTTAATCAAGTGTGGGTGTCCCTGCCGCTCCCCAGGAATAGCTAAGCCTTGAACCAGTGACTGAAGCTGGAGAAAGCCTGACGCCTCTGGCTCCACCCATCTCAGTGGGGTCTGGGTGGAGACACTAGGGTTCTCATTTTAAACCAGTGCCATGAAGCATCTGGGGGCGGACACTCTCCACCCTCTTTAACTTGGGCTCATGTTTGGAGATTATAAAAGCCTAGAGAAAATTGTCCTGGTCTTACTCTGACCTAATTGATAGGGATGGGCGAACGAGGTTCGGAAGTTCGGAGTTCAGCCCGAACTCGGCCTGTTCAGATGACCGAACCCACCTAATCGAACCTGATTCCGAACTCCGAAACGACCGAACAGTTCGGATCGCATTAGGATGAGTTCAGGTGGCAAAACCTTGTCACTGGAAGGCAAAACCGCCCCGCGCTGTTTGCAGGAGGGGCGGGGTATAAATGCTTTAAATAAATAAATAAATAAAACGTGACAGGGAGGGGGAGTCAACTGAGGAGCAGAATTCCAGGCACCAAGGGGGGAGAGGCCAGCCCCACACCAAGCCTGGGGTAGCAGCTGGAATGGCAGAAAAGGGAGCATCTGAGCCAATTCATGCACACTTGCCCTATAATCTGGGCCCCTGGGTGCAAGGGTCCCTCGCTCTGCACTGAGGTATGGTTAACACAGGGGATGGGGGGACTGTTAGTACAGCCATGCTATTAGTAAAACGCAGCCAGCTCTGGGGTCGGGATAACGTAGCCAGGAATGAGAGGCAGCTTCCTCTGCAGCACGGTCCGGCCTGGGTGTCTATAGCAGGGGTCCAGCATCTTCCACCCCTGGGAAGAGACGAGATCAGGCACGATGGAGGACCGGGAACTTGCTTTATTACCTTCCCAGTGCAGGAAGGGGCAGCAGCACCACATGAGAGAACAAACCAAATGGCAGAGGAGGGGGAGGATTTGAAAGAGTAAAAAAAAAACAACCCAAACAGGAATCCAGACTAAAGTGCCTCCACTCCCACAAGCACCTCCAATACGCCCCCCCCCACCCCACCCTGGCGGCTTCTGTCGTGTAGATGAAATGATCTCTGCCCCCCTGCAGAAGGGTGGTGACCCCCTCATCTCTAGCCCTCTGCCCCCCAAACAGTCCAGGCAGGGGATCTTCCCTTTCCTCCTTGCACTGGGAACTCTAGCACCAGGCTGTAGAGTCTCTGGAACCACAGAACCAAGGTGGCAGGGGACGTCCAGGCAGCGCCCCCTTGGGGCAAACCCCAGCCACACATGCCTGCTCGCTAGCCAGCTCCATGCAGCAGCAGTTGATGAGGCAGCACAGGCTGTGGGGGTCGGAGGGGGGATAGTTCAGCCCCCGGAGCCGAGCGATGATGGGGGACACCGCCCCCTTGAGGGCTCACAGGGACATACTGGTGAGGTTCTCATGGCTGAGCAAGCCCTTGCGGGAGCTACTGCCCCCATGGCTGCTGCTGCAGTATTCCTGCAGGTTGTGGCGCAGCATGACCAGGGCAGAGCCCAGGCAGGCGCGGTTGGGAGCCTGGAGCCCTCCCGGCAGCTGGAAGAGCACAGTGGCCACCCCGGCCATGCCATCGTCCGTGGGCTCCAGGGTGATGGGCCCCACACGGAAGCTGGAGTACGAGTAGCCCATGAGGTGGGAAAGGAAAGGCTCGGAGCGGCGGAAGTGGGCCGGGTAGGGGACCTCGTGATAGGGCTTGAGGCGGCTGGGCATGGCCTGGGTGGCGGCCAGGGCTGGGTGCTTGTGGGGCCGGGTGGGGAGGAAGATCAGCTCGGCGGCAGCACCCAGGGTGTCCGGTTCGAAGTAGACGGTGACCTTGGCGAAGGGGCGGCTGGCCATCTTGGTCATCTCCTGCAGGTGGCGGCGCTGCTCGTGGCGCAAGTCCAGGAACTGCTTGACCTTCCAGAGCAGGACGCAGACCGAGAGGAAGAGGAAGAAGCAGGAGAAGAAGACGGAGAAGAAGACAAAGAGGTCGATGTGGGCCTGGTCCTGGCGGAAGAAGAGCAAGCCCTGGGACTCGCTGGCGTTGGGGCCGCTGCCCCCCACCCCCAGCAGCAGCACGTAGAAGCGGTTGGACTTCAGGGCATGCAACTCATGGGGGTAGGTGATCACCACCCGGTCCTGCACGGCGCGCACCATCAGCACGGCCTGCTGCTGCCGCATGGTGATGTAAGTGATCAGCCCATGCGTGCGCTCCTCTCGCACCCGCAGCCGCTGCTCGAGTGGGGAGGGCAGGCTGCCGTTGCTGATGCCGCTGCGCCCCGCCGCGTCCTCCCCCGGCTGCAGCACCCGAACCGAGTGCACCCCCGTGGCGCGGTCCACGTCCACGGCGAAGGTGTCATAGGAGGTGGAGATGAAGACGTCCACGCCCCCAAAGGTGACGTCGATGGTGACGCGGATGTCCACGTTGGTGAACTTGGGCTGGACGCCAAAGAGCACGGTGCGGCCCAGCGGCAGGTTCTTTATGTTGGGCTCGTGGAAGCAGTTGTTCTGGGAGGTGGGGTCGAAGCAGTATTCCTGCTCCACTGCAATCAGCCGGTAGCACTGGTGCCCTCCCACCGGGTTGCCGTGAAACGAGTCACGGCACTTGGCGCACTGAAGGGGGAAGGAAGGAAAGAGCAATAATCAGGGGAGAGGACTCTCCTCTCCACCCTCATACCCCCAGGAGTGCGGCTCTCCCACCTCCGTTCCCTGAACCCTGCCTTCCCTTCCCCTATGCTCTCTGGCTCAGTCCCCATCCTTCTAGCCCCCAATTTTCCGTCCCTTCAGCTTCCCACTGTCTCCTAGACTCTGCACACACCCCTGCCCTCCATGGCACATTCCTATCCTCCCTGCTACATCCTAGCCCAGGGCTCCCCTCCACGGGTAGCTCCTCTAGCCCAAGTCTAACCTTCCTCCCCTGAGCACCAGCATCTGTCCCTCTAGCCCTGAACTCCATAGGGGAGGAGAGGCGGCCGTTGCCCCACCTGGTACTTGTAGCACTCCTTCTTCTCAGCCTGAGCGCTGTTCTGGCAGGCGCTTGTCTCTGTGTTGTTCTGGCAGGGGCATCCTGTCCCATCCAACTCGTTGCAGGTGTCAGCGTGCCCGTTGCACTGGCACCTGCGGGGGAGAGTGCGGTCATGGGAGAGGCCAGGGTACGTCCCGTTGCCCCTTCCCCACCCGCTCCTAGCGCCTTGCTCGAGCCCTTAGCACAGGAGTTTCTCGCACAAAGGCAGGGACCTGTGTTTACTGCGAGGCTGCGAAGTGCGCCGTCCCTCACGGCGACTGGCTGTTTTCGCGGTCACACGGCACTAGCTGGAAACAGCGGCAGCGGCAGCGAGCAGGCAGCGTTGCACCAGCAGCGAGAAGCTGGCATGGGACTTAGAGGAGGCATGTCAGGCTTCGGGGGTCGGAGAGCACTGAACAGGGGTTAGGGGAAGGGCCAGTGGAAGAGGAGCTGAGCATCGGGCTAGTGGGTTAGAGCTGGGAGGAGCTAGGGGTCCCGGGAGTGTCTCTCTTACCAGGTCTCCTCTCCCCTGGAGGAGGCTTGGGAGGTTGAGGGTGCTGGGAGGCTGGGGAGGAGCCTTGGGGGGAGGAGAGGAGGTTGGGGGTCCTAGAGCCAATGCCGAATGCAGTTCTAGTGCGCATAATCTGATATTTGCACACAACCACAGAAACATGTCACAGGGCAGCATCAGGAGGGCAGCGTTTATCTACTTGAATCTAAATAATGCCAACACAACACCAACAAACAGTAGTTTGACTGATCTTGTGTGATACCTGAGTAACAAAGTTGTGAGTCTATGTCAAGCTTGTTAGACGAGCTTGCTGGGATGCAAACTCACATGTATAAATGTTGCATAATTATGCAAATCAAGCTAATTATGCAAATTTTCATGCTTGCAGTGAATTTGCAGAATTTGGCTTCACTGGTTGTAGAATTTAAGATTTTTTGGCGTCGTTTTTTGTGCGGTAAACATGGGTCCCTGCACAAGGGGTAACAGCCCAGAGGAAGAGTCTTGCACAGGGGTCCCTCCGTACTTGGTGCACTTTCCCTCCAGTAGGAAGTAGCCGTGCAGACAGCTCTCGCACTTCTCCCCGAAGCTGTTGTTCTGGCAGTTCACACAAATGGCGGCGTCCTCTGCTGGCCCCTCCACTACCCAGCTGGTGATCTGTGAAGAGATGTGGGGTGAGCTGGGTCACCCACGTCCATGCACAGGCAGGGTCCTGCTGTAAGGCAGGGTCAGTTATTTACACTTCGATCCACCAGCCCCTCCACAGAGTCCCAAACTCCAGATCAAGGGCCCATGAATTCCGCGCCGCTGCACTTCCGGACGTTCGCCTAGAACGTGGCATGTGACCAAACTGTTGCAGAAATGGCCCCAGCCTCACAGACGAGGTGAGCTCACCAATGGGATGCTGGCAATAGAACCCAACCAATGGGGTACTGCCATGGCCAGCTGTCAGCATGTGTTCTGGGCCAATGAGATATCCTGGCCCAGGCCCAAGGTGGGCTGGGTAACCCCTGAGAAGCTAGCACACCCGTCCCCATCCTCAGTCCGCTGCAAAGCAGTGTGTCTGCCCCTCCCCTTGCAATGCCCAGCCCCCGTGAGGGGAACCGGCACTGCTGATGCTCCCACCCCCCTTTCAGACTCTCCTGACTGCACCCAAGGCCATTGGCAGCGTTCAGCCCCAGTGAATCAGAACGATAAATAGCAAGCCTGTCTCAGAGCAAGTGCCTGGACGGGGTTAACAGAACCAGGGTAGTTAACATGTGGGCCCTACTGCTGGAGAGTCACTCGGGGGGGGGCAACCTGAGAGCCTACCCATCGCCAATGCCAGGTGTTGGCACCATCTTGCCAGTGTCACCCCCACCCCACCCAGACCCTCACCATGGCAGGCTCCAGTGGGAAATGGACAGGGTCCCGCCGGGCCTTCTCGTACTCCTCGCGGGTGATGCAGACATGGCTGTTGCCCCGGCAGAAGGCCCGGCAGGGCCGGCAGGTGCCCCCACTCAACGCTGAGCCCACAAACAGCGGCCGGCACTTCTCGCAGTGCTCCCCCTGCAGGAGAGAGGTGGTGGCGCAGCTCAGCACAACAGCAAGAGACCCCCTTGGCTCCCATGCCCTAGTCACCCCACCCTTACGGTCTCTCCACCATGCCACCAACACCCAGATACTCCCTACCACCCTACCGTGCCAGCCTGCCCCACACACCGCCCAGCTACCCCACCCCTGCCATCCAGCTGCCCCACCCAGTTGTCCCCTCCACCCCACAACCATCCAGCTGCCCCACCCTTGGCTTCCCCTCTTCCCCACCCCCAGCAGCCTCCTTGCTCCCATGCCAGGGCCTCACCATGGTGTTGTTGAAGCACTCCAAGCACTGGTCCTGCGTCCCCACGCCCAGGCAGTTGCTGTGCTTGTTGCACTGACACTCCACCGAGCAGTTCTGCCCCACGTAGCCAAAGTGGCACTGGCAGCGGTTGGGCTCCACGCACGTACCATTCACGCAGCCCTGCTCGCACACCGGCTTGCACAGCCCCGTCACGCTGCAGGGCAAGGGGGAGTCAGTGGCAGCCTTGCACAGAGTCACTAGTGCTTGCACAACTGGCAGACCATGGGCCAACCCCCGCTGGCATTAACTATTAAGAGCAGAGCCCTAATGGGCAAGTTATAGGCTGGGTGGGGAGGCAATAAATCCCTACCCCTGGGAGTTTCCAGTTTGGCCAATGGTTACAGACTAGACCCCAGGCTGGAGGCATGGGGAAATGGGGCCGCCACAGGGGCCCAGCCTAGTGGCCTCCACCCCCAGCCGGTGCCTGGACTCTGCAACGCCTTCTCACACTCACTTGTCGAGCGTGTACCCTTTCTTGCACGTGCAGGCGTAGCCGTGCGGCAGGTCGTTGCAGTTCTGCGTCTCGTTGCAGTCGTGGTGCCCATTTAAACACTCGTTTTCTGGGGGGCACGACATGAAGGCCCACTCGGCATCCATTCCACATGGCTGGGTCAGGCCTGGGGAAGGGGCAGAGGGGCAGGGGATGAGCTGGGACTGACGCACCCCACGCCTTGCCTGCCCTGGATACTGAAGTGCTCCCTACCCCGGAGGATCAAACCCCTGCTCAGCATTGCCAGGCACCAAGGGCACTGTGGGTGGCAGCCTCCTGGAGAAGAGCATGGTGGGTAAAAGGAGAAAAAGCCCCCTACAGGCAACCTCCAGTGAGAAATGCATTGTGGGTAACGAGCGGTCATCAGCCCCTCCAGGGAGAAAGGCATTGTGGGTAACGAACTGTCATCAGCCCCTTCAGGGAGAAAGGCATTGTGGGTAACGAGCTGTCATCAGCCCCTTCAGGGAGAAAGGCATGAGAAGTAAAAGTTCCTGCCCAGCCCAACCAGTGAGAAAGGCATCATGGGTAAGTTTATCACTCAGTAAGAAACGCATTGCAAGTAAAATCTTTTGTGCAAAAGGCCTGGAGGGTAAAAGCTGTCACTCTGTTGGAAAAGACTGTGGGTAAAACCCCTATGTGACCCACCCGCCCCCCTCCGATGCAAGAGGCATTGTGGGTAAATCTGGCCAAGCTCCATTCAGGCTGCTCCTCTCAAGTTTTGATTCTCGCCCCAAAGTCCTCAGCGCCCCCCCCCTCTCAGTACATACCGTGGCCTGGGCCGCTCAGCCCCCCCTCCACGCAGCGCCCGTTGCCGTTCTCCCCTCGGCGGCCACACCAGCCACAACGGGGCTGCTGGGTACAGAGGGCGCATTGCTGGAAGCGCAAGCAGGACGGGCTGCAGCTCTCGGCACCACTCAACACCCGGCCGCACATCCCGGCTGCACAGCGCATGGGCAGGTAGGTGGGGCTCATGCACTGCAGGGAGACAGACAGACGGGACAGGTCAGACACCCTCAATCCTGGTGCTTCTCTGCTCAAGCCCCTCCCACTTGCTGCCAAGCCCCTCCCCCTCCCCCTGCCTACCTGCTGCAGGCTGACGCTCCAGACGCATTGCTGCCAGCCCCCGTCTGCCCCCTTGGAGCTGAGACACTCGGCACAGGAGCTGTGGTTGTGGCAGGGTGTGGGGCAGGCCAGTGGGGGAGAGGACTCCACGGGCATGGGGGAGACATTCAGCAGCGAGTGGCTGAAGCAGGTCCAGTCGTAGGTGGGCTGCACACTCAGGATGCGCCGCGTCTCACCTGGGCCGGGGAGGAGATTCCACGTGAGAGAATCTCTTATGGGCTCTGGCTTTCCCAGACCCGCCCCCCTCCCCAACAGCCGGCACCCCACCGCCCTCACTAACCCGTTCGTGGAAGCCACATCCACCCCCACAGGACCTGAGCCGGCAGCAATGGGGGAAACGCAGTGAACGCAAGGGATGGGGGGGGGGTGTCCTTGTGTGAGCCTCCCCACACTGCCATCCACGTCCAGCCAACCCATGCCTACATCCTTGGCAGCCACCCCTCTGCCTTTTAAACCCATCATCGCCAGGCTCTGGGTGAAGCCAGGCTCATTTCCCAAGGGCGCCTGGAGAAACTGGAGCTGGAGGAATGATAAACTCCCTGTGCTCCGCCCCGTTCCAGCCTGGGAAAATCAGCTTCCACCCCCCGAAAGCCTTTAACCCCTGACAGCCTCCCTACTCCGCCATGCCACCCAGGGAGCGATCCCCATTGCCACCCACAGACCCCAGCAAAAACAAACCAACCGGGCAGCCGGATCAAAGCACAGCGTCCCTTTCCAATCTGCCCTCCACGCCCCTGCGGCCCCACTGTTTCCCCCAGCACCGCCTGCCCAGGCCCCCCAGGACGTACCGGTGCGCTTGAACTGGCGCGTCCACATGCACTTCCCCGAGGCCGTGCACTTGGCGCAGTCCGAGGCCTCGCACGAGATCTCCGAGCAGTTGCTGGCCACGAAGATCTCGCGCTGGTTGATGCGGCAGTCGTTCTCCGAGGTGCAGCTGCCCGTGCTGCCGATGCAGGCACCCTCGGGGCAGTTGGTGCACCACTTACACTGGGGCAGGGCCTGGGGGCAGAGAAGGGGCTCAGGGACCCGACAGTGCCCACCTGGGGCGTGCTGGAGCAGCTGGGAGCTTCCCCACGGCCACGGCTTCTGCCCCGCTCCCTGCTCCAAGTCAAGCCAAGCATCCCGGGGCATGGGAGGGGTGCGGGGCTGCTCACCAGGGCTCCCAAGCTGTGGCTCATGGCCCGAGGGTGCTGGGCCAGGCACTCACTGCAGGTTCTCAACCGGCGACACTCGTCTGCAGACCTGGGTGTGGGGAAGCAGGAGGCACCCCCGGCAGGACAGCCCAGCCTGTGCGGGGGGGGGGGGGG
>QEPC01012618.1:1569974-1581123 GCA_003113815.1 Sphenodon punctatus | reverse complement strand
CCCCCTTCTCCAGTGACCACACCCCCTCCGCTTCCTCCCACCAATGAATACACCCCCTTCTCCAGTGACCACACCCCCTCCACTTCCTCCCACCAATGAATACACCCCCCTTCTCCCGTGGCCACACCCCTTTCTCTATCACCACCAAGGGGCATATCACTTCTCCAATAGCCCAGCCCCTCTAGACTTTTACCACCAGTGGGTACTCCTCCTACTCCTACAGCCATGCCTGCCTGCTGCTTATGACCAGTGGTCACACCCCTTCCCTCAATGACCACACCCGTTTGGCTCCTGGTCCCAGTGGACACACCTCCTTCATTTGCCAGGACTCTTCCTTCAGTGTCCAATCCCCATCCACCACATTCACTTGAAAACTACGGCCTTTGCCCCCACCGCCCCCTGCCAGTCAAAACATGCCTCCGCATCGCCCCCACCTACAGCCATCTCTCTTCCATAACACCCATAGCCACACCCCCTTCTGTGGACACGCCCCTTCCACAAGCCACCACTAGTTGTCCCTCTCTGGCTCTTCCCACCACTCTCTCCACCCCCCTCCGTGTCCCCGCACCTCTCAGCAGCATCGGCAGAGAGGCAGTTGGCGCGGCACCACAGGCAGCTGGCACTGGAGGCGTTGCAGGTCTCGGGGCTGGGGAAGATGAGGCAGGGATCAGAGGGCACCGAGAGGGCAGCCATGCGCCCCAGCGCCACCCCGTTGAAGCCTCCCGAGACGTAGATCCGACCCCCAACAGCAGCCACAGCGGGAGCGATTGACTCGTTCATGGGCAGCCCGATGACAGCAGCTGTTCCAGAGAGAGCACACCAGGGCGGGCATGAGCTTGCGGAGGAGGGAGGTAACTTCAGCTGTACGGTGTGCACCCCAAACCCCCAGTGACTTGGGGACCTTAGATGGGGATCCCCACCACCTGCCTGCTTTGCCCACCCTGCCCATCACCCAAGGAATGAGGCTGCTTCTCTAGTTCCTGACCTCAGCCAGTTACCCAAGCAACTGGGGGCATTCCAGGCAGCTGTGCCACTGGCAGGAGGATCCCCAGTACCTGTGTTGTGCACTCCCTGATGCCCTCAAGCCCCCACTGATTGGGGGCAGTGCCATGAAAGATCCCCATTACCCCTGCTGTTGGCTGGAGGGTGGTGCAGGGGGCGATAGCCCAGCTGTTGGCAGGGGGTGGGGGAAGGAAGTCCCTCTAACAGTGCTGCTGTTTGGGGGGGGGGGACGCCCCCATTTCCTATGCTGCTGGCTCCCCCTCCATTACCTGAAGGGGAGACCCCCCCCCCATTTCCCATGCTGTTGGTTGGGGTGGAGCGAGGTCCTCATATTACCTGTGCTATTGGGCAGTACCCAGGTGTTGCAGTTGAGCTGGTAGAAGAGCACGTGGTTGGCGAAATCCTCCTGCTCCGTACGGCCCCCGATCACCACCATGGTGTCTCCCAGCACTGCCGCCACGTGGAAGAAATGGGAGAGCGGCTGGGACAGGAGAGTGAGAGGAGGAGGAGGGAATTAGAGACCGATGGGGGTGGCGGGGTCTTCGCGATCTCTTCCTCTCACCCGCGAGACCCCCCCCACCTCTCACCTTCTGCCCCTGCGAGGGGGCCAGCAGGCTCCAGGTCAGGTTGGGGTAGTAGAGGCTGTAGAGCTCAGGGGAGGCCGACACCATCTCCACGTGGAAACGGTGGCCCCCGAACACGTAGACGGCGTCCGTACCCTCGTGGTACACGGCTGAGTGTCCATACAAACCTGGGGGGAGAGGGGACAGCCGGACCTGAAGGGATGCAGCACCTCTGCCGTTGGAAAGGGTCTGCGTCTGCCCACCCCAAGATCCGCCTCCGGGCTTGCGGGACTAGCTCCACCGCTGGGCATAATGGGATGCGCACTTCCTGAAGGGGGCATCCTGGACTGGAACCTCCAGGATGCCCCCTCTCTGTGTTGGAATGGGATGGGATAAGATAAATGGCCTACTGGCTCTCATCACACAGTGGGGTGGGGGGTGCTACTGGCAGGGGGGTGTCCCTGCCTGATGCCCCAGCTGGACTCTCAGACTCCAGGCTAAGGATGCAGGAGAGGCAAAAACAGCTTCTCAAGGACAACTTGATGTTATCCTGTACCAGCTCACAGAACCACACACTGGGTGCAGCAAGGAGTGCCCCGGCCTAGTGCCCAGCTTGCTATCCCTCAGACTGGGTGCAGTGGGGAGCGTTACCTGTAGGGGGCCCCCATGCCTAGTCTGACAGCTCTCAGACTGGGTGCAGTGATGAGTGTTACCTGTAGGGGGCCCCCCGGCCTAGTGCCTAGCCTGCCAGCTCTCAGGCTGGGTGCAGTAGTGAGTGTTACCTGTAGGGGGCCCCCCGGCCTAGTGCCTAGCCTGCCAGCTCTCAGACTGGGTGCAGTGATGAGTGTTACCTGTAGGGGGCCCCCATGCCTAGTGCCTAGCCTGCCAGCTCTCAGACTGGGTGCAGTGATGAGTGTTACCTGTAGGGGGCCCCCATGCCTAGTGCCTAGCCTGCCAGCTCTCAGACTAGGTGCAGTGAGGAGTGTTACCTGTAGGGGGCCCCCTGGCCTAGTGCCTAGCCTGCCAGCTCTCAGACTGGGTGCAGTGATGAGTGTTACCTGTAGGGGGCCCCCTGGCCTAGTGCCTAGCCTGCCAGCTCTCAGACTGGGTGCAGTGATGAGTGTTACCTGTAGGGGGCCCCCATGCCTAGTGCCTAGCCTGCCAGCTCTCAGACTGGGTGCAGTGATGAGTGTTACCTGTAGGGGGCCCCCATGCCTAGTGCCTAGCCTGCCAGCTCTCAGACTGGGTGCAGTGGTGAATGTTACCTGTAGGGGGCCCCCTGGCCTAGTACCTAGCCTGCCAGCTCTCAGGCTGGGTGCAGTGGTGAGTGTTACCTGTAGGGGGCCCCCTGGCCTAGTGCCTAGCCTGCCAGCTCTCAGACTGGGTGCAGTGGTGAATGTTACCTGTAGGGGGCCCCCTGGCCTAGTACCTAGCCTGCCAGCTCTCAGGCTGGGTGCAGTGGTGAGTGTTACCTGTAGGGGGCCCCCTGGCCTAGTGCCTAGCCTGCCAGCTCTCAGACTGGGTGCAGTGGTGAATGTTACCTGTAGGGGGCCCCCTGGCCTAGTACCTAGCCTGCCAGCTCTCAGGCTGGGTGCAGTGGTGAGTGTTACCTGTAGGGGGCCCCCTGGCCTAGTGCCTAGCCTGCCAGCTCTCAGACTGGGTGCAGTGGTGAATGTTACCTGTAGGGGGCCCCCTGGCCTAGTGCCTAGCCTGCCAGCTCTCAGGCTGGGTGCAGTGGTGAGTGTTACCTGTAGGGGGCCCCCTGGCCTAGTGCCTAGCCTGCCAGCTCTCAGACTGGGTGCAGTGGTGAATGTTACCTGTAGGGGGCCCCCTGGCCTAGTACCTAGCCTGCCAGCTCTCAGGCTGGGTGCAGTGGTGAGTGTTACCTGTAGGGGGCCCCCTGACCTAGTGCCTAGCCTGCCAGCTCTCAGGCTGGGTGCAGTGGGGAGCGTTACCTGTAGGGGGTGTCCCAGCCTGGTGCCCTGCCTGCCAGCTCTCAGAGGCCACATCATACTCCAGCAGTTTCTTGTTGAAGCCGTTGTCGGGAGAGTAGCCACCAATGAGAAGCAGGGAGGAGCCGCGGGCAGTCAGAGTGTGGCCGGCCACCGCTGGGAGTAGGGGGTCCTGGGAATGTAAGAGATTGCATCAACAGCCAGAGAGCGGGGGGAGCACATGGGAGCAGAGAGGCATGAACGGCACAAGGTAAGAAGGCATTTAAAACAAAACAAAACATGGGAGCATGAAGTGAGGTGCATTATTGGGTCACAAGGAAACACGGGCAGGATGCACTGAGAGATCAACTGGCAACAGGCCCTGTGTTGGGAGGGGTCCCAACACGGTCTTTGCCCAGGGCCTTCAGTTCCTAAGGACACCTCTGGACTGGAGTTTGGGACTCATGGAAGCCATGGGCCAGAGGATAAGGTCATGGGGCCGAAGGTCAATGACTTTTCAGCCGATCTTGCCATTTTTAGAAACCTGATTAGTAGCTTTGGAACATTTGAGCTAAGATACTGCACTTGGGCCTGGGAAACCAGGATTCAAATCCCATCTTAGCCATAAACTCACTGAGCGTCTTTGGGAAATTCTCTCTCTCAGCCTCAGTGTCCCATCTGTAAAATGGGAATAATGACAACCTACCCCCCCACCCCACCCCCACAGGGCTGTTGTGAGGGGGGGAGCTAGATAAGGATTATACATCACTTTGAACCCTAAAAGCGCTTGTGATAATAATAGTGAGAAACGATAATAATTTGGAGCTTTTGGTCACCCAAGTTCATGTGGACTCACCTCACTCCCCTGGGGCTCAGAGAGAGACTCCACTGCAGAAAGATGCCCTAGGACACGGTTACTCAGTTACTTCTCATAGTGGGACAGATTTAAGAAAGGAGATCCTTTTGTGGGCCATACAACAGATTCGGATAAATCTGCCTAAAATTAATGATGCACATTTGTAGCTATTAAGGAGGAGCTGGTGGAAGGAGGACTAGCCATGAAGGGATAGGGAAGGAGGAATAGCGGCACAGAGAGGACTGGAATGGGAAGGAGGCTGGGGGAGACAGAACTGGAGGGATGAGAAATAAAGCAGAAGACCTGACTGGGGACAAACAAGCCTGTTCACTTCCCCCCCTTCCCATCCAGCCGGGAAGAGAGTGCAGGGTTATTTATTATTATTATTAACAAACATTTATATAGCGCCAGCAGTGTACATGGCACTTTACAAAGTAATAAAATAGACACGGTCCCTGCCCCTAGGGCTTACAATCTGAGAGACAGGAGCTGGGGGAGAGACTTAGGAAGGGGAACAGAGGGAGAGACAAGGGGTCTAACATTCATGAAGATGCGAGGTCTCAAGTGCACGTACTTGGCTTGGTTACGATGAGAATGACAGCAGGCAGGTCCATGTTGCAAGGAAAAGGGTAAACCGATCGTAGGTATAGGAATAGTGGCTCAGCAGGATAAAGAGTCAGACAGAGCAGAGCGAAAGAGGTGAGTTTTAAGGAGAGATTTGAAGGTATGAAGGGAGGGGGCAAGGCGGATGTGGACAGGGAGGGAGTTCCAGGCATGGGGGGCAGCAAGTGAGAAGGGACGAAGGCGCTTAGGGGAGCAGGGAAGGCGTGGAAGGGTGAGAGAAGGGACAGAGGAGGAGCGAAGTGCACGGGCTGGAGTATGGTTCTGCTTAAGTTTCAGCTCCAGCAGCTCCGGCTGAGGTGGAAGGGTGAGAGAAGGGACAGAGGAGGAGCGAAGTGCACGGGCTGGAGTATGGTTCTGCTTAAGTTTCAGCTCCAGCAGCTCCGGCTGAGTTGCATGCGTGCAAGCAGGGAGTTGAGGGACACAGAAGGCTGGGTTTGGCTCCTGGGCCATGGGGGAATGCACCTTTACAGAGCTGGTGCTTTGGTCAGACACAGTTTGAGGGCTGGGAACAGTAAAACACAGAGAGACCAAAGAGGCCGGAGCTAGACCAGGGTCCTGTCCCCTCTAAAGCGGTGTCTCTAGGATGGCCATTACCTGCTGGAGCCTCCACTGCAGGGTGGTGAGGTTGAGCACCCAGAAGTCGCTGGCCACTCTGTCAGCAGCGAGGCCACCCAGCACAAACATCGCCTTGCGCGAGGGGATATAGGCCGCTGCATGGAAGTAGCGAGGGCTGGGCCCAGGGCCCCCGTCCTCCGTGCCTGCCAGCATCTGGGTCCAACGGCGCTCGGCAATGGAGTACCTGCGGTGAGACAGTCAGCAAAAGGGCAGTGCCGGGAAGGGGGAGCGGGACAGCGAGGGAAGGAGGGTCTCACCTGTAGACGTTGCCCAGCATCCCTTCCCGCAGCGACATGCCCCCAAACATCCAGAGCGTGGCGTCCGGCCCCTCCACCATGGTGTGGCCCAGGCGGTGCAGGAAACGACTAGCCGTGGCCTGGGGAGACAGGGCGGTGGCCCACTGAGTGGCACCAAGATGCAGAGGGAATGGTCAAGGGGTTCCTGGCAGGGGGAGGTCAGCCAGCCCTAGGGCAGGAGTGCTCCGCGGGCAGGCCAAGGGGCGGGGCAGGAAGTCCCCTTCTTCCTAGTGTCCAGGAGAGAGCGGGGGCCGGGGGCGAGGCCTGCCGTGCTCGGGGAGGGGGGGGGTGTCTCTGTGCCAGGACGGAGGCTGGGCTAGGACTCACGGCTGTCAGCTGGGTGTCAATCAAGGTCTCCCAGACGACCTTGCCAACATCCACTGGGATGGAGCAGTCAGCCCCCGCGAAGCCCTCCCTGCAGACGCACAGGCCCAGACTCTGGGGAGGAAGAGAAACAGAAATGGGACTTTCCACCCCGGAGAATCCCCCCATGTCACTTCACGACAGACTGGGCCTCTACGGCGGCGTCTCTGGGGTGGCCGTTCCCCACTCCCCGTTCAGCCCTGCCCGTTCTCCCGTCTCCCCCAACATGTCACCATTCACGCTACAGCAGATCCCAGGTGATCTACTCCCTAGTGCAGACCCCATGCCCCCCCACACTCACCCTTATGCAAAACCCCTTGCCCCCCCCGACTCGCCCTACTGTAGCCCCTATGCCTCCCCCCTTCCACTCACTTTACTGCAAACCCCATTACTGCCCCTATGCATCCCACCCACACATCCACCCCACAGCCCCCACACTCACCTTACCGCAGACCCCACCCCTCCCTCCCCTCAACACGCACTCACCCTGTTGCAGACCCCTTGGCCAGCCTGGGCCGTGCAGTTCCCCGGGCAGATCTGGATCTGGCAGCCAGGCCCGGTGTAGCGTCCCTTGCAGACGCAGCGCCCGTCTCGGCACTCCTGGTTGGGCTGGCAGCTGGGCTGGCACCGGTGGACCGTGTAGGTGGCATTGAAGCCCGAGGCCTCGCTGGAGTTGGCCTCATAGTAGATGACCAGGAGCCCTGCGAGAAGAGGGTGGGGAGGAGTCGGAGGCGGCTCGACCGGGCTCCCGCTCCTCCCCAGACAGACCCAACCTACCTGAGGACGCTTCCACAGTGATGGGCTGGGCCAGGCCCTGCCCGCAGAAGGCCCCCATCAGTGTCCTGTCAGCCTGGATCAGGCCCGTGTCCAGGAAGTCAGGCAGTCCATCAAAGGCGTAGGCGTAGCTGTTCTGGGGGGCAGGGTGGGGTGGGGGCAGTGTCAGCTAAGAACCCACTGCCACACACTCCGCACTGCCCCCTGCTGGCACCCCCTACACTCTCTCACTCCCACCAGCTTGTTCCCCATCCTACCCCCACCCCCCTCCTGCCAACTAGCTCCCGTGCACCCAAGCCAATGCTCGGCACCCGTACGCTCCCATCGGACAGAGCAGGCTGCGGTTATCGGACATCGTCTAGGCCAGGGGTGGGGAACCTTTTCTGTCCTGGGGGGGGCACACTGAATATTAGTACGAGCTCCGAGGGCCACACAGAGGTTGGGGGCAGGGGTGCTGAGCGGGTTTATTCAAGAAAAGGAGGACCCAGATCATGGATCTGTCCCCTCCCCTCGTGTGCCTGCCCTGAGCTCAGTTCTCTCAGTGCTTGGGGGTAGTCACATCCACACACCAGGGAGGGGCCACACAAAAACTTGCTGAGGGGCCGCATTTGGCCCCCGGGCCTGAGGTTCCCCACCCCTGTTCTATGTGTTCTGCAAAAAGTAAATGACCGCGATTCCAATCTGCATGTAAGTAAACCTGCTGGTCACGCTGAAAATGAGCAGGAGAGGAGCTGGCTAGGAGGGGAGGGGCTGGATAGGAGTTGGGGGCGGGGCCACTTGAAGGGCATGCTCAAGAGGAGGAAAGAAAGGGGAGGGTCCGGATCGTGGATCTGGACCATGGATCCATCCCTGGCCTCAAGTGCCTGACTTTCATCCCTCCCCCCCCCGAGCTCACTCTTTCGGTGCTCGAGGGCAGGGGCTAGAGCCACGGACTGGAAAAAATCCAAATACAGAAAAGCCATATGCCCCCCAGGCCAGCGCTGTCCCCACCGTTCAACCAGTCCCGTTTGGGGTCATCTTAACCCCCACGAAACGCTGACTACAACAGACAAGACAAATCTGCATCAAGAAATGACAAGTTACCAGCGGAAACTTTGTACGAGTGACAGAAGCCAGACAGAGGGCGCTTTTAGACAAGCGCCTCCGCACCCATCCTGGATGTTGCAGGGCCGCATTGGCGTCCTACGCGGCCCTGCAATACAAGGTGACGGGCGGGGAGGCGCTTCTTTAAAACCACCTAGAATTAATTACAGCCCCAGGTTGTTACTGGCGCTTTATAAATGTTTAATAATAATAATAATAATAATAATTAGAAAAATCAACAAACGGGTGACTCCCAACCCAGAGACAAAAAGGTGTTTCTATGCAAATAGGAAAGGCTATGCTAGACACCACCCAGGACACAGAGGAAGCTAACAGGATGGGGGGGGGGGTGTGGTGTTTAATCAGCAGGCAGAGCTTTGGACAAGCAAACTGAATTGTTTGGTCGGTACAAGCCAATAACTAAAAAAATAAAATAAATCATTTTATTCATATTATATTGTTTTATTGTTGGAAGCCGCCCCGGGCTGCTTTGGCAGGAGGGGCAGGGTATAAATCTATTAAATAAATAAAATTCATATGAACAAAGAGGGACCCAGTCATAAAAGAGGATATTAAAAAGCTCTGCTATGAACTGGACTTGAGGGTGAGCTTTCAAGTAAGGAAAGAAACAAGTGGATTTAGCCTGCACTTTTTAACTCTTTATATGTCTAACTCTGAACCGTTTTCTTTTTTTACTTCCTTTTAAATATCTTTCCTTTTTATTTTAAAGAAACTTAACTTTATTTTTATGATAAAGTTGTCGTGTGTGTGTGTGCGCATTTGCTGGAATTGGGTACAGAATTCTGAAATGCTCCTCTGTTTAAACACACAGGGGAGCCAACCCAAATATTGTCTATGGTCTGGGAATACCTCGAAATAGAGATGGCCAAGACTCTGTACGTGTGAATCTGGCTCGGTGTGTTTGGCCCGACACGCCCTTTGGCAGGCTGGGACGGAGAACCCCCCAGATGGGAGAGAAGCAGCCCGTAAAGACTGCGAGTGGGGAAGCGGAGTCACAGCTGTGTCTGGAGGGAGGCGCAGTGCGGGTTTAGTCCGTGCTAACCCTAAATCCCAGCCACTCATCCTGGACCTAATGCTCCCTGTGCCAGTCCTTCTGCCACTTCATCCCTTCCTTGCTCTCACACCCACCCCAGCTCATGCCCCACACCCTTCGCTACCTGCTTAGGCCAATCTATCCCTGGTTGCTCCAGGCCAATCTACCAGAACACCCCCAAGTCCAGCCCCCTACTGCCCAAATACCCAGCTGAACCCGGTATGCCTCCAAGCCCCATCTCCCAGTCAATGCCCCCTTCCCTGTACCCCACCCACCCACCCGTACGCTCCTATGCCCCTATCGATCCCCCAGCTCCCGGCACTCACCGTGCAGAAGGTGCTCAGGTCAGGCTGGATGGTGAGGCTGATGCTAGGGCAGGCTTGCTCAGGTGGGCAAGGCTCCATGGCCTCACTGGCTGACAGGACCCAGACGCAGTAGGCGAGCCCACCTGGCCGGGGGCCCCCGACTCGCTGGGAGCCCAACGAGGAAGAGGACGAGAGGTTGGCGAGCAGGGAGCGCCCCACACACTCACGGTAGCAGGTGCCCATATTCCTGGGGGGGGAGGGGGGGGGAGAGAGAACAGGGAGGGAACACGGGGTCACCCAGCCCAATACGTAGGGGCTGCTAGGAGGCAGAGGAGGGACTCGGTGCTGTTGTGGGGCTGCATAAAGCCAGGCTCAGCTGGATACCCCGATCGAGGGGAAGAGGCCACTTGGCAATGTGGGGGGGGGGGGGTCTCAGTCTCTCTTACCTGGGGTCCCCATAGTAGCCGGCAGCACAGCGCTGGCAGTGCAGACCCTCGGTGGGTGGGGTGCAGTAGCAGGCCCCCGTAGTCCCATGGCAGTAGCCCATCTCCTCTAAGCCGTGGCTGTTACAGGCACACTCCTGGCAGCCGCCCTGGCGCGTGGCGTTCCCGTAGCTGCCTGGCTGGCACAGGTGGCAGCGCTCTCCATGGGTCCAGTCTGCAAGGGGGAAACGTTGGGCGCATCAGTTGGGGGCTCAGGGCCAGAGGGAGAAGAGGGGGGCCGCCGAGGGGGACTCACTCTGGCACTCGTCGCAGGCACCGGGCCCCCTCGCCGCACAGCTGCTGTGGAAGTTGCAGCCGCAGTCCACGTTGCATTGCACCCCCCCAACGCTGCCATTGGTGGCTTCCGCCCCTGGCTCCGACGTCCAGCCCAGGTCACAGACGCAGGTGAAATTGGGAGCCCCGCTGCACTCCCCGTGTGCACACTCATCATAGCACCTGGAGAGCGGGGTGGGAGAGCAGGAAAAGCGACGTTAGCAAGGGAAAAGCCAGGAAACCTGGAATTAGGGGGGACCCCTGGAGCTAGAAGTCTGTTACCCCAAGGCACAAACACCTGCAGAAGCTGGGGGAAGGTAGGTCCAGAGAAAACTACCCCAGGGTCAGCGCCTTCACATCCATGGGGCCGGCATCCCACAGGCCTCTGCGATGCCTCAGAATTTCCCACAATGCTTTGCACCATCGTTCAAAGAAGTGCACTCTGGAACGAGCTCCTGCTGTTGCCGGGCAGCCCAGAGAGTCTGAAGGGTTAAACGCTCCTTCCCAAGACACTTTCTCCCACCCCAGCACTGCAGGCACCACCCCAGCTGGTCGGCAGACTAGGGAATCCCACCCAAGCAGCCTATGAAGCCTCAGGGGTGAAACTAGGACAAAATGGGCCCCAGGGCAGAAGGTGGAATGGGGGCCCCCTGCCCTCTCTCCCAGCAGCAGAGAATGGAGCTGCACCAGGGAATGTGGCCGCTCCAGCACGTGTCCCAGTGATAGCTACACTCTCCCCTCGCACCACCACGAGCCCCAGCTCCATAACGGAACCTGCCGAGAACCTCACCCTACTGAAGACTGGTCCCCCTGGGTCTCCTCCCCGCCCCACTCACGTCCAGCTGCAGTAGCCCCCCCCGTTCACATCCGGTTGCCGTAGCCCGCCCACCATCTCCCCCCCATTACATCCAGTTGCAGTAGCCCCCCC
>QEPC01012618.1:1544435-1569453 GCA_003113815.1 Sphenodon punctatus | reverse complement strand
CCCGCTCACATCCGGTTGCCGTAGCCCGCCCACCATCTCCCCCCCCTTACATCCAGTTGCAGTAGTCCGTTGCCCACTCACGTCTGATTGCAGTAGGCCACCCCGTCGCCCGCGTAGCCCCGGCTGCAGTGACACTCAAAGGAGTCGGGCGTATTCCTGCAGCTGGCATAGGGGTGGCAGTTGGCCAGACCCAGGCGGCACTCGTCCACATCCGGGCACTGCCCGTAGGACCATTGAGCAGGCTGGCTGGGGGACAGCCCATGGGACTCCCACAGTGCCACCGAGCAGTTGGGGAAGGTGGTCAGGCCGGAGAAATCCCCCAGGAGGCACCTGTGGGGAAAGAGAGACACACGGGGGCTGTTTCTATGGCGACAATCCCAGCATGGGGGAGGCAGCCAGCCCATTAGGGCTGGAGGCCTCAACAGCCTCCCCACATCTGACTGGGGGCAGCAGCAAGGAAAGCTCCCCCAACGAGTGCACTTTCCTGCACCCCGCTCCTGGTAATGGAGGGGCACGCAGCCTCCACGAACCGTCTTAGCCCGTGGCCTCTGCTAAGGCTGCCAGCAATGAGGGGAAATGCCAGGAGGGATGAGAGCCAGCGCCCCCTAAAGGGGAAAGGCCCCGTTACCTTAGGTTGGACTAGAGTCAGCGCCCCCTAGAGGACAAGGTTCATATCCTATTACCAGCCCTCCACCTCCCTCCACTAGAAACGCACTGAACCACAGTCCCCCTCAGGGGGGGAAGCCCATCGATCCCTTTCCCTGGCCTCACCTGCCCAGGGTGGGGTTGTCCGAGTTCCCGCACCAGCCACACTCAAAGTTCTGCAGACACTCCTGGCAGGTGTTGAACTTGGTGCAGTCCAGACACTGGGGCACCGAATGGACGCTTCAGGGAGGAAACAGGTTAGCCAGCCGCTCTGACCCCCCTACTGCCCCCCCAGTGCTCCGGGTAGAACCCCACGAGTCCTGGCTCCCAGCCCCCTGCTCTGTCTGCTAGACCCCCCACACCCCTCCCTCAGCAGGGGACAGAACACAGGAGCCCCGGCTGCCAATCTCCTCCTGCTCTAAACTCACTAGACCCCACTCCCTTCTCAGGCGAGGGGGTGAAGCTGTGGGGCAGCAGAACCAAGCATGCTGGGAATGGGAGTAGCCTGGAGTTGCAGGGAACTACTACTACTAATCATTTCTAAAGCACGACCAATCATACAGAACAAAGTGGAGGCCTCTTTCTGGGCAGGGAGCGCCCCCTGGTGACACAAAGGGGCACTTGCTCGGGAGCCTCCTGCTCCCAGACGTCAGGCAAAGGTGCCCCTTTAAGACTCAGCCCCTGCGCCCCGTCATACTACAGACCAGCCCTCAATGCTGATCCCCCAGCCACACATGGCACCTACCTGTCGTACCAGCCACGGCAGTCCCCGTAGGGATACTTGGCCAGGTAGGCAGCAAAGAAGAAGCAGCTGCGGGTAGACTGGCACCAGGCACACTGGCTGGAATTGGAGAGGCACTCGGAGCACGTGCTGCGTCTGGGGAGTGGGGAGAGAGTCTGAGTGCAGGGATGCCACTGGCAAGAGACACACACCGCCCCACCCCCCAGTGCTCTCCAGCTCCCTCACTTCTCCCTCCTACTCCATGCCAGTCCCCTCGCCAGTCGGGCACTCACTGGTTGCAGAGCTTGGGGCAGTCCTCGGGGACGCGAATGGCACTGGGAAGCCGCCCCCGCCGGCTGCAAAGGAAGTCACCCTTCTTGCTGCTGTTCACCTGCCACTCGCAATATGGATCCTGGGGGGTGTTGGGGAGGGAGAGACTGGGTTCAGATCAGGCCCCAACACTCCTCCAGGGCCCCCCAAAAATCAGGGACTCGGACCAAGCCCCCCCCCCCTTCCAGGGCCCCCGACCAGCACTCCACAATATCATTCCCCTTTGCTGTCTCTGTTGTAAAATGGTTCTGGCCCAACAAAGATGCCAATTTCCTTACTACCATGTAACCAAAGCAAAAGGGGTTCTTTTGACACAAATGTGCCAGAACAGACATGGAATGTCATTGTAACTCATTCTTTGTTGAAATGTAACCAAAAGAATAGTGTACACATCTGTAACTATTGAAAGGATGCTATGAGTTTCCTATATGCTTTATTTGCTTGCTATATGCTTTATAGTAATTTTTAGCTTAGGAATAATTAGAAATGCATATTATAAAAAACAGGCCGGCAGGAGGAGAGAGAAATATGCCGACAGGGATACATGCTTGTCATCAACAAGAGGAAAGGCCCCAGTAAGAACAGAACTAGTAAGAACTGTCCGTTCCCAGAACAAGGTTGCAGATAAAAACCAAGCAATGCAATAAGGGGGAAATGGCTTGCTCAGACAGAGAGACGCCTTAGAGAAGGGGTGTGGGGGATCTATGGCCTAAGGTCATGTCTTTCTTCCAGAAGGAGGACAGGCAGGACCTAATCTGGTCATGCCAAACCCCAAACAAGTGACGAACAGGGAAGGACCCCCAAACCTGAATAGCGAAGGGGAGGAACTTTCCTGACGTGGAACTGTTAGCCCCGTGCTCTGGATAACTCATAAGGGAAACAGCATAAAAGGCCAGTCCCTAGACAGAGAAGTTGCCTTCACGGTCCTCGATTGCCATCCCTCAGGGGAGCCAACGAGCTCGGTGATCCGCCCACTTTGGAACTTCTCCATAGGAAGTTCTACAACTTGCTCCACAGCTAGGCTTCCTCTCTCGAGGTTTTTGGGCCCCCGCCCTGCCCTCCTTCTGAGACCAGACCTGAGACCTCTGACACGTAAGAATACATGCTTTCTATGTGTTTTAAGTAGTTAAGAGTAGGTGAAGAATTATATGTTAAAGATGCAAATGCTTCAGTTGCAATTGGTATGTTAAATTGTGTTGCTTAAATAAAAGATCCATTTTATTGAACAAAGAGTCATTATTAAAAATAGTAGAGGAGTAAATCCCCACCCTCTCAACACAGTAGTATTTTCACTTGGTCCTGATAAAATTAAAAGGGAATCTGCCTCACCGGGGTGCAGAAAGACAACTGAAGCCCTTTTAGAAAAGGGTCTGTTTCATCAGGGTGCAGAAAGGCAGAGAACCCCTTTTATTTCTTTTCAGTGGTGGAAGAATGCGCGAGAGGGGGGTATTGAGCCCATTGCAGAGTAATAAAGACTGAGGTCTTATGCCCAAGCGCGCACAGTAGTCGACCTGTGTACTAGACAAAGTCTAAACAATCTTGGGAACTACTTGGTAAACCGGCTGTACAAGAGGCGAGGAAAAGCCCTGCGCGGGGTTTATCTCAACCAATCCCAAGAAAAACGGCGTTTTGCCACACGTTGCAGTGCCTCATCAGCCGGACACAGAGCAACGTACTTGCTGAAACCAGACACCGTTGCTGTCTTGGTAATATTGCAATCTGGGTTCAGCCCTTCTCAGTGAAAATACTAAAATCGGATTGCCCAAGGAAAAGCATTTGCACTAAACATTATGCCCTGGGTCTCGGTTGGATTCGTGGGATGGGGACCCCGTGAAAAATTGGGGGAAGGTAAAGATCCTACCCAAAGACCAAGTCAGCCTATTGACACGTCAGAATAAATATCTGACCCGGAGTAACGAAAAGTACAGGAAGAGACTAAAGAAAAGCAAGACAAAAATAATAATGTTGGTTACCCAGCTTAGGGAGCAGGAAAAGGGGCAGCCAGAGTCACATAAAGTATGCCAGGCAAAGATTCACTCTCTCAGAAAGCAGCTGCAAGGGAGGAAAAAGTACTGGTACCAATTCAATCCACCTTTAATTCCCCAATCTGGCCAGTTTTAAAGGTGGATGGTAAAACATACTGCCTCAATGTAAACTGTAACCCAGACTCTAATTGCTTCTTTGCAAATTCCCCTACATTTGGACTTTGGGGCTAGGTTTGCATTCATCTACCGCAACCAGCAATCACATAGTTAACAAAGGCAATTAGCATATCAGCAATGGAGCTGTCAGGATTTTTGCAGCTAGCATTTTTAAAGAGTCAGACCTGAATATTTTACCAATTTTTAAACACCATTTTGCAAACTTTCCCCACCAAGCAAAGAGTAAAAGACTCACAAGCCCCCAAACAATTGGTTAAAACCTATGAGCAAAAACATAAGCTTCTGGTCAACTGCAGTAAAAAAAAAACCCAGGCAAAGCATATTGAATTAAAAATCAAGATTAAAAACAGATAGAGTGTCGTTACTTCTAAAGCCAAGACCTATGCTAGTATTGATTGAAGTAATGATGGTTGGTTCACAAAAGGATTGTATGAAGAATTGTTTCCACTGTCAAGCTCCTCTTAAGTGATAGTGACTGGGCAGTGGAACACATCAGTAGCAAAACAAAGTATGTAGATCAGAAGGTTAGAGAAGGGTAAGGAATGCAAAGTGTTAATACTGTCCATACAGTGACATGCACAGGGAGCCCCAAATAGAAGAAGTAATAGAAAGCAGTATTCGGGGCAGGACAGTAAAATAGGAGAAGGATTATGGACTGTAAACAGCAAATAGCTGTAAAAGAAGGTTAAAGAAGGATTGTGTGACAGGAAGCCTCTGAGTGAACCAATGAAGCAGTTAAAAATTGTGACTAGACGAGGAATTGGCCCAGAAGGAGGGGGTGCACAATAATAGTCTCCCCTATGCTAGCAATCAAGCAAACACCAAAACAATCAAAGAACCATTTAAACATTAATAAATAAAAACCTGTACCTTTTTTGTGTTAAAAATCATACTGCTGGCACCAGAGTTTTGTTCTTTGTTGTCATTTTCAGATTTAAAGTCCCAAAAGTAATTAATAGTGATTAAAATCCAAGCTTGGTGGCAAAAGTTTTTTTTAAAGTTTGTGTAAAAGCCATAAAAGCTTTCAAAAGTTTGTGTAAAAGCCATAAGGGTCCAGCACTGAAGTGCAGATCCACAGACCGTCTGGAAGCTGCCTCTAACGGAAATCTTAAAGACTGTTTTCTGCTTATCTGCAGCCTTAACAGTTTACATTCCTTTTCAAACTCTCACAGCCAAGCAAAAAGAAACCAGTTTCTGTTTCAATGGGCGCTTTTCCCAGGGGGGGAGAGCCCTTTGTGTATGGTCCACATTACAGGATGTCTAATTGAATTGCAGTTTTGCAAAAGCAGCTCCTTAAAATCAACCAAATTATTGCTGCTGAATTTAAGCAGTAAAAAGGCACAAAAGCCATAAACAAAATTGGTGAGTCTCATTCTATTCATAGACTGGTCCGTGGAATCTTTTGTCATGCTAAAACAGTTTCTAGTAAGTGGGCTGGACCTTTTGCCATTATTGACAAAGCTGATCCAATTAAAGCAGTTTAAAGATGCAGCTACTTGCAGCCCACACCCAGACCAGAATTTGCCAAATTGTCTGTGATTCAAATGGCAAAAAGGCAATATTCTTCCTTGGTTTATTCTTTTAATGGAATGTTAAATCAACAGGGAGGAGGGGGGAGTTACTTAACCTGTTGTGTTTTATTTACCTAAACATGTAGGACATGCACCCCTCCTTTATCTTGTGTGTGATGTTCCTAATGTTGCCCCCGCCATCAACAACGCCTATGGCTCCTGAACACCTGAAAAGTCCCACATGACTCCCATGCCCTGCCTTTAATGCCTACCGAATCTCAGTCCCAGCTTCCTTTTGCCAAACAACTCCCAAGCCCAGCATCCTGTGCCAGATGACTCCCTGAGTGACAACATCAGCCCCAGCCTCTTTTGTCAAACAATTCCCAAGCCCAGCATCCTGTGCCAGATGACTCCCTGAGTGACAACACCTCATTGCTGCAATCCACTATCATGCAAAATATTTGTCCACACAGCAACGCAGACCTGTCTCCATGAATTGCAGCTCCTGCCTTTGCAGGCAACGTGCTTTTTTTGTTTTTACAGGTTACAGCTCATACCCACACCAGCATCCAAGATAGCAATGTTTCTGTACTTTTGCAAAGCCCATGATCTTGCTTTGGGCTGCAAATGGAACTTAAACACACCAAGCTGCCGTGTTTTGCCTAGCCAATCGCTGCTACACCACTGAACTGCTGTGTTAATAAAATTTTCAAGCTACCCCTTATCCCTGCCCAAATACAAACATTCTTTCAGCACCACGATCTACGCGCTGATGGAACCCATGAAGCAAACATCGTGAACACCTATGTTGTTAAGTATGACATGTGGGGGGAAGAAGTAGTAAATGTCACACTTAAATGGGAAAATGTTGTGCAATGTACCATCAATAATGTTAAGAATGTATGGATTTCTAGGGAATGCACATTAGGTCTGCAGGAGGACATTCTGTGGGAAAAATTAAAATTTCCTGGGGAATTGGCTATTTTCAAAAATGATACACAAATCCAGTCTCCATGGGACCTAGCTTTCTGCATTCTAAACCCAGGGTATAGATGCAGAAGCAACTTTGCAATCCCAAGAGAGGATTATGTAAACGCATATGTTATCTGGACTGAAACACGCCAGCCACACCCACATAATACCTCATCCATACAAACACAATGGGACAAATGTGTACACATAAGGGATGGGTACATCCAGTTTGTAAATTTAACCATCCAACTGGCAGCATATAACATTAGTAAAAAACAACCACAGTGTGCACCATATGTCGAGCCACTCTTTGAAGCCTGGTTGCAATCCTTTCAGTATTTAAGAACAGAGGGGGAAAAACAAAATTTGACTAGCCAATCCAAACATATCAGAGATGTGTCAGGTTGGATAGGCACGGGTGGAGCTGTATTGAATAGCATAAATATTAAAACAATGGCCAACAAATTGGGAAATGCAGGAGGATTACTGGGTTCACTACGCCAGCCCCTAACTAATAGCAACCAAGTTCTCCAGGAGGGTTAAAACATTTGGTGCTCACCTTACCTGACTGGTACAGATTAATGAGGCAGCAAATTGAAACAATAAATAATAGCTACAAATAACACTATCATGGCATTGGCCAATCCATCCAATTAATATCATTCTGGTAATCCAAGTTGTGTTGTTTGTTACTGTAATATACATTGTGTGTTGGATTTTAAAAAAATAATAAATTGTTCCTTTAAGACACAGAGCATATGTTGTTCCAAAATATCAAAAATGAGTTATGTGTTAACTGAGAAGTTCTCAGTCAACAAGTGGGCGACTGTTGTAAAATGGTTCTGGCCCAACAAAGATGCCAATTTCCTTGCTACCATGTAACCAAAGCAAAAGGGGTTCTTTTGACACAAATGTGCCAGAACAGACATGGAATGTCATTGTAACTCATTCTTTGTTGAAATGTAACCAAAAGAATAGTGTACACGTCTGTAACTATTGAAAGGATGCTATGAGTTTCCTATATGCTTTATTTGCTTGCTATATGCTTTATAGTAATTTTTAGCTTAGGAATGATTAGAAATGCATATTATAAAAAACAGGCTGGCAGGAGGAGAGAGAAATATGCCGACAGGGATACATTCTTGTCATCAACAAGAGGAATGGCCCCAGTAAGAACTACTAGTAAGAACTGTCCGTTCCCAGAACAAGGTTGCAGATAAAAACCAAGCAATGCAATAAGGGGGAAATGGCTTGCTCAGACAGAGAGACGCCTTAGAGAAGGGGTGTGGGGGATCTATGGCCTAAGGTCATGTCTTTCTTCCAGAAGGAGGACAGGCAGGACCTAATCTGGTCATGCCAAACCCCAAACAAGTGACGAACAGGGAAGGACCCCCAAACCTGAATAGCGAAGGGGAGGAACTTTCCTGACGTGGAACTGTTAGCCCCGTGTTCTGGATAACTCATAAGGGAAACAGCATAAAAGGCCAGTCCCTAGACAGAGAAGTTGCCTTCACGGTCCTCGATTGCCATCCCTCAGGGGAGCCAACGAGCTCGGTGATCCGCCCACTTTGGAACTTCTCCATAGGAAGTTCTACAACTTGCTCCACAGCTAGGCTTCCTCTCTTGAGGTTTTTGGGCCCCCGCCCTGCCCTCCTTCTGAGACCAGACCTGAGACCTCTGACACGTAAGAATACATGCTTTCTATGTGTTTTAAGTAGTTAAGAGTAGGTGAAGGATTATATGTTAAAGGTGCAAATGCTTCAGTTACAATTGGTATGTTAAATTGTGTTGCTTAAATAAAAGATCCATTTGCTTGAACAGAGTAATTATTAAAAATAGTAGAGGAGTAATTCCCCACCCTCTCAACACAGTAGTATTTTCACTTGGTCCCGATAGAATTAAAAGGGAATCTGCCTCACCGGGGTGCAGAAAGACAACTGAAGCCCTTTTAGAAAAGCGTCTGTTTCACCCCTTTTATTTCTTTTCATCTCTAAATAACTAATACACTCCCTCCTCTACCCTTAGACTCCACTGCCCTCCCTATTAGCCCATACCATACCCCTGTGCCTCAGCACCCCCCACCCTCTCACCTTACTGCAAGCATAGCAATCCCGGTAGTCCTCGCACAGGATGCAGTTGCTGGGGGAGAGGATGAGGCGCACAGTGCCAGATCCACAGGCTGCTGCCCCCTGGTCCTGTGCCAAGCGGCGGTGGCAGGTGGCGCTGAGAGGGCACCAGCCACAACCCTGATCAGCTAGGCAGGCCAGGCAGGAGGGGTAGGCAGCGCACACCTCGGAGCGGAAGGGCTCCAGGAAGAAGAAGGAGATCTCCTAAGGAGAGGGATAAAGGTGGTTGGGGGAGGTCGTGGTGTCCCAGGGGAGAGGCCAGCCTCCATGCACACCGGCACAGGGCCACTAACGCCAGCCTCACATGCCCCCAGTCCTCGAGTCCCTGTAACCAAAGTCCTATAAGTTGCTGCAGGGTTAGGTCTGCTCAGGGATAAGTCTTTGCAGGAACACCATCCCTTCTGTTAGGCACAGACGGGAGCCTCTGCAAGCCTGGGGAAGGGGTAAATAGCTGATGCTCCCCACTGGAAGCATTTTCCAGGGTAACGGCTCTTTAAGAAAAGCCCGATTACTCCCCTCCCCCCCCCATGGCCACACCCCATTGAGGTAGAAGAATGCTAAACCTCTGGGAGGCAGGGCAGTCTGCAAACGAGTGGCTGAAAGCTGGAGCTCCTGGCCTCCACCGGGAGCTCTCTAGGGTGCTACGGCCAGACCTTGATACAAGGCTAGTACTCAGAGTGGGGTGAACTTCACCTCAAAGAGGGAACCTGGAAGCCAGGGAAGGGAATTTGATAATAAAAGCAAGGAAGCTTGGCCCGAAGTCCAGCAACAAGTGAGAGTGTCTTGTTAGTCTGGTTATAGGGGAACTGCCCTGTGAATAAAGCCAAACTGCGGAGTAAGAAAAGCCCAGGGGGAGTTGGGATGTTGGGGGCTGTACCAGGATGGACAGTCCCCCTAAGAATTTTCAGGATTTTCCCTGAGATACTCCTTCACCCCTAGTGATTCTGTGACGGCCCCCTGCCCCCTACTCCCCCCAAATCTTCATCGGGACCAGGTGAGAGGCGGCCCAGAGGCATCATGAGACAGCACTACCTCCGCTGGCAGAGTTATAACCTCCCACGCATGGGAACAAGGGCACCAGACACCCAAGCGACCCCTAGGCAGAGGCCTAAGCAAGGTTATGGTGGGCCAAGGCTCAGGTCCCAATGATGGGCCCCATAAGGGCAAGGGGACAGTGCCTGGAGGGTGGTGGGGCAGGGGGCGAGGTCTCTGGGGGCAGGAGCCCTAGCTCCAAGGAGCAGCAACAACTGTGACAGGAGGAAGGTTTTAAGAGTGGGTGGACTGGGTCCAGCTCTCCACCCCCTGCCCACGCTGAGAACTTTCTTCCTCACAGGGCCTGATCAGCCTGACCACCGCTAGGAAATTTTCAGAGTGGGTAGGGGAGGAGTACTGGCCCCGCTCCCTCCTGCACCCGCTCTGAAAACTTCCTAGCAGTGCTCAGGCTGCTTGCAAAGGGCCCTCCAGAGTCCAGGGTCTGAGCTCGACTGAGCCCCCTTGTTCCCTGCCCCAGAAAGTAGGCTGCCCCCTAGAGACAGGAGAAGGCTGACTCTGCCCCGGAGCCCCCGGGGGAAGCTCTCGCGGGTGAGAGGATACTCACGCTGCCGCCTGGGACGCCCGTGCGGTCCCAAGTGAGGGTGAGCTCACTCGTCTGTCCGTTGCCCGAATTGTTGAGGTGCCCCTCCACCTGCACCAGGTACTTGTTGCCCCGCTCGGGGCTGGGGAAGAGACGATCGGCCCCAGGACGCTGAAGCAGCCGTTTTTCCTTTTCTTGCTGCACTGCCCAGCGCCCCACCTCCTCCTGAGATTGGGGGGGGAGGGGGGAGAGGTTAGGGGGTACAGGGCACGCTACGTTACTCCCTGCAGCACAGCGCCCCCTACAGAGCCCTCACCCCATAATGCAAAATCACAACGCGCTCCCCCACCAAGGGTGCAGCTCCCACCCTGTTCCCTGCTGCAGAGCCCCCCACTCTGCTCCCTGCAGCACAACACCCCCGACCGAACCTGCACTTCATGCTCTTGTCAGAGTCCCCACTCCATCCCCTGCCGGGCACGTCCCATTCGAGCACTGGCCCCAGTTCCCCCTCCCCTTACCAGATCGGAACCACCAGGAGTTCGGGCCAGCTTGGCGATGACAAAGAGGCGCTGGATGCGGGCCCAGATGGAGATGTCGTCCGATAGGCCAGGGTTGTTCACCAGCGGGTAAATGAAGCCCTTGTAGACCAGCGAGACATCCATCTCGGTGCTGGGGTTCAGGGTGATCGTCGTGCTGCGAACAATGGAGACCTAGGGGGGACGTGGGCACCATGGGTCAGAGGGACTGATACCCCTCCCATCGGCCACACACCCCATATCCAGCCCGGGCCCCCTGTACCACGAGCTTTCCCTGCAGCAGTGCCCAGCCGGGGACCGCAGTGCTGCGAGCTTCCCTGCAGCAGTGCCCAGCCGGGGACCGCAGTGCTGCAAGCTTCCCTGCAGCAGTGCCCAGCCGGGGACCTCAGTGCTGCGAGCTTCCCTGCAGCAGTGCCCTCTCAGTACACAGCCAGAAGGCCGAGTGCCATGAGCTAACTCCAGCAGCATGTGGCCTGGTGGCCTGTGAACTTCCCCGAGGCAGAGCCCAGCTGAAGGGCCCGGTGCTGCAAGCTTGCTTCTGCAGAACCCTGGTGCTGTAAACTTCTTCATCGAGCAGGGTCCTGTCAGACCGCAGACCGCCCCCCACCCCTCACCTTATCAGGCTGGGAGTCATTGCGGGGCTGCTGGTAGGTGATGAGGTGGAGGCCAGGAAGGAAGTTCTCCTGCTGACATCGCTCCAAGGAGGTGACGAAGATGGGGCGCGGGCCCCACCAGCCGTAGGCACCGGAGATCTGCCCCACACGGCAGCGGTTTTGCTCTGAGGAGGAGGAGAAATAGGGGTGTCAGAGGCACAGGTTTCGGGGAATACAGACCCCATAACTAGCGCCTCCCCAGGAGAACGGCGCCTGCTGTCCTATCCCCCTCCATTAAACCACAAGCGTAGATCTCATTCCCGGAGCAGGGGAAGGAATGTGGGGGGGAGAGGAAGGAGCCCCGGTTGCTTACCGGAGACAGGCATGCAGGTCTCATTCTGCACACACCAGCCGAAGGGGCCAGGAGCGCGAGGCAGGGAGGCGTTGGTGCCCCCAAATGCCAGGCACGACTGACAGTCAAGAAGGAGGCGGGCCAGGCCCAGGCAGCCAGTGTTGGGACACTACAATGGAGAGAGAAAGATCGTCAAGAGAATAGGCTAGGAACCATGTGTGTTTCCTGCGTTTCCCCCAGAGGGAAGCAGAGAGTTTCCCACGCCTGCCCTTTCAGCTGATGTCAGCTAGTTCTCAGGAATCCTGGCCCCCTGTCACCCCTGCCAACCTGCCCACACAAATCAAACCCCTGCTCTCACCCACTAGCTCCCTGCTCTCACCCACTAGACTCCACTGTCCCCTCAGGCCTGGGGCTACAACCAAGGAATACTGGCTCCCCACCCCCCAGGACCTCACTCCCCTCCGAGAGCTGGGGATAGAACCGAGGAGTCCAGCCCCCATTCTCCCTACTCTAACCTACTGACCCCACTCTCCCCAGGGAGCCACGGATAGAACCCCAGGGTCCTGACACCCCCTAGAGTATCACCCAAGGCCCCTCTCCATGGGTCACTCACGATGCTGTGGGGCTGGGCACCCTGGCAGACGTCCGTGCACCAGGCACATTCCGGGTCCTTGGAGCAGATGCTCTTCTAGATGTACATGGAGCAGTAATCCAGATGGTACTGGGGGTGGGGGAGAAAGGTCAGAGACCACAGTCTAAAGAGTCCCACCACAAGTTGGAGAAACTCCTCAGATCAAACCCCCCTCATCTCCATTAGAACCAAGCCCTTGGGAGCCCAGAGGACCACCTCGGCACCACCCCTGCCAGCTCTGTTGGGTTTCTAGAGGTGGCCCCTTTGGCTGCATACCCAGGAGGAGCTGCTTACTCCAATCCCATGCAGGACCCTGGGCACAGACATGGAACTGGGGTGTGGGAAACACAGAGGGGCATAGGGGGCACTCAGGGCTCTGTCAGTGCCTGAGAGGGGCAGGCTGGGTATAGCGGGGGCAGCTGGGTCATCACTTACAATCTGAGAAGGCACCTGGAAGACGAAGGTGGGCACCTTGTAGGCCAGCAGATCGCCCCGCGGCACCCCGCTGTAGCCGCCGGCCACCAGGAGCACGTTCCCGTTCATAACGGCCGCCACATGGGAGTACCGGCCCCGGGCCTGAGGTTTTGCCTCACGCTCTGGGGAAGAGGGGGGATATGGTACAGATCACGCATGCCTCCTTATCCCAGACTCCTAGGGAGGCCAATCCCACTTCCCAACACCATCTTCCCAACCTTCCCTACCTCACCCCTGCCCCAGAACATAAGACTCCAGACACCTGAAAGAGCACATTGTCCCTCACGTCCCCGTCATGGCCTTCAAGGTCACCTGGGAGCGCCCATCTGTCCGCCGAAGCACAACAGGGGCTTCCAGGGAGGCATTCTTGGTGGCTGCCCCACAATTATGGAACTCCCTTCCCTTAGGGATCCATCGAAGCTTGAGACCGCTCATCTTCCGGAGGCAACGCAAGACATTTTTGTTTGGTCAGGGATAGGGTTGGGGAGTTGTGGTTTACTTGATTTTATTCATTTTTTCTTGCCGTATTTTAATATATTAAGGTGTTAGGGGATTTTATTTAGTTTATTTTAGGATTTGTGAATTCTGCCCCTCCTGCCTGCCCCGCCCCAGAGCTTTGCAAGCCCTGAACATTCCACTCCCGGAACCTTGCAAGCCCTGAACATTCCACTCCCGGAACCTTGCAAGTCATGATCATTCTGCCCCACTCTCCCGGAACCTTGCAAGCCCTGAACATTCCACACACACAGATACCCAGGGGGTCTCCGTGGGAACCTTGCAAGCCCTAAGTTTTCCTCATCCCCAACACCCCTCAAATGCTCCCTCACCCAGGGATATGTGGTGTGCCAGTTCCTGGCTAGAGACCCACTGGTGGCAGCCCAGGTGGTAGAAGAAGATCTCATCCTCGTAGCACTTCTCCTCGTGGTAGTGGATGTGCACGTTGCCCCCTGGGGGAAAGCAGAGGCGGGAGTCATGCATGGTGGGTGGGGGAAGAGCAGCAGGGAGCACGAGGGAGCTAACACTCACCATACACTACCATGTAGTTGCCAATGACAGTGGCAGAGTGAAAGGCCCGTTCCCGGGGGCCCCGGTGGTTGTCCTTGGACCGTAGGGTGCTCCAGTAGCGCAAGTCGACGTGGAAGAGGTCGGTGGTGTTAACCCGCATGCTAAACCTAGTTGGGAGGGGAGAATCACACTGGGGTGACCTTTCTACAATCCCAGACGGCCCAACAAGCATTCTCTCTAACCCCACACTCACCGGGCAGTGGAGGGCCGGTGCCCACCATACACCAGCAGGGTGCGGGAAGCCGGGTGGAATACCATGGAGTGACCGGCTGCAGCGGGGGCCTTGCCCCCTGAAGGCAGCACCCTCTCCCAACGCCACATCTGCAAGTGGAAGCGGTACATTCGCGAGGAGAAGACATCTACCCAGGTGCGTCCTGTGAGGAGAGAGGAGGGTTAACTGGAGACAGGGCTCCCTACGCCAGCGCTAGCCCTGTAGACGCAGCTTCCACCCCTTTCATTCTACCCACTGGACCCCACTCCCTTCCCAGAGCTGGGCAAAGAATTCAGGCGTCCTGACTTCCAAGCCCTCGTTCTAACCACTAAACCCTAATCTCCTCCCAGAATTGGGGACAGAAACCAAGGTTCCTGACTTCCAGCCCCTGCCCTTGTACTCACCTCAAAAGACGTACAGCCACTCATCCACCACGGCGGCAGCATGACTGGCCAGCCCAGGTGGTGATGGGGAGCCAGTCATGTTGAGGGGCACCAGCTCCTTCCAGCACCCCTCCCAGGGCAGGTACATCCAAACGTCGCTGGCCAGAGCACCGTTAGCCAGCTCCCCGCCGAACAGAACCAGGGAGCCTTCCCAAGCCACGGCCGTGTGGGAGTGCCGAGCAGACTGCCAGAGAAGAGGGGAGGATAGTGGGAAGGGAGGGGTTTCACAGCTCAGACCAGGGGCAGGAGAGCCTCACAGAGACAGGAGAGGAGACGAGAGAGGCCTGCCCCAGGAAAGGAGGCTGAAGGGGCTCTAGGGACACTCACCGGGGAGGGACTAAGCACTCGCCGATGCCAGACGTTGGTGGTGAAGTTGTAAAATACAAGGTCCCCCAGGGCTGTGTTGAGATCCAGACCTGAGAGAGAGCAGAGATGCCCTGAGAATGCCCCCTGCCCATCCCCACAGCTCCCCACTCTCTCCAGCCCTCCCGCCACTTCACGCCCTCAGTTCCCCCGACCCCGCACACCCAACAGCACCAGCTGTGACCTCAAGAAGCCTCTCAGGCCCTGCCCAACTCACCAGCCCCTTGTGTCTCAAGCCTACCCCCTTCACCTCCACCACCCTTCCGGGGGGAGGAAAACAGCATGACCTCTGACCTCCAAAGATGTAGAGCGCCCCTGTGGAGGGCAGGAAGGCACCGGCGGCAGCAGTGCGGGGCCGCAAGCTGGAGTCCCAGGCACTCACGTTGTACCACTTGCCCGCACCTTGGTTCTCGCTCAGCGCCAGGTCGCAGGCCTGGCCTACAAAGCCAGGCTCACACTGGCATCGGCCCAAGTCCTGGTGGAGGAGGAAGGGAAAAGATGCGGTTAGATCCTGTCAGAGCAGTGGCTGGCAAGTTCCCTGCAGTGCAGGGCATGAGTAGCTGCAAGCTCACCAGCTCAGTGCTAATGCAGCAGCAGTGGGAGCTGGGGAAGCTCAGACCCTCCATGGGGACCAGGGCTTGTCTCCTGCTCTCCATCCCCCTCCTGTCAGCTGGACAGGCTCAAGGTGGTCTACCCTAATGGCACAGGGAAAGGAGGAGTGACTGGGCAGGGAGGGGGAGAAGAACAGCAATCTCCTGGCTGCAGGCCACATGGAGTGCCGCTACAGGCCCTGGTGGAATGGACAGGAGGGAGTGAAGGGAAGGGTACATGGTGCACAATTTGGGGGGGTGTCTGTGTGATGGAGTGCAGTGTCCTACCTGGCTGCAGGCACCATGGTTCGTACAGTAGGTGGTGCAATCGGGGAGCGAGCAGTCCTGGCCCCCCCAGCCTACAAAGCAGAGGCAGTGCCCATCGCTGTCACAAGTCCCACGCCCCGAGCAGCCCAGCAGGCAGAGCGAGATGCTATAGGTGGCGTTGAAGCCCAGCAGGTTGTAGTTCGCATCGCTGAAGAGGTGCAGCAGCATCTTGAGGGTGGGAGAGGGGTGGGAACAATGAGCCTGGGGGGCGGGTACAAAGAAGAACCAGAACTTACGGCCCCCTGCCACCCACTCCACTCACGGCCCTAACCCAGCTCCAGTTGTATACTACTCACTACCTAGTCCTATTTTCACTCTGTCTCTCAGCCCCCTGCCCCATCGCTTTCCACCCCATCGCTCTCCTAGCCTCAACTCTGATATAAATAAATAAACAAACTCCTCACTTTATAAGAAAATTATCAACCCCCACACCGCATCCCCGGCCTGTCGCATGGCCTCCCTGCCCCACTGAAACCGAAACCTCAGCCCCCCTTCCCGTCGCCCACCACAAGTCTATACCTTCCCGGAAGTAGCCTCAATGGTAGGGGGCAGGGTGCTACCGCTGAGACTGGCCAGCAGGGGGCTGCTCGAAGAGTCTCCGTCATAGATAAAGAGGTAGTCGTAGGTGCACTCCGTGTCCATAAACATAAAGGTCAGGAGGATGCGGTAGTTGCTACTGGGAGCTGAGAGAGGAGAGGAGAAAGGGGATCACATATCGTTCATGGGCTCCAGAGGCTACAGGAGAAGGTGCTGGACTTGGACTGAGGAGACAAGGGTTCAAATCCTGCCTTAGCTAAGAACTTCCTGGGGGCCTTGGGGAAGTCACTCTCTCTTCTCGGCCTTAGTTTCTCATCTGTAAAATGGGAATAAGAATGACAGGAGTATTGTGAGGCTGAACTAGATATTTATTTAGATTTTTTTTTATTCCACCCTATCCCTTAGGCTCAGGGTGGCTTACAAATCTTTAACTTATTAACTGTAACATTAACCGCTAATTAACTCAACACTTAATCCTCACAACCACCCTGTAAGGTAGGTTAGGCTGGGAGATCGGTGACTGGCCCAAAGTCGCCCAGTGAGTTCATGGCTAAGATGAGCCTTGAACAAGGGGCCTCCCCCTATCCCAAAGTACCGCGCTCTTAACCACTACACCCCACCGGCTCTGTGAGAAAGACTGTAAAACACTGGCTCTACAGTAAGGATTGTAAGACACTTTGAACACTGGAAATGTTATAGAAACCATTGATAACCACCACATCCTCATCAAACCACCTCCCTGGGAGAACCTGCCCTCTTCATGCAATGTTTATAGGCAAGGTAGCCATTACCACTGCACATGGCTGCCTAGTCGGCCAACCAGCTTGGGTGCCTACAGTGCTGGGGTGGGAGAAAGTGTCTTGGGAAGGAGCGTTTACCCTTCAGACTCTCTGGGCTGCCTGGCAACAGCAGGGCGCTAGTTCCAGAATGCATTTCTTTGAACAATGGTGTGAAGCACTGTGGGAAATTCTGAGGAGTTGCAGAGGCCAGTGGGATGCCGGCCCCATGGATACGAAGACGTTGACCCTGGGGTCGTTTTCTCTGGACCTACCTACCCTCAACTTCTGCAGGTGTTTGTGCCTTAGGGTAGCAGACGTCTAGCCCCAGGGGTCACCCCTAACTGGGTCGGAATTGTCCAGCTCTTGAGCTCAGCTCACCCTGCAGTAGTGAGTCCTATTGCTCCCACGCTGCAGGAGAAAGCAATTGATCTGCTTAGACTCTGTGCCTTTTTATAGTTTAATTTGTTATTCCCTTGTCTGCCTGCTATGAAAAAGGGAAAGCTGAGTGGGTTGATGGGTTTGGGGTCCTCTGTAGAAGAACTAGGAAAAGTATTGCGTCCTAGACATGGAGAGCGGTTAGTCCACTGCACTCAGCACTGGGTTAAGTTCGTCACCACTTATTAAGAAAAACGTGAAGAAGCTGGAGAGGACCCAAAGAAAAGCAACAAAGAGAACGTAAGTACCACCATGCTGAGTCGGACCAGCGGTCCATGTAGCCCAGCATCCTGTCTCTGACAGTGGCCAACTCTGGTAGCTCGAGAGACGTGCATGTACAGGTCATGGAGGTGTGACCCATCTCTTGCTGACCGTTCTCAACTACTGGCGGCCAGAGGTTTAAGACCCAACTAGTGCAGCGTTTATGGCTCTATCCTCTAAGAATTTATCCAATTTCCATTTGAAGCTAGTTATAGGGCTGGCTTTTACAGCTTCCTCTGGCAAGGAGTTCCACAACTGTATTGTCTCTGTGTGAAAAAGTACTTCCTTTTGTTTGTTTTAAACCTGCTGCCGTGTAACTTCAGAGTGTTCCTGTGTTCTTTTATTGTGGGAAAGGGCAAACAGTAGTTTCCTATTTACTTTCTCCGTGCCACTCATGATGTTATAAACTTCTATCATATCCCCCCTTAATCACCTCTTCTCCAAGCTAAACAGCCCCAACATGTTGAGCCTCTCCTCATATGGAATTGGATCCATCCCTTCTATCATCCTTGTTGTCCTTCTCTGAATCTTTCCAAGTTCTACTATATCCTTCTTGAGATGGGTCGACCAGAACTGCACAAAATATTCAAGGTGGGGTCGCACCAAAGATTTATACAGCAGCATTATTATACTTTCCCTTTTATTTTCTATTCCTTCTGCAATAATGCCTGGCATTCAGTTTGCCTTTTTGACTGCTGCCACACACTGAGCTGATGTCTTCAAGGAACAAGCCATAATGACTTCCAAGATTTTTCTCCTGAGTGGTTACACCCAAATGAGAATTTAGCATCGTGCATGTAGAGTGAGGATTATTTTTCCCTATGTGCATCACCTTGCACTTATCAACGCTGAATTTCATTTGCCATTTTATTGTCCATTCTCCTAGTCGTGCAAGATCCCTCTGTAGTTCCTCAATCTACTGGGGTCTTAACTATCTTGAATCACTTGGTGTCATCTGCAAATTTAGCCATCTCACTCTTTACTTCTTTTTCCAGATCATTAATGAATAAGGCACCCCCACGGTCTACCTCTCTTCAACTTGAAAAATGACCATTTATTCCTACCCTTTGCTTCCTATCTTTTAACCAGCTACCAATCCATGACAGAACTCTTCCTCTTATCTCATGACTAATTTGTTTGCTCAGTAGCCTCTTGTGAGGGATCTTGTCAAGTGCTATTTGAAAATCCAAATATACTAGATCAGCCGGATCACCCTATCCACATGGTTGTTGACATTCTCATAACATTCTAATAGATTAGCGAGGCATGACTTCCCTTTGCTAAAGCCATGATGGTTTTACCCATCAAATCATGTTTGTCAATATGGCCTAGTAATTCCATTTCTAACATTGGTCTCCACCACTTTGCCTGGTACTGATGTCAGGCTTCTGAGAGCCAGGAGCTCTTTACACTGACTGCACATGTTCAATATTTCCCCAAGAGAAAGATAATAAAATATGTTTCACTGGATGCAGAACAGTAGATAGCCCCCTTCCTGCTGCTGGACTTCTACCTGCATCTCCTGACATAACCTTCCCCTTAACTAGGCTTAAATTTAGAGCTATATAGCTCAGGGGCACTGTATAACTCTCTTTTTTTAAGCCCCTGGGGGCTAAGTACAGGCTAGAGCCTACCCTCCCAAGCCTCCTCTTCCTGTAGCCTAACTCTCACAATAATCAATCTCTTTGCTCACTCTACCTGTTTCCTGCCTGGGACTCTCTGGTCAAAAAGGGGCTCTCACAGGGGAGATCCCAATTTATACTAGTGTCTAAGCCTCAACTCCACCTACAGCCTATTGTTTAAAAGGGATCAAGCAACCCTTTAATACTAGTGACCTATTGTTTAAAAGGGATCAAGCAACCCTTTAATACTAGTGACCTATTGTTTAAAAGGGATCAAGCAACCTCTTTGAAGCCCTTGATCCAAGGCTGCATTCTCACCTGCGGTGGCACTGGCGGCGTGAGGGAAGACACGGCAGCGTGGAGCCGCCGGCAGACGGGATAAGAGCCGGTGCGAACGGGGATCGGCCGCGGCTTCTCTCACGCATGTCAGGGCAGGATTTTGCGCCCTGACATGCACAAGAGAAACCGCGGCAGATCCCCATTTGCATCAGCTCTTTTCCCTGCCGCCAGCTCCTCAGCGCTGCTGCGTCTGCCTCGCCCCTCCCGCTGCCACCACTGCCGCTGCAGGTGAGAAACTCACACATTTGCTAAAGCAATCAGCCAAAGTAGTGAGCTAAGTTACTGCAAGAGTTTCTCCCAACTTGAGGTAAGGTCCTGGGTTTAGCTCACTATACTAGTTCTATTTGCTTCCTAACTTACATTATTTTCCTACTTACTCACTTTCCCCTAGTTTTCTGGAGGCCCACACTAGGATTACAGTCTTCTCTCTGGGTTTCTTAGAGGTTCATTATGCTAGTTTTATAACCTTATTGGTCCCTGGCTTCTAGAGACCTGCACTAAGTTATCTGTTTGATATTAAGCTACCCTCTATGAGCTACTGAACCTCACACTCTACAACTCCCAGTTAGTACTTAGTTGAGATATGTTTACAGCTCCTTGATTTCAAAGTTAGCTAATATCAGCAACAGTACAGATAACGATAAAAGGAAAATCAAGCAGGCTTACCTATCCTCACAGTAGCCAAACTCTGTACACTCTGCCTGTCTCTCACTCCGTCTGGGGCTCTCTCTGCTCTTGATATACACGTCATATGGAAAGGCTGAAAGAGCTGGGTATGTTTAGCTTAGAACAGGGGTGGGGAACATTTCCCTTCCTGTGTTATTTTGAAAATTTGTACAAGCTCTGCAGGTTGGATAAGAGTGTGTGTGTGTGTGTGTGTGTGTTGGGGGGTGCAGGAGAACAGGGCTCCTTAAGGTGTGTGCTGAAGATGTGGGAAGGAAGAGGAGGATCCACCCTCTGTCCTTCTGCTCCCTTACCCTCAGTTCATTCGTTCAATGCTTGAGGGTAGGAACTGGATCCACAGACCAGATCCAGGAACTGAGAAGAGGCCAAATTAAAAAAAAAAACAAAAAACAGCCACAGGATGGATTTGGAGGTTCCCCATCCTGGCTTAGAGAAAAGATGACTAAGAGTTCACTCTTCCGTTCCCTGAAGTCAATAGCTCAGGTCCCATCAACTTTAATGGTGGAGAATTGTGCCTTAGAGCGGGACATGATAGAAACTTTTGAAATACTGAAAAGAGTGCCATGAAGGAGATGGAGATGAATTGTTCTCTCTTGCCACCAAGAGAAGGACCAAAGGGAACAGGGCTAAGTTGCAGGAAAACAGATTTAGCTTTGGGCTATAAAAAGTCATTGAGGAAGGTTGTAGAATCTTCCTTCCTTGAACGTTTTAAGAGGAGCTGATTAAAAAAAAATATTTCAGGGATGATTTGACTCTCGCCTTGGACTGGACTAGAGGATACTCGAGGTCTCCTTCCAGCCCTGTGAGTTGGACGGCAGTTTCTGATCTGTCTGGTCTAGACCACTCAGTGTTTTACAGCCCAATCCTCTGGCAGATAACAGGTGCGGGTATCACAGTTAACGCGCACGTACATCCCTCTCACTTCAAAAGGACCTGTAGGGACACTAACTGATAACATGTGCATTATCTGGCAGAGGATCTGGCTGCTCAGGACTTTGAGCTGCTCCCTCCAGCTGCCCCTCACCACGGTAACCCAAAGCCAGAACGGTCACCAGCTAGAAGCAGACCCAAGAGAGCAGAGGGGCAGGAAGGACAGCACAGCACCTGGGTGGAAAGCTAGGATTCATGCCGGGCTGCCATGCCAGGGACCCGACAGGATTGTTAATCTTTGAACCTAATGACAACACGGGATGCCTCCCTCCTCCAATCTGGGAGGCGCGGTCCCTATTAACAAACCCATTGCCATCTCCAATTTCTGGAAGCGGAGATAGGATCCTTCCCCGCTGGAGGCACTTGAGATGCTGCTGTTCCTTCTGTCTCAAGCTGAGCCTGTGCAGTGAGGAATGCCCCTCAGCTGGAGGGGAGGGGTGTTTCAAGGACAGAACCCCCCCAGAGGATGGAGAGTCCCCTGCACCTCTCACCCTCCACGAGCCACTCGCAGTTGCCATTGACTGAGTAGTTGCCAGGCCCATCAGTCACGTAGCCGGAGGTGTTCCGCAGAACCTGCCGTTGCCCTTTGCAGTCACCGGCGCTACTCCAGTGGACCCCGCAGAGGGCCATGGCCAGCGCAACCAGCAGCCTGCGGCAGCAAGGCAACCTTGGGCAGAGGGAAGCCATGGTGATTTCCAACCCCACCATTTCTGACAGGGCTGGTCAGCAGAGTCCTGGGGGTGATGGGGGGCCCATGGTCCAGCCTGAAAAAGATAGAAGGGGTGAGGGAGTTGATGGCAAATTCCAGGAATGGGGGCACTGCCTACCTGGGGATGGGGTCAGCATCCCGGCCCCTCCCCCCACTACAGGGCCTGGGGCAAACATCCCCCCCCCTCCCTGCCACCAGCAATGGGGCAAGTAGCATGGGGCGAAGGTGGTCACCCCAATGGGCAGAAGAGAGACCAATAGATGGCAGAGGGCTGGAAATGCCATGGAAAGAGGGTCAATAGATAGAAAACTGTATAAGCAATTGGGGGGGGGGGTGTCCCTACACGAATACAGGCAAAGGTTCCCTGTTATGTGTGTGGTGGTGGGGGGAAGGGAACCAAGGGGAGAATGGCCTAGAGCTAGGGTATCTGTAGGGGAATATGGGGGTTCCTATAGCAGGGGAACTCTATGGGGCTAAGGAGCAATATAGGGGAACGTAACAGGAGAGGGAACCTATTACCTAGAGCAAGGGGACCCTCTGAGGACAGGGAACTCCTATAGGGGAATGCAGTAGAGGATGAACCCTATAGCAGAGAAGCCCCATGGGGATAAGGATGCAGTAGAGGATGGACCCTATAGCAGAGGAACTCCATGGGGTTAAGGATGCAGTAGAGGATGGACCCTATAGCAGAGGGACCCCATGGGGATAAGGATGCAGTAGAGGATGGACCCTATAGCAGAGGGACCCCATGGGGACAAGGATGCAGTAGAGGATGGACCCTATAGCAGAGGGACCCCATGGGGACAAGGATGCAGTAGAGGATGGACCCTATAGCAGAGGGACCCCATGGGGACAAGGATGCAGTAGAGGATGGACCCTATAGCAGAGGGACCCCATGGGGACAAGGATGCAGTAGAGGATGGACCCTATAGCAGAGGGACCCCATGGGGACAAGGATGCAGTAGAGGATGGACCCTATAGCAGAGGGACCCCATGGGGACAAGGATGCAGTAGAGGATGGACCCTATAGCAGAGGGACCCCATGGGGACAAGGATGCAGTAGAGGATGGACCCTATAGCAGAGGGACCCCATGGGGACAAGGATGCAGTAGAGGATGGACCCTATAGCAGAGGGACCCCATGGGGACAAGGATGCAGTAGAGGATGGACCCTATAGCAGAGGGACCCCATGGGGACAAGGATGCAGTAGAGGATGGACCCTATAGCAGAGGGACCCCATGGGGACAAGGATGCAGTAGAGGATGGACCCTATAGCAGAGGGACCCCATGGGGACAAGGATGCAGTAGAGGATGGACCCTATAGCAGAGGGACCCCATGGGGACAAGGATGCAGTAGAGGATGGACCCTATAGCAGAGGGACCCCATGGGGACAAGGATGCAGTAGAGGATGGACCCTATAGCAGAGGGACCCCATGGGGACAAGGATGCAGTAGAGGATGGACCCTATAGCAGAGGGACCCCATGGGGACAAGGATGCAGTAGAGGATGGACCCTATAGCAGAGGGACCCCATGGGGACAAGGATGCAGTAGAGGATGGACCCTATAGCAGAGGGACCCCATGGGGACAAGGATGCAGTAGAGGATGGACCCTATAGCAGAGGGACCCCATGGGGACAAGGATGCAGTAGAGGATGGACCCTATAGCAGAGGGACCCCATGGGGACAAGGATGCAGTAGAGGATGGACCCTATAGCAGAGGGACCCCATGGGGACAAGGATGCAGTAGAGGATGGACCCTATAGCAGAGGGACCCCATGGGGACAAGGATGCAGTAGAGGATGGACCCTATAGCAGAGGGACCCCATGGGGACAAGGATGCAGTAGAGGATGGACCCTATAGCACGGGCACCCACTGACTAGGGAAGATCTATAGGGGAATGCAGTAGGGGGCAGGCGCTATAGCAGGGGGAGCCTCTAGGGGGTCGCTATAAGGGGTATCACTATTTGAGGGCAGGGGGCGCCTATAGTGGGGGAAGCCCAGAAGGAAGGAATGGCGGAGGGGGTCCCCACCCCTCACCGTCCTTTCGGTGCTGCCGGCGGCTCCGCGGCCCCTTCGGTTCTAAGTCCCGACCCGGAGCAGCGAGACCAGCAGTCGGAGCGGCTCGAGGAGGAGCGCAGCAATCGAGAGGACAGGCTAGAGCGGCCGTGCGCAGAGTCTGGTACAACGAGAGGCCAGGCTAGAGCGACCCCAACGCGAGTGAGGGAACGAGAGGGCGGTCTAGAGCGGCCCAAGGGGATAGGCGATTGGACTAGAGAGATGGGAGCGCTAGAGCGGCCTTCGGGGGTGTTAACTCTGGACTCTACAGGCAGCGCCAGGGGTTAAGTCTGGGTCTGTAGGAGTAGGGAGAAGGACTGGGATGGGAGAGGAGCTGGCACTCCAGAGGGAGCAAGGGAAGGGGCTGGACCCCCAAGAAGAGCTGGACCCCAAAGGAGGATTAACGCCCCAGAAGAAAGAGGGGGATGGGACCTAGGGAGGGTGGAGCAAAGGGTTTTGCTGGGGACCCCAATATTCTTCATGAATGTATCACGGTCTCTCGCTACGAACCATGCTAGATTGTAATCCCCTTGGGGCAGGGACTTGTCTCTATAATCACAAAAATTCAGGGGCAGGCACATTTCTGGTGCTATACAAATTATTATTCATAAATATTATTACTACTAATAATAATATCCTTTCTCTGCCTCTGGTCCCCATGGTTAATCCTCCCCCACCACTTTATAAAACTGGGGTCTTATTCTTAAATTGGTCCAGCTGTATCTCCCAGTGTCTGCTTCTCCCTCTGCCTTCCTTTGCTGGGTCAGAGACCTGCTGGTAGGTACTCCATGCTCCCTTCAGCCCCGCACAGCGTTGGGAGGGACAGGCTGCCCTCAGGGCGTTAGCTCAGAGACTTACTCGCTGCGTAAGAATCACTGTCTTACTTACTTAGGGGGGATTCAGACGTTCTGATTTGTGCGATTTTTTTAAAAAAAACGAATGTTTCATGCCTGTCTGAACACTTAAATTCGATTAAATGGAGTCAATATCGCACTAAAGCAATGCGTGTTGAAAAGCTACTCAAACCTACCTTTTTGCT
>QEPC01012618.1:1512345-1543000 GCA_003113815.1 Sphenodon punctatus | reverse complement strand
AGTTAAAACCAGTACGATGTTGCTTTCACACTGCTGTTAAGTGCGGATTTATTGAAAACGGACAGCAAAAAGGTAGGTTTGAGTAGCTTTTCAACACGCATTGCTTTAGTGCGATATTGACTCCATTTAATCGAATTTAGGTGTTCAGACAGGCATGAAACATTCGTTTTTTTTAAAAAATCGCACAAATCAGAACGTGTGAATCCCCCCCTAAGCTGCCCCCCTTTCATCTCACCAGGACCTTGGGGGGGGGGGGCTCACCTGCTGCTCAGGGAGACGCTAGCTGCCTCCACCAGACATTCAGTTCAGTGACACTGCACTGGTAGAACAGATTATTCAAGAGGATGCATTGGAATGACACCTTGGGTGCCTACGAGGAGCAGATGCAACACACCAAGAACAAAGTCAGACCCAGGGTCTGGGAGGAGAAGCCCAGAAACCTCTCCCCATCTTGCCCTGCCTTTTGCAAGCTCCAACGCAGACTCTCCTCCTGTCCTGGCTTTAACCCCACCCTTTTTCTATTAGGATAAACAGCCGCTGTGACAGGAGCAGCAACAACAAGGTGAGGGGGGGGGGGAGCTCCAAATCTAAACCCTCCTTCCGTCCACTTCCTTCAAAGCTCTGCCCCCACTCCGTTCCTGTATCTTGCTGCTGCTGCTGCTGCACCCATCAGCAAAAGGGGGGAGGGAGCACCACTTGGATATGACTCGGGGATTATTTCTGATCAAGAGGAGCCAGTTGAACCCCTCCTCAGACACCATTTTGGGGGTTTGATCCCCTGCTTCTGTTCTTCATTACAGCCTATTCCTGATCCCGAGAAGATGCAGTGATAGAGCACAATGCCATCTCTCTTGTTAATTTGAGAAATCATTTTTCTCTTGCTTCTTCCTATTTTTAGCCTGCCTTTAGCTCTAGGGAAAGGGGGGTGCACACAAATTTAAATACATATTTGAGACACTAGAGGAGAAAGTCCCTCTCTGGGCTTGAAGCATGCTCTGTGCTGCTCAGTTTCCCTTTCTAATGTTTGACAAGAGGCTGTCTCAACTGTGCACATTTTACTCCAGTGGGGTAGTTTAATAGGGTGCTAGTTCACCATCACCTCCCATGGGTGTTTAACTCTGGGACCCACTGAGCGTGACTCTTGAATCACTTTTATTAACCATTTCACGACTGGATGCTTTAACACATGGGTCCCTCTCAGGTACCACTCTAAACATTAGTACAAGCTCAGAGGACCACATAGAAGTTGGGGACAGGGATGCTTAAGAGGTGCGCTCTGGAAGAAGGTCTAGATCATGGATTTCTCCCCTGTTGTTGAGTACATGCCCTCATCTCTGCTCCCTTCCTCTGAGCTCAGTCTTTCAGTGTTTGCTTGGGGATAGGAACTGGATCCAGATGTCAGACTCAGGAATTGGAAAGGCGACAAATAAAAATTAGCTTTGGGACTCATTTCCAAACACCTCCCCTCCCCTAGGCCTAAGGTTCCCCACCCCTGCCTTGGCAGAAGCATCAGGGATGAAGAAAGAGCCAATTGCTGGACAATGAAATGAGCAGAGCCAATTGCTGGACAATGAAATGAGCAGCACCCCTCTACTTTAGACCCCCATTTAGCATGGCCAGATGTGCAAATTTTAGAGGACACATGAGAAATACAGGTTGCAGGGCTACATTGGAGCCAATGCAGCCCTGCAACCTGTATTTCTCATGTGTCTAAAATTTGCACATCTGGCCACCCTACCTCTACCCAATGCCCCAAGCTTTCCCCCAAAACCTTTATGGCTCTCATCTCCCCACTGCATAGCAATCTGCAGCAGGTGGGGAATTTGGATATGACAAATCAAATCAATAAAAAATAATTAGTGCAGCTGGGGAAGGGGGAGATTGTGCACAACTGACTTGTTCCTATTTATTGTAACAAACACCCCAAGGATTTCCCTGGCAGCAGCTGCCAGCAGGAGCAGGCCTACACTTGAGGTTCAGTTTGCTGCAGAGCATGTGGGGCCTTGGGAATAACCCAGGCCCTAATGAGCTTGGTTTCAGGTCGGATGGATATTGTTTTAATAATCCCACCTGGTACAGGTGATCCCCAAATTGTAACTCAGGAAGGAGCACTGGTTGCAGAAGAGACTCCCAGGAGGGAGTGCTCTTGGGGGTAGGAGTACTGGAGCTGGGGTGGGAGCTCCTAGCTACCCCAGTTCTGGCCCCCAGCAAGGGGTGCTGGTTGTGAGAGTTCCCAGTTTCTCCCTGTAGGACATCGAGCAGGAGTGCTGGTTGTAAGAGGAGTTTCTAGCTACACCCAGTAGGGGGCACTGTAGGAAAAGTGGAACAAACGTATTTGCTGTGGTAGGAGCTCCCAGCTACTCCAGTTTTGGACTGTCCCAGCCAGGGGTGCTGGTTGTGCGAGTTCCCAGAGGACATCGAGCAGGAGTGCTGGTTGTGAGGGGAGTTTCTAGTTACACCCATTAGGGGGCACTGTAGGAAAAGTGGTACAAGAGTACTTGCTGTGGTAGGACCTCTCAAGTACTCCAGTTCTGGCCTGTCCCAGCAGGGGGTACCATAGGGAACAATGCAGGAATGTTGGTTGCAAGAGGAGCTTCCAGTTTCTCCCAGTAGAGGGCACTGTAAGAAGCGACCCATGAGTTGGCTGTGGCAGGGTCTTTCAGAAACTCCGGTTCCAACCTCTGTGAGCTGGGAATGCTGTAGGAAGCCTGGACAGGGGGCTGGCTGTGTCATGAAGGAACATACGCCCACACACGTGTGATACTGGCCTACACGTAGACTACAAGCCTAATAAATATGTAAAGCAAAAGGTTCAACATGTATGTAATGTTACAAATGAGACCTGTAAAACTCACTTCATGTACTGTGAAAGGAGAACCGGGAAATCCAGAAAATGGCCAGATGTGGATTCACCCCCGACTGATAGCCAGAGACATTTAAATGCTAATGCAGGCAGCCATTGCCTACGTGCAAGGAGATACAGAAATCTGAGAGAACAAAAGGAATTCTAGAAGCTTCGAGAAGATACGAGGGGTTTACCCCCCAAGAATATAAGGAGAGTTGTACCCCACTGGGGGCAGTGACTATTGAGCGAGAGAGCTCTCAGCTCCATCTTGCCTGCCAGCAAGTGAGACTGCTGGAACTATGGATTGAGAGGACAGACTTTGCTTTCTACCAACTAAGAGACCAGTGCCCAGTCATTCTACATCAATGACTGAGGAGCCTCAAGCTCATGGACTATTTTATAGGATAAGACTTATATAGTGATCCACCCAGTATAGAATAAGATGCATTATATTACTTTTCATTTCGACTAGCCACTCTGTATCAAATATCTTATGTAATCAATTAACTTTTTTCTTATCTTTATGAAGAAATGTTTGTGTCTAACATTGGAAGTTTTCAATGTTAGAGCTCTCTCAATAGTTACTGCCCGCCAATGGGGTACAACTCTCCTTATATCCTTGGGGGTAAACCCCTCGTATCTTCTCCAGGCTTCTAGAATTAGCATTTTAATGCCCTCTACTGGGAGAAACTGGAAGCTCCTCTTGCCCTATGTTCCTTTGTGACAGGCTGTGTGGGGAGATTCCAGCTAGTCCAGTCCTGGCCTCTCCCAGCAGGGGGTGCTGTAGTGAGTGGGGCAGAAATACTGGCTGTGAGGAGCTACTCCATTCCCAGCAGGGGGGGCTGTAGTGAGCGGGGCAGAAATACTGGCTGTGAGGAGCTACTCCATTCCCAGCAGGGGGGGCTGTAGTGAGCGGGGCAGAAATACTGGCTGTGAGGAGCTACTCCATTCCCAGCAGGGGGGGCTGTGTGTAGAGAATAGAGCAGAAGTGCAGATTACAGGGTAGCTCATGACTCCAGTCTTGGTCTGTACAACCAGGGGGTCTCCCCACTCTGCCACCACCACCATCCCAGGAACCGCACACTCCTCTGATGAGATAGAAACACAAGAATCCTCTTTATTTTGGCAAAAAAATCACTCTGGACGATTCCAGAAATTCACCGTTGTCGTCACGCGGTAGAACCCACAGCACCATCGCAAGGGGAGGGGGGGGGAGGAAGCTGGGGGCACCAGGAACCCTGGGTAGGGGGCAGAAGGAAAGCATGAGCAGTGCCATCACAGGGGAGGGGGACTGGGTGGCACAAAAAACCAAAGGTGGGGGGGGCAGGTGGGGTCGGCAGAGGAGAACTTACCTCTACAAGCCAGGGGGGCCTCATGGACTCAGATTTTGGATAGACTGAATGGGGGAGGGTAGCTCTTCTAGGCCCTGACTGTGGGGTTAGGGGCTCTGAAATTCTCCTGGAGGGATACCCTCTTTACAGCAGGGGCAGCTGATGTTGAATTTGTCCCTTTGAGCTGATGCGGAGATGGAGAAAGGACCTATTGCGGTGCGGGGAAGGGGTGCCGCTCCTCATGTTCATTCAGTCCCAAACTTTCCCCAGCACAGGAAGCCGGGCCTGTCCCATGGGGTTGGGTGTACCATGCAGGGTGCCTCCTGGAGGCAAGGGCTAGGATCTAGCCCCTTCAGTTGTTTGTGGAAGGGCAGGGGGAATTAATCCCCTTAGCCCCTTCCCAGCAACAAGATCTGTGGAGGCAGCTCTGCAACCCATTGCAGGAAGTGGGCTGGTCCCCACAGTGGAAATGGGACAGGGGGGAAAGGGGGAGGAGAGCTAGGGCATGGGCCTTGAAGATGTTACCAGGGATGGAGGTGGGGGGGCAGGGGGAGGGGAGGAATCGGGGACCTGTCAGGGAGGGGGTCCAGGACTCTACACAGGCCGGGCACCAGTTGTGTGCATGCTGAAGTACTCTGTGAAGCCGTTGTGCTGGTGGAGCTGGGGGGCGTGGAGCTGGTAGGGGGGTGGCTGGCTCTCGCCTCCTGGGGAGGGTTTCAGCAGCACAGAGGCGCCACTCAACTCAGAGGTGGTGACCACACAGCTGGGCGTCAGGGTGCAGTCGGCCGCCGTCGTCTCCTCCACCTGCTTGCGGGACTGCATTGGGAGAGCAGAGAAGCTGGTTAACAACAGGGGGGGGGGGTCAGTAAAGCCAATGCTGGGGGCACCACCCAGACCCAGGAATCACAGTGCTAAGAGGTACCTGCCTCTGGGGTGGGGCAGCTGTCTATACAGCAGCCTTGCACTCTGTACCAAGATGCATCTGTCTCCTTGGTGGGATGGCTCTTCATACGAAGACAACTTGCCACAGGGGTGGGGAATCTCCAGCCCCTGGGCCAAACGTAGCCTGCAGGTCTTTATTTGGCCCCTTCCCAATTCCTGGATCTGACCCATGGATCAAGACCCTTCCCATAATCACTGCAAGACTGAGCTCAGGGGCAAGGGAGCGGAGATGAGGGCCTTCACTCAGGGACAAGGGATGGATCCGTATCACGGATCCATGGTCTGAACTCTTCCTTTTCTTCTCCCCTTAAGCATTCCTGGCTCCTACTTGGCCCAAGGAGCTTGAACTAATTTTCTAAAGTGGCCCACGGGAGGAAAAAGGGCCCCTCTCCCCTGCCTTTCCAGGTGCTGGGATGCAGCTGCCACTGGGGTTGGACGGCTGCTTATAAAAGGGGTATTTACCCAGCGCTGGGATGCAGCCACACTAGGGTGTGGAATGGCCTAAAGTTGTTAACAAACGAGACGAAAGGCCCCCCCGGAGTCCGGGTTGGGTCCATGTAGCCCCCACACGCGAGTTTAACATGCAGAGCCTAATAAACGGGCAGCCCCTGCATGTATTTCTTGTTCGTTTGGGCAGCCCCTACTCACAGGTTTCGCGTGACAAGTCTAATACACGGGCAGGCATTCTTCCCCACCGTGCTCCACCTACCAACCCCCTCCCCCTTCTCAGTGTCTTGCCCCCCATGATGACTCACAGCCGCAGCAAACTATGGGAAGAAGCCGCACCAGCCTTTTCTTCCGGGTTGTGACTCCGGGAGGCAGTCCAGCACCTGCGATCCCCACCCACTTGCAGAGGTTCATACTTGGGTTTATAGTTGCCTGCACTTGGGGGTTGGAAATAACCTTTTGCTATGCACGGAATGCTGAGTTTATTGAGCAAATCGCATACTTTACTGAGTGCCTAGAGTGAAAATTGAAAGCATTCAGTCTTTGCATGCTTTCACCACCTGGTTTCTCGCATCCTCAGCTCACAGCGATGCACTAGCAGCTAGCAGCACACAGTTTTATTGGGGTCTCACCCAGCATGGTATTGGAAATCCCTTTCAGTTCACATAAAAACCCCAGTCAAACATGCACCTCTTGTACACACCCTCACTGTCATCTTCTGCATTACTATACAGTGGGGGCAGAAAACATCCCACTCATGAGGGTGCTCTGTGCTTCTCCGAATGTCCAAACCTCATATAGGTCAACAAGCTCTCCTTCAATTGGTTCACATTCTCTGTACCCCAAGTCACTTTCCCCCTGAGAGATTAATTTCTGCCATCTGATCAAGGCATTTCCAGTGGTCCCATGGGTATCCTCTTGCTGTCATTAGAGCAGTGATGAGAAAAAATGGCAGGGAAGGTCCAGCCTCCATTAGTGACTGCCCTATGTCTGGCAGTGCACAAATGTCCAGGGATGTCACAATCTCATTCGCGTCCCATTCTCTCATCTCGTCTGGGGCTCCCACTCTTCCATGCTGCTGAACTTGGAACTGCAGCAGGGTTGCACGGTGTCTGTGCTCCATCATGCATACATAGAACCCCACTGTGTGCATGTGCCACCCTATGAGCCTATAGGCTGCCTCGGAGGATGGGTCTGACAGTTCTCGCTGTACATCAGGCCTCATCCAAATGTCAGCAAAGGCCAGGGTATCCATCACCCCCCAACGTATATGGGCCCCGTACCCTGGCCACCCACAGAAAAGCCAAAGCCATTTGGCTTTCCCAGGCAAACAACCTACAACAGTAATTTTCTATTCCAACATTTAAAAAACAAGGTTTTAAATTCATAGTTAAGGTGAATTAATCATTTGTAATATTTTCACATTTCCCCAATTTAATATCACCATACCTTAAGTCCTGTACTTTCAATGTATTACTTCACCCTCTCTCGCTATCCTTCCCACCACAAAATTATCACACCCCCTCATCTTTCAAGAACATGACAATTCTGGCTGTTTTCACACAAGACACTCTCCACCCACTACCCACCCACTATACATGTTGCAGGGCTGCAGTATTGCCCTATGGGTGCCCTGTAACATGTATAGTGGGTGGGAGGTGGGTGGAGAGTGTCTTGTGTGAAAACACCTTCTGTTGTAACAACGCATATCTCATCGCTTCACACACTCTAAAATGGAATGACTTATTATTCACATGCCTTAACGATCACACTAATAATGGGTGGTTTTAGACACATATTTCTCCTGGATGTTTGCTGTTACATCCAGAACTTTCTGTGTGTCTAAATCACTCATCCAGATCTTAAAACATCCGGATCTTTGAACTTCTGTGTGAAACTTCTCCCAGAACATTTGTGTGTAAAAGGTTCTCCTGGTAAACTGCTTTGCTCCAGGCAGCTGTGGTCACTTGGTTTCCATGGCAGCCTGTCACATTTACAGCTGTGGCGACTTTAGGCTGCCTCAGGGCAGTGTTTGTGTGAAGAATGAATCCGGAACTTACTTGTGGACTTGTAAACCCAGAAAATTGAAACATCCAGAACTTTAACATGTGTCTAAAAATGCCAATTGACTTTTAAATTTCAGATACAAAGTAAAAAACATCAACACACTGATTAACTCGTTAAGACATGTGAACAGCTAAGCTGCCCCCCAACCCATATCCCGCCAGCCATACTTACCCCCGCCCCGCCTAACCTGACACACACACTCTGCCCGCGCCCTGGCTAGCCTGACCCCCCTCACTAGCCATACTTACCCAATGCCCGTTAACCTAACCCCCCTTGCCAGCTCTACCTACTCCCCCCACTACCCAGCTACCATGCTCCCGAACCTGAGTCATCCTCCTCCGTAACGTCGCTCTGACAGCTGTATTTATTTTGACTTTGTTTTTTTACTTTGCTAATACACTTTATAGTCTCTCAGCTCTCCTTCACACTGAAGATATTTATACAACATTGTATATACAACTCTAGGAGAGCTACAATACGCATGCACAACGTAACGATTTCTTCTATTCTCTTCAACATGTCATTTCTTTTATGAGAACTTTTTATTAAAAGCACCATTCTCTACAAAAAACTATCAGCGATTCCTTCACTCAGAACTTTAACTGTCTATAACATTTACTTTTTGTAAGATCCCTAACTAAAGAATAATCGCCTGCAAAAGTTTTTAGTTGCAACTCCAGAAGTGAAGTGACTTAAAACTCCCATGTTAAAGATAGGCGGGGATTGAATGGAAATGCCTTCTCGCCTTAACTAATAGAGGCACGATCGCACCTCTATGATAGCGCTATGTCCCCCTCATTCTTGTTGCAAGCAAAAACTGATGCATTCAAAAGATAAGGAATTATGGGAGTAGATTTTAACCAATAGTGTCCCATCTCTGCTCCTACATACATTCTGAGCACAGTGACTTTCACTGCCTTGCAAATCCCCCAACCTGCCCATTTCTTAACATTCAGTGGTTATCCCCAACCCCATCCCAGTTAAAAAATGGCATTCTTCTGTTTTGCTAACATTGGTAACATTTTTAGATGAGTTGGCGTGTGCACTGAGGTGCTTGTGACAGAAGTGTCTATGCAGTTTAATAGCCACGTAGACTGGCAATGCCACTGTAGCAACACACACAGTGCATAAGCATTTGCAAAAACCTTTTCAACCAATAGCTGGCCTTTAACCAATAACAGCCAATAGCAGCTCACGCTTGGCACTCAGTCAGTCCTGTAAGGACACATGATAAATCGTGGCCAATAGCTGCTCATGTGCAGCACACAGCCAATTCCAGGTAGGCAGCCACCCAGCTTTTTAAGCTGTTCAAAAGATTTGGCGCATGATCTGCAGAATTCATGGATGCTGGAACTGCAGCCATGGAGATGCACGCTGAAAACTTCCTTGTGCTCATTATTGTCCTCCAGGCCTTCCGTTCCGCTGCTGAGCAGAACCTGTGAGTGATCCAACAGATCCAAGCTTTCTGCTATCATTGGCGCAATGTGAAGTCAAGGTACAGAAAGGCTCTTGCTCGATCTCTGGCCAGCATAGTGGGATGCACCACACTGTGGAGGTGGCTCCTGCTTCAGTGCTGTGCCCTTGCCTACCTCCGATGACAACAGACCGCATGGAGGAAGATCAAAGCAGTGCAAAGGAGCTGATGCATACAGCTGTTGGAAGACATGACTTCAAGCACCGACGCCATGCGCAAGACTGTACCCACTGAGAGGCTGGTCTGGTTGAAGGAGGAAAGCAGAGACTGGTGGGAGAATGTGTTGTCCCCGTGGGAAGACATTCAGTGGGTCGCAAACTTCAGGATGCTCCGTCGCCTTGTCCTGTAGATAGCTGAGATCCTCAAGCCGTGACTGGAGAAACAGAGCACAGTGTTGCAGTCACCCATTCCCATGGAGAAGTGCGTTGCCATCGCCATCTGGAAGCTCATCACTCCAGACTCCTACTGCTCTTTTGCTCACCAATTTGGCATTAGAACCTCCACGGTAGGCACCATACTAGTGCAGGTTTGTACAGTGATTGTGGAAGTGTTGCTCGTGCAGTTGGCGGACGTCATAATGGAGGGCTTTCAGCGGGAGGGGTTCCCAAACTGTATAGGAACGATCAATGGGAGCCATATCTCCATCATATGCCCATCCTGTAACAAGGAAATGGATGACTACCTGAACCAGAAGCGGGGTTTTTTTTCCTGTGGTTCTCCAGGCCATAGTGGACCACCATGCCCAATTTGTGGATACACTGGCCGGGGGATCCGGGAAGAACCACAACACCCACATCTACCATCAGTCTCCCTTCTTTGGCCACATGTACCCCAGAGACTTTGACCCCTCCACTGAAACATGCCTTGAGGGGATGCTCATAAGGCCTGTTGTTCTCGGGGACCCTTCCTACCCCCTGAAGCCCTGTCTCATGAAGGCACACAGCATTGCCCGCACCCTGGAGCAAAGGTACTTTAAACCGGCAGCTCAATACCACTCATTCTGTTGTGGAGAGAGCTTTGGGGCTATTAAAGCAGCGCTGGAGATCAGCTGTGGCCAGAACTGATTTCCAGCTAGGGACTGCTCCACTTCTAACTACCGCTGCTTGTGTTCTCCATAACATCTGCAAGAACAGTTCCTGTAGCACTTCACCAGGACATATTGGACCTTCTGCTGAGCTCCCCGCATAGAGTGATGAAGGCCTTTGTCCTGTCCTTGGTCCAGGGAATGCAGCGTTGGCGTGCAGATTGGTAGGCGGAAAGCAACTGCGATAGCACGGTGATGGTAGCAGTGCTGGTTGTTGCCTGGCTGTCCGTTTGAGCCATGGCCCTGGCTGTGGTAATCCTCTGCAAGTCGTTACAGAGGATTCAACAACTGGGAAAAAGCAAGCACCAGGCATGTACTGCCAACCAGGAAGAGCTGGGGAAACTCGTTTGAAAATGGCATGGTGGACTTTTAAGGTAGAAATCACGTGTGTGCCCGTGAGAATGAGAGTGGAAAGAGGGGCTAGAAGTGGTCAGTCCTCAGAACGCTATAGGGTTTTTCCCCGCAACTCTATGGTGCTGTAAGACCTAAACACACGGAGGCTGCACACAACCTAATTTATGGGATGCAGACATGTGGGCACACATTAGCCTGCGTTTGTCCACATGGTGGGCTCTGCACGCTCCAGGACCCTGCCATGAGTGTGAGCTGTGTCCGGTGAGTAGTGGCCACATGGCCAGTGAGGTGATCACCTAATAAATGGACAAGTGGACAGTGACCTGGGTGGGTTATTGTCTCGTTTGTTAACACCCAAAGAACTGCACAATAACAGGAAGCAAAAAGGAATCCTAGAACTTAATGTGACTTGGGAGCAGAGGGAATGTCAGATCCATGCCCCTTCCCTCAGTTCTCACATTGTTGGTGCTGCTCCCAGTGCTCTGTGGGATGGAGAAGAGCTCGGTGAAGTTGGGCACCGAGTCACTGATGAAGGTGACATTGCCATAGACGTGGTGTGGGAACTTGGCCCCAGCCGCTGCCTCTTCCACGATCCCGATCTGCGATGTCCTCACGTGGTATGGGAAGTTCTTGTTGGCTGCTGAGGGCCGCGTCATAATCTGGGGAAGAACGCTGAGTAAAAGGCTGAGAACTGGCTGTAGAGGACCCCACCCCGAGTTCCCCTTCTTCCTATCCTATCGGCCTGAACGGGTGAGGTCTCCAACAGCCAATTAAGCTGTACAGGGGTAAATGGTGGTGACTGCTAGTGAGGTTTACTGAGGTTCAGGAAACTCAACTTTCTGGTTGGAGGCCTCACCTGTTTAGAGCAGCATCCTCCTGTCCCCTGTATTTTGCAAAATTGTTCCACATTCTGTGACTTCTGGGCTGCTGTCCTTATTGGCTGTTGGCCCCGTCATCACAGCTGCTTTTGTAGAATTTGGCACTTGGCCAAATAAGTCCTCGTAGAAATTGTCTCAGGCAGCGCAGAATTCCAGCCTGAGTGGGGAACACTGTGAGCAACCAATAGGACACTGGCCCTGTCAGCCAGCCAATGAGATGCCAGCCCTGAGCTGTCATGCCATGGGAGCCCTGCCACAGCTGCCAACAAGGAACAGCCCACAACCCCTGCAGTAGTTTGCTATTTTGGAAGGGAGGGAGATATCCAAAATGGATGGAATTGCATGCTGGGGTGCTCATTCGTATGAAAATTAGCATAACTGTTAGGGTTTGGTTAATTTTCATAATTTATTCTGCACCGAACTTCTACACACATAAATAAGATGCAGATTGAAAAAACAGGTAAAACTTGATTGCTCAAGTCTACACTGACAAGTGCAGGGGGAAATGAGAACAGATGGATGCAAGGGGGAGCTAAAGGCAACAGGGGCTCTCATCATGCAGGGTTCCTAGTTTTTCATGACAAAAAATTGGAAATTCTGATAAAAACCCCATAAACTCTCAGATTAAAAACTGAAAAATCCACATTTTCCCACAATTAAAATTAAAATCAGGAGACACTGGGGTGGGGAGCGGCCTTTGAAAGTGACAGGCCCCGACCGGTGTCACAGCAATAGGAGGGGAAGCAGTGTTTGAAAGCAACAGGCCCCAGCCAGAAACACTGCAGAGCTGGACTCTGAAGTGGTCCCAGTCGGGGCCTGCCAATTTCAAAGGCCAGTTGCTGCGTAAAATCCGTGGGATTCTCTGGTGAAAGACAAAATCTGCATTTTCCCACAGTTTAACGTGTGAAACAAAATACTAGGAACCCTGCTCATCAGGAACACTGCAGGGGCAAAGAAGTGGGGTTGGGTGGGGGGAGGAAGATGGCATGGGTACGCAGGTGGGTGTGGCTGAATGCCCGGGGCAGAAGGATGGCATTAGTGTATAGGTGGGTGAGTGCTGGGAGCAGGAGATGCTGTGGGCGGTGGCAGAAAGATGGCATGGGTGAATAGGTGGGTGTGCGCTGGGACAGGGGGAAACTAGGGGTAGGTGGAACTCTCACCAGGAACACGGCATGGGCGTAGAAGTGGATGCCCAACTGGATGCCGTTGACTATTTTCTCTCGCGCCCACTTAGGGATGCCGAAGTTGGCGATAAGGGCGGTAACTGGGACGGCAAAGAACCTGCGATAGATGGAGAGGAGTGAGGAGCCTAGGGAGGGACATACACCGTCCTCCCACCCCCACAACGTAGACCCCCCTCCTCTTACCCAAGGGTCAGCAGAGACAGACATCTCCCCAAGCGACACAACCCCCAACCCTGCTCGCCTACCCCAGCTTGCTGCATCAGAACCTACCCCCAGTCGCCTCCCCTCAGAGCCGAGGGAGCGGCTCAGCCCACATTATTAGCCAGATTATCATAGAAACCCTGGCTGAGACTGGGGTCTATTGTGGCAAGCCCTGCCCATCCAAGAGTGAGACAGGTCCTACCTGCTTCTCCCAGGTCTACCCCTCAACCTTCTCCAGGTCCCACCCCAGTACCTCTCTCACATGCTTCCTCCTGTCCCCCGCTTACTCTACCCTCCTCTGCCCTAACCCTGCCCCACTGCCCCTGGCCCCATATCTACTCTCCCCATCCCCATCATTCCTGTTGCCAGGGCCTCAGCACCTCCCCACTCACCAGAGGGTGTAGGCTGCGAAGAAGGGCACATAGAAAGGCTGTTTCTCGGGGAACTGCTTGAGGGTGATGAGGATGGCGTAACAGAACCAGATGTACGCCACAAACTGCAGGGCGATCAGCCCATAGCCGGCCGGCGACTCATAAGTGTACAGCACCTCTGCCTGGTCAAAGAACTGCCTCCCAAGATAGAAGGTGGAAGAGTTGGGAGCAGAGCAAATTCCTAGAAATGCACCTCCCCCACCCCCCGCTAATGTACCACAAATAATATGAGGGCGTTAATGATGGGGTGTTCAGTCCCAAATGCCTCCCAGGGATAAGGGGAGCAGAGCTCCTCCCTGCTGCTTCCTTGGGGTACAGATATGGGAGTTAGTTGGGAAACTCCGTAGAGGAACCCTTCCAGTGCCCCCCAGTTATAGAGGGGAGACTTGGGAGCAAAAGCCACCTCCCTCCCCCACTGCCCTTGGAGGATATGAGACGGCCACAGATAACCCCCCCAATCCATGAGGGGAAAGATGGGTTAGTGGGGGGAGCAGCCCCACTCCCATGAAAATTGGGATGTGTAGAAATGGGGCTTGGAAACAGAGGGCTCTCCAAGCCCCTAAAATGGACCCAGACCACGAGGAATGAGGCTGCTGGGTCTTTTGCCCCAGGGCAGGATGAGCCCCCCCCCCCCCAAGGGGTGCAGGCAGAGAGTCTAGCGGTGCTCACCTCAGCCTCATAGATGAAAAGGACAACGTGGGTGATGGTGTAGAGAGTCATGTACACCGAGAGCTTGATGGAGCCCGTGTGGCTGATCCGGCCCCTGGGAGACAAAGAGCCATTAGCTGGGACTGGAGTGAAACCCCGGAATCACCCCTGATGCCTCCAGCTGTAGAACCACCTTGTTACCCCCTGTTCTTACCGCTCCCAATTCCAACACCCTCCTTCCCATGCAACCCCCTGTCCTCCACTCCAATCCCATAATAAAACACCCACTCTGTTCTCCCCATGCAAACTCCCCCACACACACACACCCTCCAACCCTTCTCCCCAGTGCACCCCCATCACCCAATGCGCCTGCCACTCCCCAGGCCTAGAGCAGGCCCTGGGAACTCCCCCCACCCCTAACAGCCCCAGTACCTGGTGACGGTGAACCCCTTCCCCAGCAGGATCAGCATTAGCAGGAAGATGAGGAAACTGACGGAGAAGAGCAGCTTGGCTGGAGAGAGAGAGGGCTGAGGGTGAGTGCTGAAGGCCCCAGCATTCAGGGGCCATCTCTCCTGCTACACTGGGGCAGGCGGGGGTGGGTGGCTACCAGGGGCAGCTAGGGGCAGGTGTGGGCTCTCACTAGGAACATAGCATGAGCAGAGAAGTAGGGCGGGATGGGTGCTGCAAGCAGGAGTGTTGTAGGAGGGGCAGGAAGATGGGGTAGGTGTCCAGGTGGGTGTGGGCTATTATATCTATTATATAGTGATTTGAAACCGACATACCTGAGTCCCCCTGGCCTCACTCAGCCTCATGGCTAGTGCTGGTCCCTGCAGATTGGCTCTAAAGTTACCTGACCTAGAGCCATGAGTGACTGCACTAGAGTTACAGCGGCTACCTGAAGGAAACCAGGAGGCAGGGCCTCCCTAAACAGTGGTCCTCCCAAGGGGGCTCCCAGTCAGTCTCAGCCTCCTTCCACAAAGGTGGCGGTGCCACCCTGACTCCCAGTAAGCTCTGCCCTTCATCCCCATGAGAGTGACAGCAACCCAGCCAAGAAGGAAGTTTCAAGAGTAGGTGGGGCCATGAACCAGCACCCCACCCTCACCCACTCTGAAATCTTCTGCCTAAGTGCTGTTAACAATTTCAGAGTGGGTGGGGACAGTGTTGGCCTTGTTCCCTCCTCTGCCCACTCTGAAAATTTCCTAGCAGTGCTCAAGCCACTTGGAAAGCCCCACCCCACTCCACCCGTCCTGAGCCCAGACTCAACTGAGCCCCCTTGTTGTATGGTAGCGATGCCCCTGGCTCTAACCAACAGCTCTTTACATGACCAATAGGCAATAGTGACTTAATGAGAAAGGAGGGACGGACCAGGTGGTAAAGCTTTGGAAAAGATATTGGAAGGTTGCTGGTTGAAATCTGCTTTAGGTAACGGGAACAGTGTGTAGACATCAGAGAGTCTACCACATGGTGGGGAAGCCCTGGATGAGTGTGATTGCTTTACAAGGAAAAGCTGTATAGGAAGGAAATCACACTTTTTCATGAGCAAGATGCCAAGCTATTCTCCGGGGCCGAATTAAAAAGGACGCAGCCAGCAGTTGCTCAGGTAGCTCTGGTGACAAGAGCTTTAGAGCCTATATTGGAAAGTCACAAGTTCAAGGCTGCTTTAGGTGAAAGAACAGTATCTAGCCATCAGGAGAGAGACTCTGCATAGCATCCAACAAGTTAAGGCAGCTGTTTGTGAGACTGCCAGAGGAGCAGTGTGGTTGGGTGGCTAAGCTTGGTGGTGGTTATGTCACGGGGTTCGTCCTAACCCGGCATGCGGCCCCACCAGCACCAGAGTTGAGTGCAGACAGATCTGCCCCGCCCACCCTCCCCCATGTGCAAGCACATCATGCCACATACCCAAGATCTTGAGGCTGCCATTTCCGATGCCGTCGCTCGCATACTGGCCCCAGTAAATGCAAAAGAACAGCAGGCTCAGCACTGAGGACAAGAGAGACGGATGGGGAGAGCTCACCACCCATTTTGAGGGCACTAGGGAGGCCTCCAAAGCAGCAGGGACCCCAACATCTGCAGATGCTTCCAAATCCTGACCCGCTACCCCCGGCCTAGGCTCTCCTTCACCCCCAGCTCCACCGATGAGCTCAGTTCTAACCCGCAGCCCTGCCAATGCCTTTCAGCTCTCATTTAGGGTCTCCTGCTATCTCAGTTTTGGGCTCCCCCCACCCCCAGCTCTGCCGATGTCCCACAATCCCAACTCACCGTTTTCCCTCCATCCATTCTAGCCCCTCTCCCTGCCCTTTTGACCTTGTAGCTTTTTCCTCCCTCTCATGAGCAAGGCCCCAGCCTCTGCCCTCCTCAGACTCACCCTCCACACCAGCTGCCGTCATGAACATCTTGTAGGTGGTGTGGAGCAACTGGCGTCCCTTCAGCAGATCTGCAAGGAGGCAGAGGGGCCTGTTAGTGGGATGGGGGGATTGCTACCTACCATCATACCCTTCCAACCACTATTCCTTCCTAAACTAGAACCTTCCCCCTGCCCTGCCCCTGTGACAGCACCCCAACCCCTTGCATCCCCACCCACCACCCACCTCCAATCACAAGGCCTTCTCGCCCTTGCCCTCAGGTAACTGGACCTGGTACTCACAGCCAAAATAGCAGGAGACAATGAGGATGAGGATGAAGATGAGGAGGAAGGTGATGTCTGTCTCCAGGATTCCTGGAGGGGAAAGGGACACATGGGAGTGTTAGAACAGCACGCCATACCCAGTCCTAGCTGGGAGTAGGGCATCCTACAGGAGAGGAGACGTGACGGCAGGACCCAGACAGCATGAGCTGGTGGGAGAACGTGTTGCTCAGAAGGTGTCAAAAAGTCTCCTTATTCCCAGCCCCTCCCCAGATTGGGGAACCAAAGTCATGAGCAGACTGGTTGAGACCCATGGGCCACCTAGCCTGATATCCTGCCCCTGATTGTGGCCAGTGTGGGATGCTCCAGAGAAGCGTGTGGGAGACTCCACAGCCAAAGCGGTCATCAGGTTCCTGCCGAGAGCAGCACTTGGGACCAGAGGGAGGGTTGTCCATCCTGCCCCCTGTGGAGCACTGGGGTGGGGCACGGCCATGTCAAAACAAGGTGGGAAATCCCTTTACCCCACCCATTTTCCACTCCTCTTGATGTCCCCAGACCCTGAAGGGGTGAAGCTAAGGCATAATCTGAAAAGGGGGTGAAATGCCCTCCTTTGCTGGCATTCGCGGGACCTGGGTCCCAAGGCCATTGGCCCCATTCCCATGGCCGCTGTTGCTGCTCTGCCAATTATGGAGTGGCCCAACCTTTCCTGTCACTCCCAGCATCCATCAGCCCCACAGTATGATGCAACGGGACTGCCCATTCCCAGAGGAAGGTGCTCGGTGCTTACACTAGGCAGATAAGGGGTAATCTGGCTCCTCCTAACTCTGAGAGATTGGCTTTAGCCCTGCAGTGGACAGGTTGATAACCCTCCCTGCCCAGGACCTGTGTTCACTGCATTCTCCCCATTGCTATCCATTTCAAGGGCACCTGTGAACACGGGTCCCTGGTCCCTACCCTCCAGGCTTGCTTTGCATCTCACACCTTCAGCCAGGGGCAACATTTCAAGAAAATTCTGGTGGGGCGGGGGCAAAATTCTGGGGATGGAGCACTGCAGCCGAGGGGTTGCTGCGGGCTCATCTCTGCCTGTGTGGCCAGGAGCAGGGCAAAGCAGCACTGGGCTTGCACACAGGGAGAGGGGAAGGATCCACACAGTCCCCAGGCAGAACTTTGGGGAAGCAACACAGGAGATGGGCAGGAACAGGAAGGGGGTACACCAAGCCCTCTGTAAGGGTTTGCTTCCCCCAGACCCTGTGGCAGCAAGTTCGACAATTGGCGTGCTGCATAATGGCAGAATCCTAGTAACACACGCACCCACATGTGTGCACGTGTCTCTTTCCTCCAGCCAGGCCCAGCAGGGAACTCACCAAACTCATCAGCAGAGAAGTGCCGGGTCCAGAAGGATTTACCATTGGTCAGAATCATCTCATACTCCAGCTCCAGGCCGTCGCCCTGAGGGAGGAGAGCTCAGAGGTCACCGTCTGGTTGGAGGGGAGGGGATGTTGCGTAAGCAGGGTTATGAAGAAGCGGGGAGACTCACCCCACACTTGCTGAGAGCCACGTACCACCAACGCTCACGCACCGAGCGGAAGCTCCTGCCACTGGTACAGCTCAGGTACCGCACCGAGTCTTCCGTCACCACCTGGGTCGAAAAAGGAAAGAGAGAATGAGAGACAGAAACTAGGAGAGTGAGTGAATATTTGCCCCCCCCCCCCTCCTGTCCCCAAATTGTCAGCATCATAGTAAACCACTCTAGGGAAGTACTTGTCATCTTATACCTGGTGCACACAAGAGGATAATAGCCTACTACTGATGACAGCTGAGGAAGTTCCTCCATTGCCTTGGGTTGTGGTGCGGACAGTTCTTAGTTCAGTGCAGATCGGTGACACTCTATTAGCAAGACAAGTCACAGGGGCATAGATATCATAGGTACAGGGGGGACATTTGTCCCAGGGCCTAAACTGGGGGGGGGGGGCACAGAGCCCAAGCTTGAGGGGGGCGCAATCCAGAGACTGAGCTGAGTGAAAGTGCCTGCAGCAGTCAGCGCATGTGGGACCCACCCAACAGGCGACACAGGACAGTGCAAGCCTCGGCAGTAGCGGCACAAGGCAGGCAGCACAGCTGCAGCCTCCAGAGCTCAGGCACAGCAAGCGGAGGGAGAGGCGCCGGGGGGAGGAAGGAAGGGAAGGGATGGGACAGGGGAGAGGATGGTGATGGGGGGAGGGGCAAGTCCATTTCTTGCACCTGGGCCCGTTCCAACCTAGCTACCCCAGTCTATGCTCTCGTTGCCAATGTATCAGATCCCTGAGGGGCAAGGAGGAACGCAGGTTGGTTAGTGTGTTTTCCGCGCACTGTCATTTCTTTCCTAGGATCAGCCACAGCTCCGCCTCCTTCTCTTTTATGATGTGAAGTTTTGTCTGATCCCGGATCATTTAAGAAAGTCTCTTTCTCACGCTTCCTCCTATTTGGGAGACTTAAGCAGGAAGCGTGTCTGTGTTTGCTTTTAGTCTCTCTTCTGCCTCCCTGGTCGCACTGTGGCCGTGGGTTTCCTCCCTAGGTTTGGACTGGGCTTCGTGGTCTCTATGGCACATTTCCACATGGTGAGGCAGTTTGCTGGTGCAATAGCCCTGTGCAGGGATTTGCCGTGACTTGGCTTGTTTCTGGCTTTAACTTGTTCCAGTGCTGGATCTAGGGAAGCTGAGGCCTCAGCTAGTGTGGGCCCCCTCCTAACAGAGGACACATTCTGACTTGCCCATCAGAAAAAGGGAAAGGCTGCCATAACTCATTTTGATGTTCAGTTAAACATAGCATCCCTTTTAGGGATCAGGGCTCCCTGCATCGCAGGGCCACACGTTATGCATATGTTGTTATTTCTAGTTTATCCATAGGCCCCATAAATTGGGGGTCCTCTCCTGAATTGTTGCAGGCCTGTCTCGATAGGCTATGTGGGCCCCATATTTTATGCCAGTGCTCCTCACCCTCATTGCAAGCTTATTTGTGTGCCATGTGCCCTCGTTGCCAGAATCTGACCCCAAGTTGTTCTTCCCAGTAATTTAACAGAATCAGGTCGCTTTTATACGAGGCGCTGAAAAGCTCCTCCTGAGTCCCGCGTTTAGAGAGAAGCTGCGCGGGGAGTGTTTACATGCTCCCCGCGCTGCCGGAAGGGACGTGCTCCCTGTTGTCGGCAGCGGCTGGGAGCATGTCACTACCGGCAGCGCAGGGAGCATGTAAACACTTCCCGCGCGGCTTTTCTCTAAATGCGGGACTCAGGAGGCGCGTTTCAGCGCCTCGGATAAAAGCGACCTCAGATGGATCTCGAGGGTCATCTGGTCCGACCCCGGCTTGGATGCAGATTGACAACAGCTACAACGTCCCCGACAGAAGGCTGTCCAGCCTCTTTCTGAAAACCTCCAGCAACAGAGAGCCTCCGACCTCCCTGAGCAACATGTTCCATTGCCACACAGCTCTTCTTACTGGTAGGAAGTTTCCCCTGCTATTTAGCCAAAATCTACCTTCCTGTCATTTGAGTCCATTATTTTTCATCTTACCCTCTGTGGCAACGCAGAACAGTTCCTTGCCATCTTCTTAGAGAGACCTCTTTAGATATTTGAAGACTGCTATCATGTCTCCCCTTAATCTTCGCTTCGCTAGGCTAAACACACCTAGTTCCTTCAACCTTTCCTCATAAGACTTGCTTTCCAGACCCGTTATCATCTTTGCTGTCTTCCTCTGAACCCACCTTCTTAAAATGTGGTACGTTTGTATTTTGCTGTTTTTGCTGCTTAACAGTTCTGTTTCCCACACGCTATTTAGGGAAGGCAACAGTGTTGTATAGGAGTGGCTTGTGTATTCATTTGGGTTTCGTTTTTCATTGTGTGCTTTGCAGAAGTGGGAATGTTGGCTGCTTTGGTGGAGATGACTGTGATACCGGAAATTAAAAGTTCTTCTCTGTATCTTGAGGACCTGCAGGAAGTATCCCAGTTCTCCCTGCAGTTGCTGTTGCTAGAGTTCATTATTCATAAATGTACATGACACGTGGAGAGATTCCGGTGGGTTCCCCCTCCCCGCCGGTATTCAAACTGTGATGTTAGGGCAGATAATAAGAACATAATCATTGCCAGACTGAGTCAGACCAATGGTCCATCTAGCCCAGTGCTCTGTCTCCAACAGCAACCAGCTTCGGTTGCTTCAGAGAAATACCCAGCCAGTCACAATGGAGTGATCCAGTCCCTGCCTTTCACGCCCAGCTCCCAACAGTCATCTCATTCCCTGACCCAGCTTGTCTAATCGCTATTTATAGACCTATCCTCAATGAACGTATCTAATCCTGTTTTGAACTCGGCTGCACTATCGGCCTTTAGAACATCCCCAGGCAATGAGTTCCACAGGTTAACTGCCGCGTGTGTGAAAAAGGAACTTCCTTTTGTTTTAGACAAACGCTGCCAGTCTGTTTCATTGGGCATCCTCTTAGTCGTATTTTGAGAAAGGATAAATAACAGCTGTCAGCATGATAAAGTAAAACGGTTCGCATTCTGGTGTCAAAAAGGATTAGTAATTAGTTTTATTGGGGGTGGTTTCTGTTTAGTAATTTCTTTACTACCTACCTACATACTTCATAGTGCTTTTTCGTGTACTGTTTTGCTGGCCAGTCTGAAAACTTCATGATGCATTCATTATCAGGGCCAGCAGGCAGAGCTTAATTTTTGATGGGGGTTTTCCAGGGCTCAGCCCCGGCAATTACATTCAAAGGGAGGGAGGGGGGAGCCCCAGGAAATGTTCCCAGTAGGAGTGTGCACCCCTAAACGTGACAGACCCAGAAACGCTAGCAGGGCAGGCTAGCTGAGGGAGCCTGGCCCTTTAAAGAAATATTGGCCATTTCAGGGTTGTAAACAAAAGCCTGAAAATAACCCCAGATGGCTTATTTGGCTTTCTTGCACCACTGGAACCACTGTTTTCTGTTCAGCCATGGAGAGGGAGAGTGGTCCAGTGGTTGAATTTCTGGCTGAAGATTAAGGTACAGTCCCCATGTTCTGACAAACTCTGGGTTAGAGGGTGTGGTTTCTAAGGCAAGCTTTGGCCCCAGCTAGGGTTGCCACCTATGCAAATATTTAAGGAACACTTATGAAAAATACATGTTGGAGGGCCTGCACTGGCACTTAGGCACCAATGCAGGCCCTGCAACGTGTATTTTTCATAAGTGTTCCTTAAAAACTTGCATAGGTGGCAACCCTAGCCCCAGCAATTCATTTATTTATTTTTACAAATCAGTACGAATATATAAATGAGGGTCTGTTCAAACTCCATTTCTCTGTAATCAAACTTTGCTCCATTTCGGTTATTTGGTTTCTTGTTCGTTATTTTGTTTTTTCCCCAGCTTGACTTGTGCAGCTCCTGTGCTGCGTTAGGTTTCTAGAAGTACAAGCTTCCCTGCCATTCATCAGCAAACAGCTGGCATTTTAGTTCAGAGTCACTTATTATTATTATTATTAACAAACATTTATATAGCGCCAGCAGTGTACATGGCACTTTACAAAGTAATAAAATAGACACGGTCCCTGCCCCTAGGGCTTACAATCTGAGCGACAGGAGCTGGGGGAGAGACATAGGAAGGGGAACAGAGGGAGAGACAAGGGGTCTAACATTCATGAAGATGCGAGGTCTCAAGTGCACGTACTTGGCTTGGTTACGATGAGAATGACAGCAGGCAGGTCCATGTGGCAAGGATAAGGGTAAACAGATCGTAGGTATAGGAATAGTGGCTCAGCAGGATAAAGAGTCAGACAGAGCAGAGCGGAAGAGGTGCGTTTTAAGGAGAGATTTGAAGGTATGAAGGGTGGGGGCAAGGCGGATGTGGACAGGGAGGGAGTTCCAGGCATGGGGGGCAGCAAGTGAGAAGGGACGAAGGCGCTTAGGGGAGCAGGGAAGGCGTGGAAGGGTGAGAGAAGGGACAGAGGAGGAGCGAAGTGCACGGGCTGGAGTATGGAGGGCGATAAGTGCAGAGAGGTAGGGGGGAGCGAGGTTGTGAAGAGCTTTATAGGTGAAGACTAGGAGCTTGTGCAGGATTCGTTCAGGAAGGGGAAGCCAGTGAAGCGAAGAGAGGAGGGGCTGCACATGGTCGAAGCGACAGGCGAGGTAGATGACCCTGGCAGCAGAATTTTGGACAGAGATGAGGGGAGAAAGGTGAGACCGGAGAAGGCCAGTGAGAAGGAGGTTACAGTAATCGAGGCGAGAGATGACCAAAGCATGAACAAGAGTTTTGGCAGACGAGACAGAGAGACTTAGCGGGAGACCTAGGCTTGACAATTGTTCCAAGAATTTCAGGATTTTATGAGATTGCATGTTCTCCTGCCAATTCCACTTTGTAGCAATTTAAGGTTCAAACTCTGAGAATGACCATAAGAGTGAAAAATGGGAGGGGGATCCCCATTCCAAGTGTGGGGTGCAGAAGTCAGACCCATCTGATACCACCTCTCCACTCAAGTCCCTGGTTTTGAGATTCTGAAATGGTCATTACCTCACCCGTTTCTGTGGAGGGGGTACCCTGATTGGCAGGGGGTATGATGGCATGTAGGAGGAGGAGGAAGACTGTAAGGGCATTGGATTTACTTTGGGAATGTGGTGGCATTTGATGGCAAGGTCCAGAGGTTGAGTTTAATGGGTCAAGTCTGTCCCTTCCAGTAGGCTATTGTTCATATAGCCCAAGTGTGAGTGTGGGTCTACATAGAACATGTTGGACTTTTTATTTGTGCATTTTAATTGTTCCCAAATTTTCTTCCCCCAGTTCAAAGGTTACCACCCATATCTAAAAATGTTGATGGCTTTAACTTTCACCATAGCCCACATGTACAACAACCAAACAGACAAACGTACAAAGATTACAAACAATAAAAACAAAGAGTACCAACTACAAAATTAAATTATTCTCAACTTAAAAGTTAAAATTAAAAACAAAATTTATTCCATTCAATTCTCGACCAAAAGAACCCCTTCCTCTTTCAAATACCATGTTTCATGTCTGTTCATCTCAAGTGATCATATTATTATAATTAAAGGGATATTGGCTCTCGCCTTCATCCCAAATTAAGTACCTTTTATAATAAAAACCTAATTGTATAAATACATAAAATCAATAAACTCATTCCAGGTATCCATGTACCTAGGAATAAAGGACCAGCATATCATAAAATATAGCCAAAGGAGAGGTGTCCTGCAATAGCACAATAACATATGGCCTAATAGATTATAGGGCCAGCCTTTACTAACCAAAGCCTCCTGCCACAAACTTTATTTATTTATCAAAACCCTCCCCCAGCTGTTTCCTACGTTTAATAATACTCCGCAGAAAAACTGCGACCTGTGCAGATCTCTCCCTATTCTCATCCCCCAACAGATAAATGTCCTTCACCTTTGGATCAGCCACCCAGTTGACCCATACCATTTGACCCAGCTGTGCCCTTGGCACCCTATAAAATAAACAATCAAAAAGAACATGGCATAGATCTTCCACGTCCTGGCCACAGGGGCAGAGCCGTTCTTGCCAAGGGGTGCCCAAATAACAGCCCCTTAACACTGCCGAGTCAAATGACTGTAGACGAAACGAGGTGAATGCCCTTCTCAGATGGAGGTTAGATAGGGAACACACATACTCTGGACCATCCATCTTCGGAATAAGCAGTTTATACCACCGGGCAGATTTTGCCTGGGCAGCAACTGCTCTACCTGTTTGATAAGCCATATCCAGAGACCTCCTTTTAACCAGGGACTTAACTGTAGGTTTAGGCAGTTGGCACAACATAGGGGGGAGAAACCCAAATAAAAAATCTTTTTCTTAACCTCCTTCCACCAACAATCGGGGTAATGACCTCTAGCTTTTTCAACAAGGCACCTGCCCACCAGGGTTGACTCCCCCTGCAAACATAGCTTATGCCAGAATAGAATAATGGCAAAATCAAACCTATTTTGCCAGGGCCACCAGCCCAGTTCCAAATTGACTAGAGCTATAGGGGTTGACTTTGGCACCCCCAATAATAATCTCAATACCATATTGATTACTGGGTCAACCAACCCTGCAACATCAGGTTTTACTGCCCACACCTGGGCGCCATATAACAATTTAGAAATATATTTGGCGTTGAAAATTGTGAGCGCTATTCCCACACTCCCACCACTGTTGGCAAAAAAAAAATGAACAAGGGAGTATGCTTCTCGATTGATCAAAGATTTCAATAAAGAGGCATGCAGCCTCCAGGAGCCAGAATAGGAGAAAGTAACCCCCAAGTATTTATAACTAGGCACTTGTTCCAATCTATTAGATCCCATGAACCATGACCTTGGCTGAAAACGGGAGGCAAAAACCAAAATTTTGGTTTTAGAAAAGTTCACTTTTAAAGCAAGGTTAACATATTGTTCCCCGAAATCCTGCAATAGTCAGGTTAGCCCCAGTCTTGAAGTGGACAACAAAACAGTATCATCCGCATACATTAACATTGCCGTTTTCTTATTTAAAATCTTCGGTGCTGTATAACGCCCATGATCCCTTAGGGCTGGTTACCACCCATATTGCTGTGGCTGCTGCTAGGTGTCCCATCATGCTGTAGTTTTTTGTTTACAGCAATGCATTCACCTGACCAGGCAGGCAGTGGGGGATTCATCCCCTGGAGGGGAAATCACCTCTATCCCCTTAAATCAGACTGACAGGTGAATTAATCGCTTCCCACACTAAATCCTACAGTGTAAGGGATTAAGTACAATTGTTAAACCTTGGTATAGCAGGACAGGCTAGCTGAGGGATCCTGGCCCTTTTAAGAAAGGTAGCACCACTAGAGTTAGCGCTGGCTGGGCTAGCGCAGGTGCTGTGTTGGCACAGGAGGGTGTCTTAATGGGCTATACCTGGGCTAGTTCTCAGCCTGGGGGCTTGGAAGGAAGCCCTGTTGGAAAACAGTGGTAACCTGGCCAGAGGGATCTGGGTAACCAGAGGCATTTCCCTGGCTGTATGGAACGCGGATGGCCAGAGGGTGGAATGCCTGTCCATAAAGACTATGTAGGGTGGAGAACTGTCAATAAAGAACTCTGGAGCTAATTCCCATGTGGACTGGCCTTATCGGGAAGGGATCCTGCAGGGACTTACCCTGGCCCAGGTCCATGCTGTTACACTTAGTTTCCGAGTTAGGTTTTTTTCATATTAAACCCACATTACATCTGCAGCATTCTGTGCTGCGACCTAACCTTTTCGCATGATCAAAAAAATTAAGCAGGGGAAAGGGATTTTGTGCCTGTACTGGGGATGCTGGCACTCCTGTGTATATGGGGGAGGGAATTCAGGCATCTGGGCAACGTGGGGAGAGACTTGTGGGTCTGAACAGCCTGCTATAGCAGCCCAAGCAACCCCCTTCCTTACCTGGCACCCAGACCAACCGTATTGCGTAGTGAGGTTGATGACCTGGTTGTTCTCAGGCCGGATCACAGACTCCTTCATCAGGAAGTCCTGGGTAGAGGAAAGGAGTTAGAGCTGGGGCATCCTACCCCATATCTTTGGATCCTTCCACCCCATTCACCCTCCCGCTGTAAACTTCCCTCATTTCTTGCAGCTAGAGTAGGGTTGCCATATATGCAAATTGTTAGACGGCACGTATGAGAAATACAGGTTGCAGAGCTGCATTGACTCGAGTTGCCACCTATGCAAATGTTTAAGGAACATTTATGAAAAATACATGTTGCAGGGCCTGCATTGGCACCTTATGAAAAATGCATGTTGCAGGGCCTACATTGGCACCTTAGGCACTAATGCAGGGCCTACAACAGTTACTTTTCATAAGTGTTCCTTAAAAATTTGCTTGCAGCTCCCCACACACACCTGGGCCTGGGGGCAGTCCCCCAAGTGACCACTCTCTCTTGTACTGCTAGGTCCCTTTGTAACTCCACACAAGCAAGGGGCGCTAATGAACTGTCTTTGCTAACCAAGTTATGAAATTCCCAACAGGGGGAGCCAACCCTGACAGAACTCTACTAGCCAACCCCCTCCGCCCCAATGCGTTCCCAAGGACACGGCCACACTGATTCCCCTGCTGTCCCATACATTTCAACGCAGTTTGATTCGCTGTTATTTTATTTCAGACGTTCTCAAACTATGGGTCAGCCCCCCCAAGTGGGATCACTGCATTCATCCATGGGAACACCATCCTAGTTGAGACAAAATGTACTTGGGAGAGACTGGAGGGTGACTGGCTTTCAAATCTGGCAGCTGAGCTCAAGGACTAAGGAAAGAACTTCCTACCAAATTTTACAGGACTTGGATAAAGGGCTCCGGAGTTCCCCCTTGGTTAAAGAGAGTGTTCACAAAGTTCCATTGTAGTTGAGGGAAAGCACTATAAAGAAATCTGTTTCCCTGGGCTTGTGGCCAAGCACCTAACCATAGCAATTACCCTATTGCAATTCTATTGGGAAAGCGGCTCCCATTTTCTGTTGGGGCCTTTGCACATTTTTAAGGAACACTTTTGAAAAATACATGTTACAGGGGGCCAATGCAGGGCCTGCAACATGTATTTTTCATAAGTGTTCCTTAAACATTTGCTTAGGTGGCAGCCCTAGGTAGAACTCTTATCCGCCTAAAACACGTGTGCCTGAAGACTGCTGGCTCCTCAAGTTTGTATCTGAAGGATGAGAGGTGATGCGCTTACCACTTCCCCACTTAGGATCAGGGGCATGTAGCAAAGTTACAGCACTCGAATTTCACTGACTCTTGTCATACCCCACATCTGATTGGCCAGGCCCTGCTCACACCCCTATTGGCTGCCACAGGCTATAAAAGCCCTGGCAAGAAGTGGCCCTTGTCTTTGTAACACAATGGCTAATAAGGGCTAGCAGTTTGAAGTGGCTCTGTTCTTGGACTACCCCAACTTTGCTTCCAGCTTGATCCCACCTCACTCCAGACTGTCTCTGTCCTTGACCTGGTCTGACTCCCTGCTTTCTGATTCCACATCTGATCTTTGGGCTTCTGTTCTGACTAGAGACTTGGCTTAATTTCCTGATCTCTGACTTTTGCTCAAGCCTTTCTGGACTTTGCCTTTACCCAATTGCCTGTTCTATCCCTGGCTGGATTCCTGACATCAGCTGTCCCTGAAATGCAATAGGATTTATGTATCTAACTCCAATAGGTCCCAGCTCCCAGAGAAACCCCCCAAAGCCTCAGCATTTTACTCAGGGAAAGAAGCTAATTTTAAACTGAAATGGTTACTACCCTGTCACTGGCACAAACAGTAGGACCATGTTGGGTGCTCCAGGCTCTGGAGAGTGCCCAGAACAACGGGGTATTGATTTACCTGACTCTGTCTGCATAATAGCTGGCATGATGGGACCCCAGTTTCAGTCACTATGGGTCTGTGCAGAGCCTGGCACAACAGGGACCTGAACTCAACTCTCCTTACAGGATTTGTGCTGTGCCTTGCACAGCAAGGTCCCAATCTCCAGTGGGGGTCTGTGCAGCACCTGGCACCATAGGGCACTGCTTTCGGTCAGCACCCGTAGGGCACCTAAAACAACCATCATCCTTTCTCAGCCAGTGTCTGGACAACACCTGGTATAATGGGACCTGTCAGCCCTATCCAAAGCTGACCTTATTCCCCTTCTTGTAGACAGCCGGCCACTGGGAAGGGTCGTCAAAATAAAGCAGGATGTTCTCACAGCATTTGGCCTGCAGGGGGAAGCAGAGAGAGGGGGGGGGAGGTTAATACTGCATTTACACCTGACGCCTGGCGTTACTAAAATGACATGCAGGCAAAGACGTGGCATCAGGGAGGAGCCTGATGGCAGCAGTAGAGCCGGTGTGAACAGGGATCTGCTGCGGCTAGCTTCGCGCATGACAGGGTGCAAAAATCCAGCCCCGTAATACACGAGCAAAGCCACGGCAGAATCCCATTCGACGCGGCAGAACTCCCTTCGCACCGGCGCTACTGCCGGCATCGGGCTCCTCCCAACTGCCACGTCTTTGCCTGTGTGTCATTTTAGTAATGCCATGCGTCGGGTGTGAATGCGGTACGGAGCCAGTTCAGCACTGTGAGCCAGGGAGACGTACTCAGCTAGGAGGAGCTGTGGGGAGGGGGTTCCCTCAGCAGGTAGGTCAGCACTCACCTCCGGGTAGCGGAACCGGAAGTCCAGGCGTCCGTAGTCCGAGAGGAAGCAGAATCGGGTCAGGAACACCCAGTCCTGAAAAGGGAAAAGCCCCCACCCCATCAGTTCTGGCCCTGAGAACTCCACAGCCACTATACATGGGGGAAACTGAGGCATGGCATAGGAGAGGGGCATCTTCAAGGTCACACCTCTCTACACAGCTGTGGTCAGAAAATGAACACGTCTTACAGTGTCAGTCCAATCTCTGTTTGCTCTGTCTCATTAGAACCCTCTCTTCTCCCAGAACTGGGAACAGAACCAAGGAGTTCTAGTTCTGGCCCAGCCCCCCTTCTCTACCACTCTCCTGCCAAGGCTGCGGGATAGATCCCAAGAATCCTGATTCCCAGATGTCCTTCCATAGCCACTAGACCCCACTCCCCTCCCAGGGCTGGGGAAAGAACCCAGGAGTCCTGGCTCGAAGTCTACCCCCACCAGCTTCCTAGACTCCATTCCCCTTTCAGAGCTGGGAACAGAACCCAGGAGTCCTGACGCCCAGCCCCATTGGCTGTATCCATTAGACTGCCGTGTCCTTTCTTGGTACAATGATTCCCCCTTTTCTTTGTCACCCGATATACCAAGTGCCATATCATGTCACTGTGGCTCTGTTTACTGGGACAATGCCATCCCCACGGCAACCAGCTGACCACCGAATCTGTTTAGTTCAGGGACAAAGCTACTGCAAACCCAAATACCAGCTTGCTACGGGGCAATTGGGCATGGAGGGGTATGGTCACGGGGGTGGAAGGAACACAGGCTGGGGAAGAAGATGGCAGAGGGGATGCAAGGTTGGGGGATAAGGAGAGGGAAGACAGGGTTGGGGGGCTGGGATACAACACACCAGGTTTGTTGCTGTAGGTCAGCTGGAGGGGAGGGGGCAAGTGTCCCCCTCTCTCTAGAACAAATCCGATTTCATCCCCTTCTCTTCCCCAATGAGCTGGTCCCACACACACACCCCCTTGCCCCCCAAAGTCCCCCTTTGTTCCCATGACAACAACCCATGCTCAAGGTTTCCACGGCAACCACAGGAGGCTGAAGAAGGCTGTGGAAATAAGAATGAGCTGGGAATTGGGACAAGGGGAGGAAAGCAAGATCCCATTCATGACACCGAGTCCCTCAGTGTCCGACTCCCCCTCACCTACTTCGCACCCTGTTACTACCCTCTAGTATCCCCTGCCTCACGGGAGACTGGAGAAAAAAACGGTTACAGGAAATGTTAGGGGCCCCTAGTTAATAATGCACAGGCCTTGGTACAGGCCCCAGGGAAGAGCTCTGGAGGGAAGTGGGGGAAGGATTCTGTTTTGAAAACTCTGGGCTACCATGTCCAGGTACCAACAATGGAGGTGACTGTGGGGGTTCTCCCTTTCCATCCCAAATGCTAGCTGCCTTCCTCCTACAGTAAGAGTTTAGCTGACCTCCTAAAGAGGGGCAGGAGCTTGCTGCTGGCCTTACCCATAGGATGCCACCATGCCGAATTCATGACCCTGCTCCTTCCCTGAGCAGCAGGAGAGCAAGCAGGCAGCTGTCAGGTTGTGCGCCCCCAGTGTCCCCCGCCCCCATGAGGGGCCAGTGGCATAGGGGCAGGGACAGTCACAGGGGAAATTAATCTCTGTCCCTACCCCTTACACCTCCTCTCTGTCACCTGACCCACTTACCCCTATCCATCCTCCCAGGACAACCCCCTCCTACACACACAAGCCTTGGCCAACCCTCCCACAACACTCCCCTAAATCACCACTCCTTCCCAATCCCCCAACCCCACCCCCCTGGCCTTAGCCCAATCGTTCCCCAAATTTCTTCACCTCCCATTCTGCCCCAGTAATCCCTCCCTGGCTCAGTCACACCCCCCCCCCCCATTTATGAATCAGTCACACACACACTGAGGCCGGGGGAGGGTGTCTAGGGGTACTGCAAAGGGTCGGTTGTGCCAAAATGGAGCCTCAAGAGAGACATAGCAGGGAGATGGGTCTCTGGGGGGGGGGGGGGG
>QEPC01012618.1:1486922-1510993 GCA_003113815.1 Sphenodon punctatus | reverse complement strand
TGAGTCTGTACAGTGCATAACACAAGGTTTCAGTTTATGGTTTAAGTTTCATTTCATTACAAAACTGAAATGAAACTTAAAGCAATCTAAAAATCCTACTCAACGCCTGCTGTTCAGGAACAGTGACTAGCTCAGAAGGTGTTGGGAAGGGGGGAGGCAGATAATTAGTTTCGTTTCTTGCAAGCCTCTCCACCCCTGGTGCCTGGAAGTCTGCTCCTCAGTGACTGACACCTCCCTGTCATGATTGACCTTCCAGTGAACCTTTTTTTGCCACCCGAACTCATCCGAACGCAATCCGAACTGACCGAACTGTTCGGCCGTTTCACCGTTCAGTGTTCGGTTTGTTCGGTATGTTCACGTTCGGGTTCGAGTTCGGTCATCCGAACAGGCCGAGTTCGGGCCGAACTCCAAACTGCCGAACCGCGTTCGCCCATCCCTACTGTTTGGAGACAGGATGCTGGGCTTGCTGGACCATTGGTCTGACCCAGTATGACACCACTTACGTTCTTATGATTAGGAAGGCATCTAGGGGGTACTGGCAAAAGGGTGGTGGTAGAGGGGGCTAGTAGGGGGCAGGGAGTAGGGCAATGGAATGGGTCTGAGGGAACTGGTGAGGGGGTAGGGCAGGGATGGGGAACCTCAGGCCCAGGTGCCAAATGTGGTCCCTGGCAAGTTTTTTTTATGTGACCCCTTTCCAGTTCCTGGATTTGCCCCCTGAATCCAGTTTCAAGCACTGCCAACTAAGCTCAGGGGAAGGGAGCAGAGAGTTCAAAGTGGTCCCTGGGAAGGGAAAGGTTCCCCACCCCTGGGAAGGGGGCAGAGATCATGGGACAGGGGAAGGGGTGCTGGCCAGGGGATAAGAATGGGACAGTGGGAGCACTGGCCAGGGTTTAGGGGGTAGGGAATGGGGCTGGGGTGGGACACTGGCCAGGGTTTAGGGGGTAGGGAATGGGTTGAGGGGGGGCCCTGGCCAGGGTTTAGGGCGTAGGGATGGGGCTGGAGGGTAGGGGTTTGCAGGGAGTAGGAATGGATTATGGAAGGGAAGCACTGGTCAGGGTTTAGGGGGTAGGGGTGGGGCAGGGAAGGATGGCCAGGGGGTGGGAGGAGAATGGGGCTACCAGGCACTTGCTGGGCTGGGCTGGAGGTTGTAGGATCCAGAAGGAATTACAGTGGCAGCTTCTGCAGACAGAGGGGGCTCCCTGCAGGCTTCCAACATCAGTGGCCAGGCTGAAAGACGGAGCAATTGCCCAACACTCTAGGGGATGCTTGGCCTCATCCAGAACTCCCTCCCCCAAGCCCCACCCCACCCTTGGGGACACAGGGCATATGCCCACTCTATGAGTCAGGATGCCAAAGAAGTCCAGAAGTTCTGTGGCCAAAATGTGTGGAGGAAGGAAAGGAGTTATTTTTCTGACCTATATTTCTGCTGTATTCCTTCCAGAAGCCCATGTGTCCTGCACCTGGATGCTGGGGAAGGGGAGATCAGAACTGGAGGGTGGGACAGATGTCAGTGTCACTGGTAGGAATGGGGGAAAGGTTGTCCAGCCTCAGGCCAAAATACAAAGTGACTGGCTTCGGTGCTTTGGACACCAAATAAAAGATGTTTGAGCAGAGACTGAGGGAAGATGGTGGGCATTGTCCTTGGAAACTTATCCCAGCGTAGCAAAGGGCTAAGGCAGCAAACTGGGGATGCAGCAGGGAGTAGCCCTGGGGTAGCAGGGTGGGTGATGGAAACCCCACTGGTGTACGGGGCATGTATGATGCTTGACATAATAAGGGCTCCTTTACCCAGACTAGCCCCCATCTGCCCTGCCCAGCTGATCTTTCCCGGCACACCCCAGGCTCTCCCCCCCCCTCCACCAAGGCCAGCCTTACCGCAGCGTGACCTGGGTTGGCCTCCCTGGCCCACGCTCTTTCTGAGGGGCCCCACAGTGGCCTCTATTTTTACCAGGACAGGTTGTGGAGCACCATTTCCTCCCTCTCAGTGGGGCCCCAAATATGACCACCTTCAGGGCACCGCAGAGGTTGCCTCCAAGAGGGAGGGGCCACCAGGGGCTCCACAATTGATCTTTGCCTTGGGCCCTGCAAATCCTAAGGCCAGCCCTGCCCTCCACCACACTCAACTGCACACCCTTCCCTCCACACCCCAGCCACCCACTATCCACATCCTCAAACCAGTTGATGCAGAGAGAAGCAACCACATACCTCAACTCACCCTGCTCTTTCCTTGTCATGACAGCGTGGAGTTCTGCAAACAGAATCGAAACCACTGCCTGTGCAGCTGGGTGACACTACTCACCCACCCACCACTTCTGCCCAGTCCCAAGCAGCACAAAGAAGAAGTGAAAGGAACCATCTTTAAAGTGGGTTTCACAAATTACTTGGGAAGGGAAAAATGAATGGGTGGAGGGCAGGGCCGGATTTAGGAATGTTGCACCCCTAGGCCCTTCTCAGGCTGCTGCCCCCAAGCCAAGCCCTGTCACAAGCCAAGCCCCACCCGATGTTGCATGCTCATGGGTGGGGGAGTCCCATATGAACGACATGGCACCCTCATCCGAAGTGAATGGGGCTGGATGCGTGTGCCCACCTAATGCATCCCCACTCACCCCCCACTCGTCCTCATGCACAGAGCAACCAGGGAAAACGGCAGTTGCTCCGTGGGTGCGGATGAGTGGGGGTGAGTGGGGATGTTTGTGCGGATGCCACGCACCAGCACATCCACGGACCCCACCCCGTGGAGCCATGTAAAAAGGACCTGTGAGGAGTCACTCTAAGACCAGAAGGTTGCTGCCTTGTAAATAAGGTTCTTCGAGATGGCGCCGAACATAATCGCAACCACCACCCTTCCAGACATGCATGGAATTTTTTCCTTATATTCCTAGAAAGGGTTGGAAGGAACTGTCATTCTGAGGGGGACAGTGCTTTTTATACTAGAGGAGCTAGAGACTACTGTAATATGCTGTACATGGAGCTACTTCTGGTGACTGTTGGGAAGCTGCAGCTGGTGCAGGATGCAGCAGCCTGGCGCCTTTTGGGAGACAAATTGGGGGTGGGTCCCTGGGAGCACATTAACCCTGTGCTCTACAATCTGCAGTGGCTCCCTATAGACTTCCAGGCAAAAGTCAAGGTGTTGGTTTTGACCGCTAAGGCCCTAAATGGCTCCGGGCCCCACCTATCTGAGACACCGTCACTCCTTTCATGCTCCATTGCGGGTCCAGCGGTCGGCCGGGCGCACTCTCTTGTGGGGACCACCAGTGAGTCTTGTCTGTCTGTACGCCAAGGGTCTGCAGGGAAGCGTTCGCGGTTGCTACCCTGGTATCGTGGAACTCCTTTTCCCCAGAGGTCCATCTGTGCCCGACCATGACCATATTCCAGAAACAGTATCAAACTTTTTTTTTTTTTTTGGTAAAGCGTTTGGCAGGTGGGGGTAGGGGTGAAAGGGTGGGTTTTTCTTTTAATGAAGTTTTTAAGGGGAGTTTTACTGTGTTTCCATTTTACGTAAGCCACTCTGAGCCTTAGGGGAAGTGTGAAATAGAAGTATAAATAAGCTGCACCAGGGTTGCACAGTGTCTGCACACCATCATGCATCATAGAACCCCATAGTATAGATGTGCCACCCGATGAGCACATAGGCTGCCTCAGAGGATGCAGCTGACCATTCTCTCTGTACATCAGGCCTCATCCAGATGTCAGCAAAGGCTAGGATTGCCACCGCTGCAAATTTGTAAGGAACACGTATGAAAAATACATGTTGCAGGGCCTGCATTAGGCACCAATGCAGGGTCTGCAATATGTATTTTTCATGTGTGTTCCTTAAAAATGTGCATAGGTGGCAACCCTAGCGAAGGCCAGGGTATCCATCACCCCACCCCAATGTCTTTGGGACCCATAACCTGAACGGCCACAGCACCCACAGAGAAAAAGTGAGGCTATTTGGCTTTCCTCGGCGAACAACCTGAAGCAATAGCTTTCTATGGGGTAATGATCCTTCATGCTTGTTGCAAGCAAAAACTGTCACTTTCAAAAGATAATAGGAGTCGTTTTTAACCAATGACCAGCTCTGCTCCCACATACATTGCAAGCACAGTGACCTTTACTGCCTTGTAGATCCCACCACTTGCCATTTCTTAACATTCAGTGGTTTCTCCTACCCCACCCCAATTAAAAAATTCTATGCTTCCATGCTGCTAACATCGGGAACATTTTTAGATGAGTTGACGTGGGCACTGACCTGCTTGTGACAGAAATGTCTATGCAGTTTAATGGCCATGTGGCTTGGCAGTGCTGGTGCACACACACACACACACACTTGACAAAAACCTTTTCAATCAATAGGTGACCAGTAACCAATAGCAGTTCATGCTCAGTGTGCAGCCACTCCTGTAAGGACACATGACCAATAGGGGCCAATAGCTGCTCACATGTGGCGCACAGCCAATCCTAGCTAGGCAGCTGCCTCTAAGCTGTTCAAAACATTTGGCGGGTGGTCTGCAGCTTTCATAGATGTTGGATCCGCAGCCATGGAGATGCATGTGGAGAACTTCCTTATGCTCATATTCAAGCTACAGGAAGAACCTTTCCACTGCCAGGCAGAGAACCTGTAAGCAATCCAACAGATCCAAGCCTTCTGCTGTCATTGGTGCAAGGTAATGTCAAGGCACAGAAAAGCTCTCGCTTGATCTCTGGCCAGGATAGTGGGTCACACAAGATCGCAGAGATGGCTCCTGCTTTGGCACTGTGCACTTGCCTACCTCCAGCAACAATGACCTGCACTGGGGAGGACTGAATCCATACAAGGGCAGCTGTTGCACGCAGAGGTACCTGTTGGGAGATGCAGCTTCAGTCACTGATGCCATGTTTGTTAACACCCTATGTTTTGGTCCAGGCTTACTTTGGACTCTAGCTACAGCACAGTTCCCAAGGAGCTGTGAGCAGGCTCAGAATGGAGCATGCTCACAGCTGCCTTAAGCAGCTCAGGCCAAGGGCAGGCTTGGATCCAGCCCCAGACATTTGAAATCAGGAGCAGCAGCAGCTTCTCCATAAGTGGAGGATTTTGTAGAGGTGTTGAGCTCCATTACTCCTAATGAATAAGCCGCCACTGGGCTCAGCTCTCCTGTCCTTGGGCCCTGTACCCCTGCCGTTCTAGTGTTAGTCATACTCCCTCTGTCTAGGTTTGTCAGACCCAGTGTCCATGACTTTGTCATCAAGATCTCACCGTATCAGAAAGATGCCACATTAAGCATTTAGATCCCACGCTTCTCCCAAAGCCAGATATGAAACCCAAGAGTGCTACCCTTAAACCGAAGGCTTCACCCTTTGCAAAGGTTATGGCAGGACACATGGCCTCTGTCTTTATTCATGCAGTGGCAGCACAAAAGCAACCGCACAGTACACACGCTCATCAGTCCTTTGTCAGAATCTGAAACCTGATCGAAAATGATACTTTGCATCAGTTCCCCATTCATAATGAAAAACACTTCCTTCCTACCACCCCCTGCACCTTTACACTGTCAAAGAATAGAATCACTGTTATCTCAAATCAGAGCCCAGCTGGCCAGAACTTGGAAGTCTCTCTCTCAGCATCAGGGAGATGTGAAGGACCAAGCACAGGACAATGCAGGTAGGCACCATTCCTATCTCATTTCCCTGGGTGTCCTGCAGGGAAGAGGGGCAGGTGTTTTTAGGCTTATCCTACCAATGTTGGAGGGTTTTTTTGGTTTATTTTAATTGTGGGGAAGCCCCACCCCATGTCCACTCTAACTACCCTTTCCAAATATCTCTTCCTCCCCACAACAGATCTCCCCTTGGCTTCTCCTGTAGCACTCCTGCTGCAGACCCTCTTCCACTCAGCCCCTTGTGCAACAAGATTAACAGAAACTTTTGAGGAGGAGGGTGTGTGGAAGAGAAGGAATGACAACTCACCCCCACCCCCTCCCACAAATTATGCTAAGGCTCCAGAAAAAGGATAGTGTCACACACTGTAATCATTCCACAGCTACTATCCAAGCCCCGTGTCTGTGTGAACACATAAATAGGAGGCAGGCTACATGCCAAGCTCAGGACAGCTGCCCCTGCAAAATGTGCGGAAGCTAACGCACAGGCTGACAAAGTTATGCCTGTGTACTGTAATAGCCTATGGCTAAAAATAGTTGTAATAAATAAATATGAAATAAATATACTGGGGGCTGTTTTACGTTGTGAAATCATTTTTGGCCCAACAAAAATGCCAATTTCCTTGCTACAATGTAACCAAAGCAAGAGTGGTTCTTTTGACACAAATAAGCCAAAACAGACATTGAATGCTATTGTAACTCATTCTTTGTTGAAATGTAACCAAAACTATCGAAAGGATGCTATGAGTTTCCTATAGGCTTTATTTGCTTGCTATATGCTTTATAGTGATTTTTAGTTTAGGTATTATTAAAAATGCATACTATAAGAAACAGGCTGGCAGGAGGAGAGAGAAATATGCCGACAGGGATACATGCTTGTCATCAACAAGAGGAAAGGCCACAGTAAGAACAGAACTAGTAAGAACTGTCGGTTCCCAGAACAAGGTTGCAGATAAAAACCAAGCAATGCAATAAGGGAAAAATGGCTTGCTCAGACAGAGCGACGCCTCAGAGAAGGGGTGTGGGGGATCTATGGTCTAAGGTCATGTCTTTCTTCCGGAAGGAGGACAGGCAGGACCTAATCTGGTCATGCCAAACCCCAAACAAGTGACGAACAGGGAAGGACCCCCAAACCTGAATAGCGAAGGGGAGGAACTTTCCTGATGTGTAACTGTTAGCCCCGTGCTCTGGATAACTCATAAGGGAAATGGCATAAAAGGCCAGTCCCTAGACAGAGAAGTTGCCTTCACGGTCCTTGTTCGCAAACCCCTTTTGGGGGGGGGGGAGAGAAGCTCAGTGATTGCCCTTTTAGGGACCCCCCTCTCTCTACAATGACTTCTTGGGCCCCCCTGACTGCTTTCCTCCTGAACCAGGCCATCGGCCCTGATCACGTAAGCATATATGCCTTGTATGTGTCTTTGAGTAGGTCAGAGTAGGATGGAAGCAAGTGTGNCAATAGCTGCTCACATGTGGCGCACAGCCAATCCTAGCTAGGCAGCTGCCTCTAAGCTGTTCAAAACATTTGGCGGGTGGTCTGCAGCTTTCATAGATGTTGGATCCGCAGCCATGGAGATGCATGTGGAGAACTTCCTTATGCTCATATTCAAGCTACAGGAAGAACCTTTCCACTGCCAGGCAGAGAACCTGTAAGCAATCCAACAGATCCAAGCCTTCTGCTGTCATTGGTGCAAGGTAATGTCAAGGCACAGAAAAGCTCTCGCTTGATCTCTGGCCAGGATAGTGGGTCACACAAGATCGCAGAGATGGCTCCTGCTTTGGCACTGTGCACTTGCCTACCTCCAGCAACAATGACCTGCACTGGGGAGGACTGAATCCATACAAGGGCAGCTGTTGCACGCAGAGGTACCTGTTGGGAGATGCAGCTTCAGTCACTGATGCCATGTTTGTTAACACCCTATGTTTTGGTCCAGGCTTACTTTGGACTCTAGCTACAGCACAGTTCCCAAGGAGCTGTGAGCAGGCTCAGAATGGAGCATGCTCACAGCTGCCTTAAGCAGCTCAGGCCAAGGGCAGGCTTGGATCCAGCCCCAGACATTTGAAATCAGGAGCAGCAGCAGCTTCTCCATAAGTGGAGGATTTTGTAGAGGTGTTGAGCTCCATTACTCCTAATGAATAAGCCGCCACTGGGCTCAGCTCTCCTGTCCTTGGGCCCTGTACCCCTGCCGTTCTAGTGTTAGTCATACTCCCTCTGTCTAGGTTTGTCAGACCCAGTGTCCATGACTTTGTCATCAAGATCTCACCGTATCAGAAAGATGCCACATTAAGCATTTAGATCCCACGCTTCTCCCAAAGCCAGATATGAAACCCAAGAGTGCTACCCTTAAACCGAAGGCTTCACCCTTTGCAAAGGTTATGGCAGGACACATGGCCTCTGTCTTTATTCATGCAGTGGCAGCACAAAAGCAACCGCACAGTACACACGCTCATCAGTCCTTTGTCAGAATCTGAAACCTGATCGAAAATGATACTTTGCATCAGTTCCCCATTCATAATGAAAAACACTTCCTTCCTACCACCCCCTGCACCTTTACACTGTCAAAGAATAGAATCACTGTTATCTCAAATCAGAGCCCAGCTGGCCAGAACTTGGAAGTCTCTCTCTCAGCATCAGGGAGATGTTAAGGACCAAGCACAGGACAATGCAGGTAGGCACCATTCCTATCTCATTTCCCTGGGTGTCCTGCAGGGAAGAGGGGCAGGTGTTTTTAGGCTTATCCTACCAATGTTGGAGGGTTTTTTTGGTTTATTTTAATTGTGGGGAAGCCCCACCCCATGTCCACTCTAACTACCCTTTCCAAATATCTCTTCCTCCCCACAACAGATCTCCCCTTGGCTTCTCCTGTAGCACTCCTGCTGCAGACCCTCTTCCACTCAGCCCCTTGTGCAACAAGATTAACAGAAACTTTTGAGGAGGAGGGTGTGTGGAAGAGAAGGAATGACAACTCACCCCCACCCCCTCCCACAAATTATGCTAAGGCTCCAGAAAAAGGATAGTGTCACACACTGTAATCATTCCACAGCTACTATCCAAGCCCCGTGTCTGTGTGAACACATAAATAGGAGGCAGGCTACATGCCAAGCTCAGGACAGCTGCCCCTGCAAAATGTGCGGAAGCTAACGCACAGGCTGACAAAGTTATGCCTGTGTACTGTAATAGCCTATGGCTAAAAATAGTTGTAATAAATAAATATGAAATAAATATACTGGGGGCTGTTTTACGTTGTGAAATCATTTTTGGCCCAACAAAAATGCCAATTTCCTTGCTACAATGTAACCAAAGCAAGAGTGGTTCTTTTGACACAAATAAGCCAAAACAGACATTGAATGCTATTGTAACTCATTCTTTGTTGAAATGTAACCAAAACTATCGAAAGGATGCTATGAGTTTCCTATAGGCTTTATTTGCTTGCTATATGCTTTATAGTAATTTTTAGTTTAGGTATTATTAAAAATGCATACTATAAGAAACAGGCTGGCAGGAGGAGAGAGAAATATGCCGACAGGGATACATGCTTGTCATCAACAAGAGGAAAGGCCACAGTAAGAACAGAACTAGTAAGAACTGTCGGTTCCCAGAACAAGGTTGCAGATAAAAACCAAGCAATGCAATAAGGGAAAAATGGCTTGCTCAGACAGAGCGACGCCTCAGAGAAGGGGTGTGGGGGATCTATGGTCTAAGGTCATGTCTTTCTTCCGGAAGGAGGACAGGCAGGACCTAATCTGGTCATGCCAAACCCCAAACAAGTGACGAACAGGGAAGGACCCCCAAACCTGAATAGCGAAGGGGAGGAACTTTCCTGATGTGTAACTGTTAGCCCCGTGCTCTGGATAACTCATAAGGGAAATGGCATAAAAGGCCAGTCCCTAGACAGAGAAGTTGCCTTCACGGTACTTGTTCGCAAACCCCTTTTGGGGGGGGGGGGAGAGAAGCTCAGTGATTGCCCTTTTAGGGACCCCCCTCTCTCTACAATGACTTCTTGGGCCCCCCTGACTGCTTTCCTCCTGAACCAGGCCATCGGCCCTGATCACGTAAGCATATATGCCTTGTATGTGTCTTTGAGTAGGTCAGAGTAGGATGGAAGCAAGTGTGAATGCAAGTGTTCCTTTGGTAATTGGTATTTTTAATTGTTTTGATATTATTGAATAAATGCCTGTTAGATTGATTAAAAGACTCATTACTGAAGCAGAGAACGAGTAATTCTCCCCCTCTCAAATAACTGAAGTATTCTCACTAGATCCCGAAGAATTGAAAGGGATCTCTCTTGCTCTCTCTCTCTCTTTTTTTTGTGAAGCTACATTGCAGCGGGCCTCTCTCCGGAACCGAGATAGCTGATTGGTATATAGGGACAGCTGGTTGGTATATTTGCAGCAAGGGTCTCCCCGGGGTAAAGGTAGCTGATTGGGGTAGTTATAGCTGTCTCTCTTGGACAGGGACAGCTGGTCAGGACACACAATTTCGTTTTAAAATATTCCAAGTAGAGAGAAGCAGTTGAGTTCCCCCTTTTTAATTCGTTATAACCCCATCCAGCTCAAACAAACAAACACACAGGTATTGTTATGCATGGAGCTAATTCTTCTGATCCCTGGTAGATAGCAATCCTAGCTAGCCAGGGCTGCTGGGGGGGTGGGATTACCCTCAGCAGCAGCCCTGGTTGGCTTGGGTTGCTAGCTACCTGTGATTAGTACTGCTACCTAGTAGCAGCTTCTTTTAGCATGCCCACCAAGTCTCACGTTCTTAAGAACATAAGAAGTGCCATACTGGGTCAGACCAATGGTCCATCAAGCCCAGCATCCTGTCTCTGACAGTGGCCAGTCTCAGGACCCTTTGGAGAAATAACCCAACAGGCCATAATGGAGCAATCCATTCCCTGCTGATCTTTCCCAGCTCCTGACAATCAGAGGTTGTGTCCCCTGACCTACTTGACTAATTGCTTATTATGGGCCTATCCTCCCTGAATTTATCCTATCCTTATTTGAACTCAGCGATACTACTGGCCTTCACAACATCCTCTGGCAACACACTTCACAAGGTAATTGTGCCTCAAGTGAAAGACAGGGGCGCGATGTGGAAAAGCAGTGGTTGCTGCTGCACATCTTGGCAGGCACATGTGAAATCCTGGAGGGCAAATAGAACCTTAGAGTTAGAAGGAACCTCAGAGGCCATTTCGTCCATCCCTTTGCTCAATGCAGGAAATCCACAGCTACAGCATCCCTGACAGATGGCCGTCCAGCCTCTATTTTAAACCCTCCAGTGAAGGACAGTCCACCACCTCCCTAGGCAGTGTCTGTCCCACTGTTGAACAGTGTCTGTTCCACTGTTGAAGTACTTCCTAATGTTTAGCTGAAATCTGCTTCCTTGTAATTTGAGCCCATTGGTTCTGGCCTTGTCCTCAGGAGCAACAGCGAACAAGTCTGCTCCATCTTCTCTGTGACAGTCCTTCAGAGATTTGAAGATGGCTCTCATGTCTCCCCTTAGTCTTCTCTTCTCCAGGCTAAATATACCCAGCTCCTTCAACTTTTCCTCATAGGACTTGGTTTCCAGACCCCTGACCATCTTTGTTGCTCTCTGAACCCGTCCCAATTTGTCAGTGTCCTTCTTAAAATGTGGTGCCCAGAACTAGACCCTGGACTCCAGATGAGGTCTGATCAGTGCAGGATAGAGTGGAACTATTACTTTTCATGACGTGGACACTCTGCTTCTGTTAATGCAGCCTAAAATTGCATTAGCCTTTTTAGCAGCTGCATCACACTGTTGATGCATGTTCAGCTTGTGATCAACTAAAACCCCACGATCCTTTTCACATGTACTGCTGCCAAGCCAGGTATCACCCATCCTGTATTTGCAGATTTGTTTTTTCTTACTTAAATGCAGAACTTTACATTTATCTCTGTTGAATTTCATTTTGTTTGTTTTGGCCCAGCTTTCCATCCTGTCAAGATAATTTTGAATCTTGTTTCTGTCTTCTAAGGTGTTAGCGGTCCCTCCCAGTTTTGTGTCATCTGCAGATTTGAAAAACATCCCCTCTACTCCTTCATCCAAGACATTAATAAAGATGTTGAACAGTACAGGTCCCAGGACCAAGCCCTGAGGCACCCCACTTGATACCTCCCTCCAGACTGATGGGGAACCATTGATGAGCACTCTTTGGGTATAGTTCTTCAACCAGCTGTAAATCCACCTGACGGTAGTATCCTCTAGTCCATATTTAACCAGCTTGTCAAGAAGGATATTATCGGGGACTTTGTCAAATGCTTTGCTGAAATCAAGATATACTATGTCCACAGCATTCCCATGATCCCACTACTACTAAACTAGTAACTTGGTCAAAAAAGGAGATAAGAGTAGCATGACTTGTTCTTGACAAACCCATACCGGCTCCTATTAATCACAGCATTGTTTTACAAATGGTTACAGATTGACTCCTTCATAATCTGCTCTAGAAACTTAGCAGGTACTGATGGAAGACTCACCGGTCTGCAGTTTCCCAGATCCATCTTTCCCCCCCTCTTTTCATTTCATTTTTAATGTATATCCCGCAGTCTCTCATTCGAGAATGACTCAAGGCGTCTCACATATAGTTATCATAATACATACAAATACATACTAAAAATACAGAAGCATAAAATCATGACAATTTCAACATGACCACCCCCTAAAACAACAACCCTATATAACTGTACAATAGAATACAACCCTCCCAGCAACAACTAATATCATCCTTCAATCCAGCAGTCCTCTGGTACACACAGGCAATATCAGAGGCCCTGCACTACCACCCTGCTGCCACCAGGGGGAGGTCCCTTTTCCCCCTCAACCCCTCCGCTCTCACGGGGGGACTCCTCTCCTAAACAAAAACACATGTCCCTCCCCTTCTGTCCAAATACTAATTGCCCCAGTGCCAGGTCCTGCAACAGGGGGTTGAGCCCCATACCCATCCTACATTGTCTCCAAAAAAGGGGATGGGGAGGTGGTTAAGCACAACCAACCCCCAGGTCCATCACCAATTTCCTCCCCTGACTCAGCAAACTTCTCCGGGGCCCACTACCACCGATCTCATCACCACCAGCCCGCTCATTTTTGCCGCTGTCTTTAACTGTCTCAGCACCCGCTAGACCCGGAGCACGGGTGCTTGATGCTCCATGGATGTTCCCACTTTTGACCCTTAGAACCATAGGTTTGGAAGGGACATCCAGGGCCTTGTCTCCACCTTGAGAGGTTTCCCTTCTGCTTGGTCCTTCTCCCCTCCCCTGGACACCTGGTCCTCTTAGTCCTAGTGGGGCCCAGCCTGGCCCTGCCGCTCTTGCCGCTGCCACCACCCACTGTCAGGTCTGTTGGGGGGGAGAGAAGATGTTCCCCTTTACGGTGCAGCCAGTCCGCTGGCTGCCTTTGGCCTCTCCTTGCTGCACAGTCCCACTGTTTTCAGCTTTTTGGCAGTGGCGTCAGCGGACACCCCAAGGCCCTCCACAGATCTTCTGAGCCCTTCCCAGCTTCAGCACCAACATCCTCCCAGCTGAAAGGGAGAAGGAGAGCCAATGAGCTTTTGAAGATAGGGACAACATTGCCCATCTTCTCCAGTCTTCCAGCACCTCGCCCGTTCTCCAAGAGTTCTCAAAGAGTATAGCCTGAGAGTCCGAGATTACATCTGCAAGTTCCTTCAGTACCTTAGGATGTAATTTGTCTGGCCCCGAGGATTTGAACTTGTGTAAAGTTACTAGGTGTTCTCTTACTATCTCTACCTATCCTGAGCTGCAATTCCTTCCCTTCATCATTAGTGCTGTTCTTGCCAGGTTGGACGTAGTTTCCCTCATGGGAGAAGACAGAGGCAAAATAAGAGTTGAGCAATTCCACCTTCTCTCTGTCACCTGTTAATATCTCACTGTCACGCTGTGCCCCAGATCACGGCCACAGCAAAACGCATCTCGGGTTGCTAGGCAACCCAGGCGAACATGTAGAGCGGCCGCTGGGGCCGGCGTGAGTGGCAAGGGGGCGGGACCAGCAGGGCCGCCTCCCAGAGACATGGCAGGGAACACTCCACACAGGCACAGCGTAGGCCTGGTGGGCTGTCAGCTAGCAGGGGGTGTCGGCCGCCCAGGCAGAGATAAACACACCAGCAGGGCAAGCAAACCCCACCAGTAATCACTTGTGAGAGGCTGGCCCCTACCTTTGAGAGAAAGAGAGTTCTTTGGTCTTTGTTGTACTCCACCTTGTCTTGACTTGCTTTGTTTTGTCCTGTCCTGTCTTGTGGTGTGAAGTGTGTGCATGAATACCTGTGGTCCCTCCCTGCCCTATACGAGTGTGCGTGGGTGTCTCTCAGTGTAATACCTCCTTTCCACTTCCATGCCCTGCCCTTCCACCCTGCTCACTGTCCTGTGAGCCAGACCTCCCCCTCACTTACCTTGCCCATCCTCCCCTCCCTCATCCCACTCCCCGGTACCTTGTCCTGCTTCCCCCCTCTTCACGATCAGAGCACGGTGCCCTAGATCCTGTAGTGTCAGCAGTAACAAGCGTAAGTGTTTATCTGTCTCCCTTTCCCCCGCGTGTCCTCTCCCTCCCTGTGATGAGGCGGGTTGCCTTCCATACAGGAAGGAAAGCCCAAACAAGACCCTGAGGGAATTATCTCCACCTAGGGCATTCCCCAAGGAGAGGAGCCAGCCAGCCACCCACCTATCCCTTCCTTCCTTGTTCCCCGCCTTTTCTCCCCTTCCCCGTGACACTCACCATCTTCACCAAGCAGCAGACCTACTGCTTCCTTGTTCTGTCTCTCACTTCAGACATAGCTAAAAACCCCTTTTTGTTGTTCTTAGTAACTCTCACAAACCTCAGCTCATTCTGAGCTTTAGCCTTCCTGACACCGTCCTTACAGATTTGGGCTACTCGTCTGTACTTGTCCTGCTTCCCCCCTCTTCACGATCAGAGCACGGTGCCCTGGATCCTGTTGTGTCAGCAGTAACAAGCGTAAGTGTTTATCTGTCTCCCTTTCCCCCTCTTGTCTGTGTTGCCCCATCCTTGGGGTTGTGGAAAACTGCAATCAATGTAAGATCGCATATTGTGGCTCTTGACAATATGAAAATTTTGTATGCAGCTCTTGGGCTGGGGAACTTTTCCCACCCCTGCTAGAGCGTGATGGCTGCTCTCCACACCCTTGCTGTGGTTGCAGAAAACCTATTGAAACACAACCCAGAGAGTTACTAGCCCAGACAGGACTCATTTATGTTTCTTATCCAGCCTTACTTTGGTCTCAACCCACAGCACTGTGCCTGGGGAGCTGCGAGCAGGCTCAAAATGGAGCGGGCTCAAAGCTGCCCTAAGCAGCTCAGAGGCAGGCTTGGCTCCAGTCCCAGACATTTGCGATCAGGAGCAGCAGCAGCAGCGTCTCCATTAAGTGGAGGATTTTCTAGATGGGTTAAGCCCCATTCTTCCTCCTAATGGAGGAGCCACTACTGGGCTCAGGTCTCCCATCTGTTGGAGAAACAGCTCCAGATGACATCAACCTTTTGCACCAACAAACCGTAATGATGACCACTAGGGGCATTGGGAGTAGAGCTAGTGAGTTAGTGTGTGTGTCATTTTAACCTTTCTGATCTCTGCTTCCAAGCCCCCCCTTCCCCCTCTCAGGTACAATGTGCCCAGGAAGCTCCTACTGGACTTCCTCCTTCTTCCTGACCTTTCTCCATTCCTCTTCTCTCTCTCTGACCTTCAACATGACTGGCCACCATGCTGGTGGCAGCTAGCCAGTAAGATCTAGGGATAGGCCTTTCCTATCACAATGTATTTCTCAATAAAGTAGATTATTTTCATCTAGAAACAATCTCCAAGCTGTTGCTACTGAGAATTCAAGCTATTTTCTTTTGTTGTGTGTAAACTCTGCTGATGCCTAGCCAGAGCTCTAACAGGTCCTGGCACAGTAGGCAGTGAAACTTTGGAATTTTATTAGTGGTCAAAAACCAAAAACCTAACACCATCCTTGGGCCCTGTACACTTCTTGTTCTAGAGGGAGGGAGGAATATCTGGAATGGGAAGAAAAATAAAACTACAAGACCCTAAGGAGTTTGAGAGTGGGAGAAGGAAATATGGGTAACAGTTGAGGCATCCAGGAGGGAAGAGGGGCCAGAGAATGGGGCATGTGCTTACCATGGGGAATGGCCTCTGTCTCAGAGGTCTCCCATCCTGGAGGTCCAGAGAGTTGGAGCTCAGTCCAGCTCCCTGTCACTTGCAGCAGTTGGAGCCATGCCAGCACTGGGTCCTGTGGGGATAGCACCTGTCTCTTCAGAAGAGGCATCCTCCAGCCACGCCAGCACCAGGCCCCAGGTAGCACCTGCTTCCTTGAAAGAGACCTCCTCCAGCTCTGCTGGCATCGGACCCCAAGTAGTGCCTGCCCCATTGCCCCAGAGACAGCTGTAGTCTCGGCCTATTAGAGCTGGCTTAGAGGGCCACAGGGTGGGACAGGAAACACACAATACTTTCTCTTCTTCTCCTATACAAGAGGAAAGCTGCAAGCTGGCACTCCCCCTTGTATAACCTCCCGGTGCCTCCACTCGCTTCTCTCTACCCTGCCTCTGCACTTCACCTACCTCCTCTTCTCCTTCCTGTTGCTGTTGCCTTAGTTTTCAGTCCACTGTTGCCTGTGCTGACTGACTACCCAGTTTCACCTGTGTGCTCTACCCCAACTACACCTCAGCCTGATCCCTTTGCTGACACCTGTGCTACCCTGACTACCCAGCTTGACCTGCACTCTACCTTTGACCCTGCCTCTACCTGATCCCATTGCTGGCATTGGTGCTGTATTATTACTTATGTTCTTATGAGCTGGCAGCTGAGGTGTAGGCGTAGTTACGGCACAGGTCAAGCTGGGTAGTGTCATATTGAGTCAGACCAATGGTCCATCAAGCCCAGCATCCTATCCTCCAACAGTGGCCAATCTCGATCCCATGGGAGAAGAACCAACAGTCACAATGGGCAATCCATTCCCCATTCACTCCCAACAGTAAGAAGTTCATCCTATAAGCTACTTAGTTAATAGCCATTAATGGACCTACCCTCCAACTTATCCAGTCTTTTTTAAACCCAGCTATTCTACTGGCTTTGACAATGTCCTCTGGTAACAAATTCCATACGTTAATTATGCATTGAGTGAAAAAGTACTTCCTTTTATTTGTTTTAAATCTGCCGGCAGCTAGTTTCATGGAGTGTACCCTAATTCTAGTACTATTTGAGAGGATAAATAACAGTTCCCAATCTACTCGTTACACACCACTCAAGATTTTATAAACCTCTATCATGTCCCCTCTCAGTCTTCTCTTCTCTAAGCTGAAGAGACCCAACTTGTCAAGCCTCTCTTTGTACGGAAGCTGTTCAGTACTCTTATCATTCCTGTTGCCCTTCTCTGTAGCTTTTCTAGTTCAGCTTTGTCTTTTTTTGAGATGGGACGACCAGAACTACACACAATATTCCAGATGTGGTCGTACCATTGATTTGTATAGGGGCATTATGACATCCTCAGTTTTATTATCTCACCCGCCAGTCCCAAGTCTGACACCCCCTCAGTTTCCAGGGAGATCTGGTGGGACCAGCTAATGAAGTGTCATGTCAAGGCTTAGACTGACTGTCCTTTGATTTTAGGTTTCCGTGGCAGCACAGGGCATTTGGAGCTAAGGATATTATCCCCTCATCCTATACAAGATGGGTTCCTTTCTTCCCATCCTGGCCTTTGTGCTTCTCAGCATGCAGGAGACAACTGCATACGGCTTCAGGAACTGCATCCAGACTTTTTGGAATCTTGGTACCTTCAAGTGCATCCAACGTTTCCTGACGGACATCTCCAGTGCAGTGGATGATCTCCCTGCCAATGCTACAGCTGTCAACATCTCCCACAACTTCATCCACTTCCTGCCTCGGGCCAGCTTCTCTCACCTTCCTGAGCTTCAGGTCCTGCAGCTGGGCAGTAACAAGCTGGAGACAATAGATGATGGGGCTTTTGAGAACCTCACTGCCTTGTACATGCTCAACCTCTCCTCCAACTATCTCTCCAGCCTGTCTGAGGGGGCTTTCTGGGGCTTGACCAACCTCACCCTCCTACTACTGTACAATAATGAGCTGAGCAGGATCCATCGAAATGCCTTTGTTCCACTAGGGAATCTATGCTCCCTAAACCTCAACTTCAACCGCTTGGAGAGTTTTGGAGAGGTGGCAAAGAGCGTACAGGAACTGACAAGATTGCAAGAGTTGAATCTATGCTACAACAAGCTGACTTCCCTGAGTCCTGGCTCGATGCTACCTGCGTCCCTGTCAACTCTGCTGCTCTGCAACAATTCTCTGACTGCTGTGGATGGTGGGGGCCGAGAACTCTTCAGACATGTAAAGAAGTTAGACCTCTCCTTCAACAATATCTCAAACACTACTTCATTTGCCCAGGTCAGGATCCACAACCTTATCAAACTGCAGCTCATGGGGAATCCTCTGGATGTTTTCCAGCTCCTGTCTGTGCCCAACATACATCCCCGTAGTCTGGACTATTCTGGATTACGTTTAAATACAACAGGAGTTGACAACGTATGCCATCATCTGGGGAAATACAACCTTTCACACTTGTCTTTGCAGAGGAACCACCTCCAGAACTTGAAGAATAGGACCTTTGCTGCATGCCCACCCATTTGGACACTGGACCTTTCATGGAACCGACTCAGGACAGTGGGGTGTGTAGGAGAACTGCTTGGCACGAAGCAGCAAAAGCATCTGGAGAGCTTGGTGGTGGAGCACAATTTGCTGAGCCACCTGCAATCCTGCAAAAACAGTATACTCTTACCAGAGCTGAGGAACATCTCCTTCCGCTACAATCGCATTCTTACCATAAAGTACGGGGCTTTCAGCTTTGCTCCCAACCTGAAAGTGTTGCATCTCAACATCAATACCATAGCCTACCTGCAGAGGCAGGCTCTGAAGGGGCTGTTCAACCTTGAGGAGCTGCGCCTAGATAACAACCTCCTGACCGACCTCTATGATACCAGCTTTGTCAACCTGATCAACCTCCAGACACTCAACCTCCGGAACAACCACATTTCTGTACTCTTCCCCAACATCTTCATGAGTCTCCGTCAGCTCAAAATCTTGGATCTGGGGGGTAATAACATCCGCCATTTGACCAAAGTGTCATTCCAGGGACTTAGCAATCTCTCCAAGCTCTATCTGGACCGCAACCACATTGAATACATCAACAGCAACATTTTCTGTCCAGTGCAGGACACCTTGGAGGTGCTTGACTTGATGGGTAACCAACTGCGGTATCTCAGTATAAAGCAGCCACCTGCCCATCTACATCCCTTCATGTACCTCCACAAGCTCTATGACCTCAAGTTGGAGGCTCAACAGCCCTATGGATTAACAATCATCCCACCCAAGTTCTTCCAAGGTCTGACGTCCCTAAGCTCCCTTTATCTCTCAGAGAACAAGCTCCTATTCATTTCCCCAGACGCCTTTGATGATCTGAGCCAGCTGCAGTACCTGGGCTTGGCTGATAGCAGCAACGGTATGCAGGACCTTCCACCCGGCATCTTCAAGAATCTCAGCAACTTGATCACTCTCAACCTGGAGAATGCTCATCTCCATTCACTGACCCTGGAGGTCTTTGGCAACCTCAGTAAATTGCTTACGCTACTCCTAGCCAAGAATGAGCTGCATACAGTCAATGAGAGCGTCCTGGAAAAGTTGCCCTCACTGAGGTACCTGGACCTGCGCAAGTGTCCTCTGGCTTGCACATGTGAGAACGTGTGGTTCCAGGAGTGGCTGAATAATAGCAAGACCCAGGTGGTGTATCTGTACAATTACTCCTGAAACTCGGGACAGCAGTCTAGTTACGTATACAGCTTTGACACCCATGTCTGTTTCCAGGACATTGGTCTGTACCTCTTCTCCTCCACCTTCCCTACCCTGCTGCTCTTCATGCTTCTGCCTTCCCTCTATAAACGCACCTACTGGCGCCTCAAGTACAATTTCTACATCCTACGTGCTTGGGTCAATGATCGCTGGAGGCAGAAGGGGAGTGAGTGTTACCAGTATGATGCATTCATCTCCTACAACTCTGCCGATGAGGGCTGGGTACTGGAGCAGCTAGTACCCAACCTGGAGAATGGCAGGGGCACCCCCTTCCGTCTCTGTCTCCACCATCGGGACTTTGAGCCAGGGAAGTACATCATTGACAACATTGTGGACAGCATCCACAACAGCCGCAAGACCATCTGTATCATCAGCCGGAGCTACTTGCAGAGTGAGTGGTGTTCCATGGAGATCCAGTTGGCTAGCTACCGGCTTTTTGATGAACTGAAGGATGTCCTAGTCCCCGTCTTCCTGGAAACCATTCCGAAGTGGGAGCTCTCCACTTACCACCGGATGAGGAAAGTAATGCTGAAGAAAACATACATCACTTGGCCCTCAAAGCCTGAAGCCCAGCAGCTGTTCTGGGCCAAGCTGAGGACAGCTCTCAAGGGCAACCACCAACATGAGGAAGAGGAGGAGATGTACCAATGTAATATAGAAAGCAAGCCACTACTGGAGTCTACCTCCCAGAAGGGCTAGGAGACAGACAGTTGCTGCCAGATAAGTTAGCCAAACTAAAGGTCTGATGCAAAGCCTATTGAACACAGCAGGAGCCTCCCCATTGGTTCCATAGGTTCTGGCTCAGACCCTCTAAATTTAGTTGCATCAGCCAGTGCTTCCCCCTCTACCCCTACAACCCACAACTTTTCACCATCCTCTCACCCTACAGCCTACTAACAACCCTGTCTCTGCTGTTAATGGACCAGTTCACACACACACACACACACACACACACACAACTTTCCCCCTGCACTCCCATTTCTACCTTGGTTTTTATGGGAGAACAAAAATTCAATCCCTTTATGGGGGGCAGGAGACTCTTCTCATTAGATGTATTAATTTTAACGGCAGAACTAAGGGACTGTTATGACTAATCTGACTTCCTGTGTAGAACAAGCCAGGGAATTTTCCCTAGTGATTCCTGCATGATGCCCAGAACTCAGCATATGGAACTAGCTTCTACTCTGTCACTATAGGAGGTGATAGCTTACAGCAGGGGTGCCTGGGTGCAGAAATGTTCTCCATACTTTTCCCCGAGAAGTTTCTGGCACAGGAGGTGACACTTCTGGAATGACCTGTGAGGTCCTTTCCACCCCTAGAATTCCATGACATGCCCCATTCCTTTAACTCAAATTTTCTAGGCCAATTCACTGTGCTATCTTGGTGCCCTGCTAGCCTGGGCAGCTCTGTCCCCAGATGTCTGGAAGTCCCCAAGAATCATTGGGCAGGGCTGCTGTGGCAGGTCTGGCTAACCACACTCAGTTGGTGCAACCTCACCATAGTATGTATTCAGCCACAAGCATACCTGACTCAGGTGGAGAGATTCCAGAACAAAAGGTTTTGTTTGTTTGTTTTTTAGAGAAAAAAAGGAAACTCAACTATTGGCATGAAAACAGACTAAAAGGACTTGAGCCTTGTTTGAGATCATCCGAGAAGGTCTAAAGTTGCTAATGCTGCACATTTTGCAAACTCCAGGTTGTCAGAGGGTTATTCCTGACACCATACCAAATGCAAGCTACTAACTGGCATGAACTTTAGGTTTCTATGTAAATTCTCCCTGTGTGACAAATGGCAGCCACATGGACAACGTAGCTCACAGGAGAAAAATGCAGAGAATGGGAGAAGAATTCCCTCTAATACATACTAACCAGCTATCGGCCTGTCACTAACCTCCCCTTTTCAGAGGTTATTGAAGGGGTGGTTGCTGACAGCTCTAGGCTCATCTTGATGTCGTTGGATTCCTGGACCCATTTCAATCAGATTTTCATCCTGGGTACCAGGCACAGAGACTATGCTTGCAGACTTGGTCAGTGACCTGCGCCTGGAGATTGACAAGGGGAATTCTATCCTGTTAGATCTTTCAGCAGCCTTGGATACAGTTGATCACGAGGTGTTGTTGTTGACACAACTGCGGGACATGGCAGGGGTGCACAGAACCACTCAAGTGGTTCCGCTCCTTCCTGTCTGGGAGATCCCAGAGAGTGGTGATGGGCAATTGCTCTTTGTCTTCTTGGGACTCCCCTGTGGGGTTCTGCAGGGTTCTATTCTATCTCGCCTCTTGTTCTATGTGTATATGAGGTCACTGGGCGAGGTCTGTAGCAGGGGGTCTTCCCAGGGCCACACAGGAGCGTTGGGGTGTCACTCAAGGGAATTAGCTCACCCCGCTGCCACACCTAGTTAGCCCAAGCCTTGGTTGAATCCCCCTCTGAGAAAGGGGGTACTCTCCTATAGGACCCAACACACAGTCCAGAGGATATTAGTCCACAGTCCTTTATTACACCACAATCCCATGGGCTGCCGGCTCAGTCACCTCCACCCTGCAGGCCCAGGTCAGTATCTCACAGTGCAGGAGCAACACAATATCCACCCCCTCCCCCATGTCCATCTAGCCAGGCCTCAAAACCCCAGGCTCTGGCCAAGCCTTCCCCAGGCAAGAGGCTCCCTCCTGGGCACAGCCTCTCCCACTTGCCTGGGTCCCTCTGGTTCTCTAGCCTTCAGCACCTTGAAGAGCATAGAGTCAGCCAGCTTCTTCAAGGAGATGTTGCTCCTTCAGCTCTCTAATAGAGACTCTCTCCTTGGTGCCTTGTCTCTCCTTATATACAGGCAGAGTGGGCGTGGCCAGGCTTCCTCGCCTCAGCCTTAAAGGGCCAGTAACCTGCCCACTCTGTCACAGGGTTTCTCAGCCTGTTTGCCTCACAGGCTGATCCCCAGCTATGGGGATGGCTCTCCCACCACCTTGGGCATGCTCAGCACTCTGGCAGACCCCCTCAGCCCCCTTCTTAAAGGGGAAGCAGCCCCACAGGACTGCTCCCTGCTACAAGATCATTTGGAGGTTTGGGATGAAGTGCCATCAGTATGCTGATGACACTCAGCTCTACCTCTCCTTTTCATCCCATCCAGGCCCTGCACTTTCAGTGCTGACGCAATGCCTGGCTGCTGTCAGGGACTGGATGAGGATGAACTGATTGAGGCTGAATCCAGATAAGACCAACTCTGAGGTGATGATAGTTGGTGGGCCTTGTGACCTGGAGGGGATTGGACTCCCATTATTGACGGAGGGGATTGGACTCCCATTATTGTCAGAGTCCAGCCCCCTCTGGTCAATCAGGTTTGCAGCCTGGAGTGCTTCTGGACCCCTTGGTACGCCTGGATTGTCAGGTTGTGGCAGTGGCCAGGAGCACTTTTCACCAACTCCATCTGGTGAAAAGTCTGTGGCCTTTCCTTTTGTTGTTCTGATTCAGATCTGGCTACCATTTTTCATGCTTTAATCACCTCAAGGCTAGTGCAATACACTCTATGTGGGGCTGCCCTTGACGACTGTTCAGAAGCTGGTGGTGGTGCAGAATGCGGTGGCTCACCTCCATTTGGGGACGAGTTGCCGGGAGTGCATTACACCAGTGCTCTAAAGTCAGCACTGGCTCCCTAGCTTTCTGGGTACAATTCAAGGTGCTGGTTTTGACCTTTAAAGCCCTAAACAGTCTGGGCCCCACATAGCTGAGACTGCCTGTCCTTCCATGTCCCATTATGTCCCCCCTGCAATCCGTCAGGAGCGCCTCCTTACGGATACCATCTGTTAGCCTTGTTCATATGACAAGGGCTTGCAGGGGGCATTCTTGGTTGTTGCTCCAGTGCTTTGGAGAGGCGGGGTTAGACTTTTATATTTGAAAAGGCATTTGGTGGGCAGGGATAAGGGTGGGGTTTGGTGGGTGGTTTGGGGGTAGGAGTTTGAGAGGGAGTTGGGCGGGGAGGTGGTATTGGGTCGGTTTTGGGGGGGGCAGGAGTTGTATCAGTTTTAATTGTTTTTTATGGATTGTAAATCGCCCTGAGCCTCAGGGAAGAGCAGCATATAAATTTTAATAAAATAAATAAATAGCTCTTATGTAAGAGCTAGATGTAGCTTTGATTATTAATTATACAGTGTTCACAATTTCTGAGTGTCCTACAGACATTAACTAATTAACTTTCCATGCTCTACTGGAAGGAAGGTGTAATTATCCTTGAATGGAGGGGAAACAGTTTCCCATAAGGTCACACAGCCAGTCGAGACAAAGGTGGAAATGGAACCCAGGAGTCCTGACTCCCAGCTCCCTCAGCTCTAACCCACTAGACCCCAATCCCCTCCCAAAGCAGAGAACAGAACCCAAGATTCCTGACTCCCAGCTCCCTGTGCCGTAACTCACTAGACTCCCCTCCACAACCAAAGCAGGGAATAGAACTCAGAGTGAAAACAGACATGACGCTAACCACCCTTGGTGGTTATTTATGCATGTTGCAGGGCTGCATTGGTGCCCTATGCAGCCCTGAAACATGCATAAATGACCACCAAGGGTGGCTAAAGGGTGGTTAGC
>QEPC01012618.1:1435165-1457226 GCA_003113815.1 Sphenodon punctatus | reverse complement strand
CCCCCAGCTCCTGTCTCTCAGATTGTAAGCCCTAGGGGCAGGGACCCTGTCTATTTGATTACTTTGTAAAGTGCCAGGTACACTGCTGGCGCTATATAAATGTTTGTTAATAATAATAATAATGTCGTCAGTGTGATTATTCACTTGCTAAAATTCTCATCTAGATAGGCTGTCGCGTGTCTGCAGTTGTTAAATGTGTGTTAGCTATTAAGGTAAACACTATTTCTAGCAAAGGGCTATATATGATCTGTCTGCAAAACTGGTTTAACATACTAATACATCTTTGCTAAAGCAGGTGTTAAAATTGCCCTCTGTACCCACTGCCTAGACATGACCTTCATTCTGTCTTATACCCTTGGTCTCTAAGCACAAGCTCAGTACGGACTGAGAATCCTACAGAGCGTAGATCAGGAACTGAAGGGCGGGGAGATGGGGGGAAACAAAATCAGGAGGAAGATAACCCATGGCTAGGGAAGGGCGAAGCGGAGATATGGGGGCTTGAGGAAATGAAAGGAGATAGGGAGGATCAGATAGGGTGGCCACCTATGCAAATGTTGAAGGAACACTTGTGAAAAATACATGTTGCAGGGCCTGCATTGGCACCTAAGTCTCTGGGATTCAACTCCTCTCTTGGTGCCTAGGCGCCAATGCAGGCCCTGCAACGTGTATTTTTCATAAGTGTTCCTTCAACATTTGCATAGGTGGCCACCGTAGGATCAGACTCTAGGGTGAAATAAACAAGGGGGGTGAAAGGATGGCAGAGGGTCGGGCTATGGGGTGAGCCATACAGAGGAGGGGCAGAATGTGGAATGGGGTAAATAGAAGGGTGAGAGAACGTGAAAGGGTCAGACTAGGAGGGTGGGTTTAACAGCTGGAATGAATTAGATAGCGGGGGAAGGTCGGAATATGGGGTGGGGTTAATAGGGATAAGGAGGGGTTGAATTATAGAGTATGTTTTCAGATTGGAAGCCCTAGGGGCAGGGACCGTGTCTATTTTATTACTTTGTAAAGTGCCAGGTACACTGCTGGCGCTATATAAATGTTTGTTAATAATAATAATAATAAAATAATAATAGAAAAATTAGAGGATGCCCGACGTTACAGCGGGTGGGGTTAAGAGAGGGATGAACGAGGGATCCCCACTTTTCTAGTCTTGAGTGCCCCACTTGAGTCCCGCCCCTTTGAGCCCCGCCCCTTCCTCCACGCCCCGCCCTCCTCCTCCGACTCCCTAAGCAAGCTCCGCCCCCTCCCAGTATGTGAGCGATTGTTTCCCCCGCCCCCCCCCCCGCGAGTAGGCGGGGCTGCTCTCTCCCTTCCCGCTTCTTTTTCTGGGCCTCCTTGCCTGACGTGAGAGCAACGGTTCTCGCTGGGAGCGGATTGGTCCAACCTGCCGGTGCCTTGCGCTGATTGGCCTCGTGGTTTTGGCAGGCTTCGGGTTGAGCGCGAAGGCGGGAATTGGGCTGTGAGAGGCTAAAAGGGCGTGAGGGGAATTGGCAGCAGTCCAGGTTGCGGGGTTCTGGTTAGCAACCGTGAGGCAGGGATTTGGAGACAGTAAATCGGGGATCAGCCCCAGGGGCTGAGGGAAGAGACGCCAATAGTCAAAACTCCCGTGTCTGGAGCCGCCACCAAGGAGAGCGCTCTCCCCCAAGGGCGGAGGGAAGTGGCAGCCCCCTGTCAGGCTCGCTAGCCTCCAGGAGTTAAAGGGGTGACCCCAGCTGGGGCTGAGGGGAGAGGGGAGCAACACCAGCCGAGGCTGAGGGGAGAGGGGAGCAACAGCAGCCGAGGCTGAGGGGAGAGGGGAGCAACAGCAGCCGAGGCTGAGGGGAGAGGGCACCAACCTAGAGAGGAGCTGGATCCCAGAGACTTGGGAGAGGGGCTCTAAGCTAAACTCCCAGAGTCTGGGGCGAGGGACGCCAAAGAGCGCTAATGCCAATAGGGGCTGAGGGGAGTGAGGCCTACACAGGGGCTGAACCCCAGGGACTAGTGGGGGAGAGACCCCCAAGAGAGCTAAACCCCAGGGGCTGAGGGGACCGACAGCCGAGGGTAAACTCAAGGGGCTGAGGGGGAAAACCTTCCTGATTCCTCCTTGTCCTTCTCTCCTCACAGATGGTGCTGTGTGTGTGTAAAGCGCCATGAGTGACAGCACCAGGGAAGGGGACTCCTCAGGGGAGGATGAGGGGCAAAACAGTAGGAAAAAGGGGCAGAAAACGAAGGTGAGGAACCCGGGGGGAAGTTTCTCCAGATATAAAGGGAATTTCCATTGAGGAGGGAGCTGAAACATGCTCTTTATTTATTTTATTAGGATTTTTATGCTCCCCCCCCCCCCCCTTGCAGCCCGGGGCGGCTCACGCGATTACCCCCCCCCCCAGGGCAAGGGGAGAGAAAGCAGGGGGAGTTGAAGGGGAAGCCCACTTATGGCTGAGGGGGAAGGGTCTGTAGCCTGGACAGAGATAACGGGTCCTCCGTCCTTTTCATTTCAAACAGTCAATTAGGTTGGAGGCTCTGACTAGCTTGGTATCAAGGGCTCAAATTCTGATTGCTTTCTCACTTCCTCCTCTTGGTAGCCTGGGGATGGGAAAGGAAACCAGCTCCAGAAATGCTTCCCTTTTAGCAAAAACTCTGGATGTAACTTTGTAATAATGTGTCTAACCACTTTTTTCCCCCCTGCACTAGGCTGAAGATGAATTTAAAGGGCTCGCCGTCTACTTCCCTAAAGAGCAATGGGCCGGAATGGGAAAATGGGAAAAAACCCGCTACAAGAACATGAAACGAAACTATGAGTTTATGATTCAGCTAGGTGAGGGAGCTAGCTGGGCTGGGAGGCTAAAAAGAATATCAAAAGTGAGAGAGAGCAAGAGTGCTGGTGGCAAAAACAGTGAAAGGATTCACAGCATCTCATTTATTTTCTCCTTTCCCCTCTTATTAAATCTCCCCATTCATTATGGGAAGAGGAGGAGAAATTTCAAAAGTCTACGTGATGTGTTGACATTCCAGGTGCAATTCTAACATTTTATTTATTATATTAAAAAAAAACCTATCCTGCCCATCTTGCCACAGGAAACTCTGGGCGTTGTACAATTAAAACAGAATAAAACCACATTAGAGCTAAAACGAACACATAATCGGGAGGATTAACATATTGAAATGGTCTTGTAGACAGGCTACGAGACCTGTTACTTCGCCTTTTGCTAATTATAGGGCTTACAGGCGGTGCTGATCTGTGAAGGCAGGGTGGGCTTTGCCCCCAGCCACGCATTAATAGCCCCGACTTTTGATGCTGGGAACAGGAAACTGATAGGGGTTGGCAGCCTGGTGTAGTAGCAGCCGTACCAGTTCCCTTGCCTCTTCAAGGGGAGGGAGTTACAGGAGGGGAAATGGCTCTCGTGCTGATGCTTTATTGAGCTCCAGCAGAGGGTTTGCCTGGAGAAGCAGTAAAGTGCTCTGTAGCGATAGACTTGGGGACACTACGTGCCACTTGTGTCTGACAGCCCGTCTCCACAACCATTGAACGTGTGTTGGCTAACGTAGGGTGATATATCTTTAAAATCACACCCTTTATCATGTTCCAACTCCCCACCCCCATGTAGAGGAGTCCAAAAAAAAAAATGGGGGGAGGGAAAGGGAGAAGATCTTATGTCTTTGAACCAGAAAGAAACCAGACTACATACATCCGCTGTACGAAACACTCCAGCATACCTCATTTCAGAACTTAGGGTGAAAACAACAGTAACTCCTAGCTGCCAGATGTGGGCCTGCTGCAGCCCCAGGCCTGCAATGTGTCTCCTGGGCGCACATTCCAGGCCACGGCCTGCCCACGTGGGACATAGCGGGTCAGCATGTCTACCGGCCCACCTTACCTTGCCCTAGTTGGGGTCTGCCAAGGCTGCCCATCATGTTAGGGGGCGGGGTGGCTGCATGTTTGTGCTGCACCCCAAGCCGAGTGGGTGGCAGGTCAGTGGTCCAGCTGGGCACATGTTTGTTTGCTGACCTGACCTGGCCCAGGGAGGGGCAGCCCGTTTCCTGCCCAGGGCTGGGGAGCTGCCGTATCACCCGCAGGTCTGTTTTCACCCTTAGTGGGATGGGTTGATTTCTCTCTCTGCTATTTCAGCCATAGGCCTAACAAGCAACTGAGGCTGCTCACATTTTTATCAGAAAACTGCAGTTTTCTAGTTGGAGCAGTGAGGCCATACAAACTTCCCCTCTCTCCCATATAGGAACATAGGACATTATTGATAACACCTTGCATAACATTGTTCCAAGTCTGAGGTAATGTCCCCCAAAAGGCACTATGAGGATATCTCTTTCCAGAAAAAACCCATCAAAAACCTTCCAATAACCTCTTTTGTTGTTGTTATTATTATTATTATTATTAACAAACATTTATATAGCGCCAGCAGTGTACCTGGCACTTTACAAAGTAATAAAATAGACACGGTCCCTGCCCCTAGGGCTTACAATCTGAGCGACAGGAGCTGGGGGAGAGACTTAGGAAGGGGAACAGAGGGAGAGACAAGGGGTCTAACATTCATGAAGATGCGAGGTCTCAAGTTCACGTACTTGGCTTGGTTACGATGAATTGATGTGGGCCTGCTGATTATAACAGCTTTCTCTGTCAGGTCTTCCTACTTCAAAGCCACCATTCATGTGTCGTGGTCGGTGGCCCAAGAAACCAGCAACATATGACTCATCCGAGTCCGATGAAGAATGGACACCAAAACCTTTAGGTAACCATTTAACCTTACAAATACTTTATGATTAAATGGTTAATGGTGCATGTTTTGATCCAATTGTTTAGCTGAGGACATGAAGCTTTATTTTACAACTTACTTTGTTAAATAGTTACAACTGTACAGTAAAATGTAATTACACAGTGGGGCTGATCCCATACTCTGTGGAGCACCACGCAGATGCATGTGCAAACCTCCTCCCCCCCCCAACCCCCGGGCAGCATGGGGTCTGTGGCACCTGAGCAAACTGTGCAGTTGCACACACGTGTGCACGGCTGCATGCAGGGGGGTATAGGATCAATCCCACTGACAGATGCATAATCCAGCTGTCCTGCCACAGGTTTTGTGTAGAAAGGGAGGGACAATTTCATTTATTTAGGTTATGTCACCATACACAGTTTATGTGCAGGCACAATACATGTCAGTTTTGCAATACATGGATTTCTGTCAGCACAATGTATATGAATAGAGCTTCATCCACAACAGGGCTCACATCAGCTGAACTACTTCTGTTCCTAAACCGAAGAGTTCTATCAGTATAAAACCTGTGTATAGACAAGGTCTAAATTGTATTGTTTTTTTTCTTGCTATATAGTCGGGACACTATGGTAGAACAGTTGGGTTATGCTCAGAGACCTATTTTTACTGCACCAAAAAATCCTAAATTCTGCATTCAAGAAAACCAAATTCTGCAAGTTCACCACGAGTAAAATTTTTGCATAACATGTCTAGTTTGCTTAATTATGTACGTCTCATAATATGTAAATATGCATTATAACTTGCACTTCCAACAGACTTTTCACAAAAACTCTAGACACCTGCTAGGACCTCCCTTGGTTCTAGACAGTATGCTCCGCCCCTACACCTAGTATTTTATTCTACTCACACACACCCCTACCCTCCCTATTTGGTCCCGTTTCTTTGTGTTAGCTTTGTCCACTGCCTCTTGTGGAACCGGCACTTCTCTGTTGGGCTGTGGCATGTGCGTGCGCCCCAAGTCTAGAGTCCCGCCACCTATGCCCAGGCCGGCTCTCCCTGTTCAACCGCCTTATTTATGGCTCGTACTGACAGTTTGTGCAGGACTTTGCATGGACATACGCCATAGCCCTACCTCTATGAAGCACTACCCTTCTAGCCCATTCTTCCGCCTGCCCTCGTATGAAGTGCGCATGCCCATACCTTCTGCCTGCTATGCCTGTTATGGGATTCCTCCCTTATTTTGTCAGCTCAGCTCCATACCTTGTATATGTTTTATAAAAGACCGGCCACCTCTCCTGAGAGGACCTTTAAGGGGGTAGAGGGTACTGAAAGGGTTGGGCCTCAAACCCCTGACCTTTAGCTTGGATGGGGCTAGGCTTTTTCCCCTTCATTACTGCCTGGCTGATCTGAGATTAAGGTTTTTGTATGTTTCCCTTTTCCCCCTGTACTGGTTGGTGGTCACGCCTGCCCAGCTCCCCGATTGGCTCCCAGCTGTACTTAAGGCATGCTGGGAGCAGCTGGGAGCTGGCAGAGCATCTGTTCCCTGCAGCATTCCAGCCTCTGTGTGTGTTTACCCAGTTCCTGTCTGGCAACTCCCAGGTTGTATTGCTCTTGTTTAAACCTGTCCTGTTTTGGGCTCCTCTTTCCTTAATCTAGCCCCTTGTTATGGTCATAGTTTTGATCCTCAAGCTCCGTGGTATGGTTCCCTTGTAGCCTCTCAAGTCTGGGTATCTCTCTAGGTGCTTCCTTGGTTACAGTCCTCCCCTAGCCCTGGCTGTGACACAGTTCCCCTTACCGTTCCCCTGTGGCCATCCTTATTTCCCCTCTGTGTTTTGAGGGTTCCCTGTATTTCCCTTGATATTCTCAAGTATCCTTGGTCCCACTCCTCCATCTCTAGTTCTGAGTTGTCTTATTGTGCCCCTCTAGTCCTTTGTGTCTTATTGTCTCAATCCTCCATTATAGGATTGTCTCCCTCTAGATCCTGTGTGTTGCCCTTCTCTGGTGTAGTGTTGGTAGGGCTGCCAGCTATGGTCTTTTCTTACCTGACACTTCCATTTTAGCCTATGGGAGTGTCAGGTAAAAAAAACAACCACCACAGGTGCCAACCCTAAGTGTTGGTCCTTTCACCCTTGTATGTGTGTTGCACTTGTCCTACTCGGCATAGCCCCCCTAGTCCCTGTGTATGCTGCCGTTCTTTTTTCAGTACTGTCCCCTCCCAGGTCCTGAGATACACTTTCCGGCCCAATGTTTGCTCCTTAGGCCCTGTGTGTTCGCACTCCTCCTGCTTAGTGTTGTCTCCTTTAATCCCTGTGTGGGTTGTGATCTTCTTCCCAGTATTGTTTTCTTCCAGGTCCTGTGTTTTGCACTTCTACTTAGAGGGAGCTGTCCCGTTGTGTCTCACTTGTTTCCCTTTCGCTGTTAGGCACTGCCCCCTTCCCCTGCTGGGACCATGGAGGCCACCTTGTACCCTGGTGATGATCTTGGCATCACCCTATTGAGAGCTGATCACTTGTTGTTCTGAGGGGTTGCTGCTAGGACCTCCCATGGTCACCGACAATGGCACAGAGAAGAAAGAAATTACTATTATATTATTATAAGCATTTATATAGTTCCAGCAATGTACCTGGCACTTTACAAAGAATAAGATAGACATGCTCTTTTCAATGTACAAATGAAAATACAAATGGAAAAACTAAACTACATACAGAAAAGCCTCCATGCCTTCGCCCCACCTGAAACTTAGCCCCAAGGGTTCCAGCCAATTCCCAGTTACCTTCCCCACAACTATCAGCTCCCAGGGGTCCTATTCATCAGGATCAGGTCCCTCCAGCCCTTGGGGCAGGTCTCCCTTACAGGGGCCAGCTGTGAAAGCAAGTCCAGGTTTGGCTCAGGCAACAAGATGGACCCCGAGCCAGGATTTAAAGAGCCTGTTCACATCTCCCATTGTAGCTTCACTGTGATTTCAGCCCATCACCACAGAGATTGACTGATTTCATGAAAATCACTAAAAATTGTGGCAGTTCAGTAAACATGAGTCTATAGTTTATACAGTTTTTACAGTGTAATAGCTTTCATAGATAATGACCATGATCAGCTAGCTCCCTGGGGCTGAGAGAGAGCACACAGCCCGCAGTGGGGGAGGTGGGCACCGGTGGAAGTGGAATTCCGCCAGCCCGCAACCACACCCTCTTTAAAAACCGGAGCCACACCTCCTGTGCCTGCACGAGGGTGAGGAACTCTACCTTTTCAAGGGGTTCACAACCCCAGGGCAGGCTCCCCAGGGCTGGTGGGTACCCCATTGGGGTTTTCCCGCATGGGGAAGCCCACTCACTCCATGCATGGAGTGGCTGCGCTGGTGGAAACTTCCATTGTAGCCATTCACCAGCTGTCCTGACCCCAAGGAGCTGTTTCAGACGCTGGCCCGGGCAGCCCCTGAAATCGGCCCACACCTTTCACTGTCGCTTGCGGGAGCCTTGGACAGTTCTCTGTGTGACCCGGCTCCCAAGAGGTACAGGAGGGGCTGGGTCTCATGGGGGACTGTCTTGGGCTCCTGTGAGCGACAGTGAAGGTTGTGGGCCGGTTCTGGGGGCTGCCTGGGGCAGCATGCAACAGCTTCCTGGGGTTGGGGAACCACAGCAAGCCCCTTTTCCTGCTTGCTCCTCGGTGGCCCCGTGTCCTCCAGCTTCCCCTGCACGGCACAGGGACCACAGCTGGATTCAGTGTTGTGGCCGCTGGTGCCCCGGGGACTTGTGCCCAGCACGCAGCTACCGCCGGCGCTTCCTTACTGTTGGATCGCGGTCTAGATCGGGATTCTCCCTCTGTCTCCTGGCAGTGATCCGCTGGGTAGCTCTGCGGATGACCGTCAGGAGGCAGAAGAAAAAAGAAGAAGCCTTCTGCGCATGCGTGGAGCTGCCCGCCATTTTGATCAGTCTTTTCTTCTGCCTTCGGCCGTCGGAGGTATTTTCAGCAGCACCTGAAAAGACAAAAATTTAAATCAGTTAGGACTCAAACAAGAAGGAAGCAGGGCATTAGGGCAATGAGCCTCCCTCCCAAAAAAGGGAATCTCTTCAATCGGCCCGCCAGGTTGCTGCGCAAAGCTCCCGGGAACCGGGGAACAGTTGGTCTCCGGGGACAAGAGGCTGTGGCCTACCCCAGCGGTTTAGTTGCCGCGGAGCCCCATCGACAGTAAGTCTCCCCCCGCTCTGGGCCCCTACACCGCCTGCGGGGGTAGGGCCCGGTCGCACCGGTGTTAAAAAGCTCCCAACGCCCCACCCGCATAACAACCAGACATGGAAGAAGCGGGGGCAGGGGAAGCCCAACAGGCGGCCTTCTCTCAGGGACGAGAGGGAACAGAAGCACCCGGCAAGGCTGGACAGGATCCTTCTGGCACTGGAGCGCCTAGCACAGGTACAGGGTGGGCCCCCAAGCGACTTGCCCCCTGTTACCCCCTCCCAGGGCACAGAGATTGATCTGGGAAACCCCCAGGAAGCTTCACCCCAGGGCTCTGGGGCGAAGAAGGCCCCTCCTAGAGTGGGGAGTTCAGGATTGGGGAGAGCGGGAAAAACCCAGGACAGGGACAAACCTCGCTCAGGGAAGAACAAGGCAGCCAAGCGCCACCTACAGGCCTCTGCTGCCAGGCTCCTTGAATCACCTCAGTCTTCTGAGGATGAGAGTGGGAGTGAGCCCCAACCAAAGAGACCTGGAACTCAAGCCACCTCAGAGCTGGCTTCAGACTCGGACGTGGAGTGGGCAGATCTGGAGGACCTGGATGTCCAGGGCCCTTCCCAGGAGGCTCAGGACAGGGATAGACATTTTCCCTTCCAGCGTAAGGGGGAGTTTATGCCGCAAGTGTCAAAAACTCTTAAATTAGTAGAGAAACCAGCCAAGGAAATGTCCTCTGATTCCCAGGAGGAGGAGGACCGGGAGTACATCCCATCTGTCCATGGGAAAGACCCAGGTTTTCCTTTGGACAAGGCCTTCGAGAGACTGATCCTTCAGGAATGGAAACATCCTGAGAAAGGACAGAGGATGAATAAGACTCAGGCCTCTTTATATTCCCTGTCCAGACGTAAGGAGCCCCTATTTAAAAATCCTAAAGTGGATGCAGCCGCAGTCTCGCTTGCTAAGCAAACCGTTTTTTCCAACGGAGGGGGACTGCTACCCTAAGGATGCAACAGACAGGGCAGTTGAGAATGCACTCCGTAGGGGACTAGAATCTTCTTCCACAGCAGTCAGAATAAACGTAATTTCTTCATGTGTGTCTAGAGCTCTAATGGCGTGGTTACAGGAAGCACAGGATCCAGCCATCTCAGATAGGAGAGCTCAGATTTTATCATCCAGAATTAACTTGGCTGCTTCTTTCTTAGCAGACGCCACCATGGACTCCATGTTATGGTCAGCCAGGGCAGTGGCTAACTCAATCTCAGTCAGACGTAAGCTCTGGCTCAGATCATGGGAGGGGGACAATACAGCCAAAAACCTCCTCACCTCCGCCCCCTACAAGGGCTTTAAGTTGTTTGGGGTCTGCCTTGAAAAAGTATTAGCAGATGCTAATGACAAGGCCAAACAAAAGAATTTACAACAGATGGGGTCTAGGAAACATCTTTTTCGTGGCTCCAGCTTCAGACCCAGAGGGGGATATGGATCAGAGTATGGCTCAAGTAGAAAATTTCAGGGTCAGTTCAGACAGGACCAACCTGGACGCTTCTCTCGTAGAGGAGGTAGGGGCCACAATTTCAGACAGGATAAACAGAGGCCCAAGGTTTTCACTCAGAACACCCGAAAACAAGAGGCATGACTACACAGGGGACTTAAAAGTGGGAGGCAGACTGCAGCTTTTTTCAGAAGAGTGGGCGCAGTCCGTCTCTGATGCCTGGGTCCTGCAGTGTGTAAACCCCGGCTACAAAATAGAATTCAAGAGGCCTCCAACCCAAGCCATAGAACTGGTGAGGTTGCAGCTCGTCTGCATACGCTCCCAGCATCCTCAGCTGTCATCGCTTGAGGACACCACGACTCTCCTGGGGCTGGCCTTCCTGCCACCCCAAGCTCCACCGACCAGCGGGCCAAGGACTGGTGAGGTTGCAGCTCGTCTGCATACGCTCCCAGCATCCTCGGCTGTCATCGCTCGAGGACACCACGACTCTCCTGGGGCTTGGCCTTCCTGCCGCCCCAAGCTCCACCGACCAGCGGGCCGAAAAGCGCGCGCCTAAAGGCGCGCGCCTTACAGGTACTTTTCTCCATTTCTTTTCTACTGTACTTCCCCCTCCTATCTTACTCACTAACATGTCTGCCCTATTTTCTCGCCTTTTCTTTCCCTCCTCTCCTTCTCCTCTTCCTGTCCATCTTTTTCTTCCTCTACTTTTCTCCTCCCAGCTTCTTCCTCCCCCCAACCGATCACCACTCTCTAACCTCCCCCATACATCCTTTGCTCCCTTGGCTACTTTCTCTCATTGCTCCCCTTCCACTCCTGTCTCTAGCCTTCCTCGATGCTCCCCTTCTCCCAATCTTATCCCTATTCCTCCTGTCTCTAGCCTACCACGACGCTCCCCTTCTCCCAATCTTATCCCTATTCCTTGCCTCCCCCCTCATCAACTACCATTTTTCTGCTCCCTCTGGAACTGTCGCTCATCTATCAGTAAAGCTCCCTATATCCATGATCTTTTCCTCTCTCGCTCCCTCCAGCTCCTTGCCCTTACTGAAACTTGGATCACTCCCTCGGACTCTGTCACGCCTGCTACCCTCTCCTGTGGGGGTCTCTCCTTCTCTCACCAACCCCGCCCTGAAGGACGGGGTGGTGGGGTGGGCCTCCTTCTTGCTAAATCCTGTCAGTTCCAACCAATTTCTCCTCCCCCCTCTCTCTCCTTCCATACCTTTGAGGCTCACTCCGTGCGCCTCTACTCCCCCCTCCATCTACGTGTTGCTGTCATCTACCGTCCCCCTGGTCCTCTCTCTTCCTTTCTTTCTGACTTTGAGTCCTGGCTCACTTTCTTCCTCTCTGTTGATATCCCCACTCTCATCCTTGGTGACTTCAACATTCATGTTGATGACCCATCTCAGCCCTCAGTCTCTCGCTTCCTCTCCCTAGCCTCCTCCTTCAACCTCCACCTTTGGACCAACTCCCCCACCCATACTAATGGCCATTCTCTTGATCTTGTCCTCTCTAGAAACTGCTCTGTCGCTGATCTCTCCTTCGATCCTCATCCTATATCAGACCACTTCCTTGCCTCTTTCAACATTTCCCACTGTCCCCCCTCCTCTTCCCCTTCTCTACGCCCCTTCCGTGACCTTCAAGCTATTGATCCCCTGGACTTTGCCTCCTCTCTCTCTCCCCTTCTTCCTACAGTCTTCTCTTCCTCCTCCCCTGACTCCGCTGTCTCTGCTCTCAACGCCTCTCTCTCCTCCACACTTGACTCCCATGCCCCTCTCTCTTCCCGCCCTGCCTTCTCCCACAACCCCCGTCCTTGGCTCACCCCTAGTATCCGCCACCTCCGTTCTTGCACTCGTGCTGCTGAACGACTCTGGCGCAAATCCCATTCTCACGCTGACTTCCTTCACTTCAAATTCTGTCTCTCCACCCTTACTTCTGCTATCTCCCTTGCTAGACAACACTACTATGCCTCCCGCATTGAGTCCTGTTCTCGGGACCCTCGCCGCCTGTTCTCTACCTTTGACTCCCTCCTCAAGCCTCCCTGTCCTCCCCCTCCTTCTTCCCTTTCTGCTCAGGATCTTGCCTCCTTCTTCACCTCCAAGATAGACAAGATCCGCCTCGACATCGCTTCCCACTCCTCTCTTCCCACTCCCACCCCTCTCCCTCCTCCCCCTCCTTCTCTCATGTCCTCCTTCTCCCCTGCCTCCCTTAAGGAAATCTCCTCTCTGCTCTCCTCCTCCAACCCTTCCACTTGCCCCCTTGATCCCATTCCTTCCCGCCTCCTCACCTCCATTACTCCCACTGTCGCCCCTTCCTTCCTGCACATCATCAACCTCTCCCTCTCTACTGGCTCTTTCCCTTCTGCCTTCAAACATGCCACAGTCTCTCCTATTCTCAAAAAGTCCACTCTTGACCCCTCTGACCCTTCTAGCTATCGTCCTGTCTCACTCCTTCCTTTTGCTTCCAAGCTGCTTGAACGTGTTGTCTACTCCCGCTGCCTTGACTTCCTATCCTCCAACTCCTCCCTTGACCCCCTCCAATCTGGCTTCCGCCCCCTTCATTCTACTGAAACTGCTCTCGCTAAGATCACCAACGATCTTCTGGTGGCTAAATCTAAACGTCTCTATTCCATTCTTGTCCTCCTTGATCTCTCTGCTGCCTTCGATACTGTTGACCACTCACTCTTGCTGGATTCCCTTCACTCCCTTGGCTTTTGTGGCTCTGTCCATAACTGGTTCTCCTCCTACCTCTCTGACCGCTCCTTTAATGTGTCTCTCTCCAACTCCGCCTCCTCCTCCTTCCCCCTCTCAGTTGGTGTTCCTCAAGGCTCTGTTCTTGGCCCTCTCCTCTTCTCGATCTATACCTCATCCTTAGGCAAACTCATTGCCTCCCATGGCTTCCAATACCACCTCTATGCTGATGACACTCAACTCTATCTCTCTACTCCCTCTCTCTCTCCCTCTGTTCAAGCTCGTCTCATCAACTGTCTCTCTGACATCTCTACCTGGATGTCTCAACGTCAACTCAAACTCAACATGGCTAAAACTGAACTCCTTATCTTCCCCCCTCATCCTTCCTCTCCTTCCTCACTGTCAATAACTATTGATGGAGTCACCATCCTGCCTGTCCCCCAAGCCCGTAGCCTAGGCTTCATCTTTGACTCAGCCCTTTCTTTTAAACCCTACATTGACTCTGTTGCTAAATCCTGTCGCTTCTCCCTCCATAACATTGCTAAGATTCGCCCTTTTCTCTCTGTCTCGTCTGCCAAAACTCTTGTTCATGCTCTGGTCATCTCTCGCCTCGATTACTGTAACCTCCTTCTCACTGGCCTTCCCCGGTCTCACCTTTCTCCCCTCATCTCTGTCCAAAACTCTGCTGCCAGGGTCATCTACCTCGCCAGTCGCTTCGACCATGTGCAGCCCCTCCTCTCTTCGCTTCACTGGCTTCCCCTTCCTGAACGAATCCTGCACAAGCTCCTAGTCTTCACCTATAAAGCTCTTCACAACCTTGCTCCCCCCTACCTCTCTGCACTTATCGCCCTCCATACTCCAGCCCGTGCACTTCGCTCCTCCTCTGTCCCTTCTCTCACCCTTCCACGCCTTCCCTGCTCCCCTAAGCGCCTTCGTCCCTTCTCACTTGCTGCCCCCCATGCCTGGAACTCCCTCCCTGTCCACATCCGCCTTGCCCCCTCCCTTCATACCTTCAAATCTCTCCTTAAAACTCACCTCTTTCGCTCTGCTCTGTCTGACTCTTTATCCTGCTGAGCCACTATTCCTATACCTACGATCTGTTTACCCTTATCCTTGCCACATGGACCTGCCTGCTGTCATTCTCATCGTAACCAAGCCAAGTACGTGCACTTGAGACCTCGCATCTTCATGAATGTTAGACCCCTTGTCTCTCCCTCTGTTCCCCTTCCTATGTCTCTCCCCCAGCTCCTGTCGCTCAGATTGTAAGCCCTAGGGGCAGGGACCGTGTCTATTTTATTACTTTGTAAAGTGCCATGTACACTGCTGGCACAATATAAATGTTTGTTAATAATAATAATAATAATAAAAGCATTCATCATCTCCCCAAGATCAGGCAACAGCCAAAAGCACCTAGCCATGCTTCAGGAATTACAACGGCTCAGGAACATCGGAGCAATAGAACCGGTGCCCCCAGACCAGCGGGGGCGGGGCCTCTACTCTCTTCTCTTCCTAGTTATGAAGAAATCAGGGTCGTGGCGAGCGGTCTTGGACCTCAAGAGACTGAACAGGGCGGTCCGGGTCCAAAGATTCAAGATGGAAACGGTATTGATATGTCGCACCATCAGGGGACGGGACTGGCTAGCTTCCCTGGATCTCAGGGACGCCTACCTCCACATCCCAATTTGGGAACCCCATCGGCAGTGGCTCCGCTTCATCTATCTGAACACACATTACCAGTTCAGGGCTCTCCCTTTCGGCCTGTCGTCAGCACCTCGAACCTTCACCAAGGTACTGGTACCGCTGGTGGCAAACCTTTGCAAGGAGGGGATTCACTTATACCCGTACCTCGACAACCTCCTCATACGGGCACAGAGTCTCACCAAGCTTCAGAGGGATATCGACAGAACCATACAGTACCTGGGGATGCACGGCTTCCTAGTGAATCGGGACAAAAGCCACCTGATTCTGACGCACAAGATGGAACATCTGGGGGTATACATCGATACCATCTCAGGAGCTGCCTACATCCCGACAGAAAGGCAAGGCAAGATCCGTCAGAGAATCCTCCTACTAAGGGTCCAGAAACAGGCGAGACTAAAAAGCCTAGCTCAGCTGTTGGGCCTTCTGGTATCCTGCACGAAACAAGTGCAGTGGGCAAGATTCCACCTTCGCTCCTTGCAGCGACTGCTGAGGCCTTTTCAGCGAGAGCTTACCAGCAGGCGAAATCCGTGGGTCAGAATTCCAGCAACCCTACCAGGATCAATGTCCTGGTGGTTAGGCCCAGCTGCGTTTCAGACGGGCGTCCCTCTAGAGGAACCGGAAAGGGTGGTAGTGACAACGGACGCGAGTTTGAAGGGCTGGGGAGCCCACATGGGAACAGTGTCGGTCCAGGGACTGTGGTCGCAGCAGCAATCACAGCTGAGCATCAATACCCTCGAACTAACAGCAATCCGCCTAGCTCTACAACGTCTAGCCCACGACATCGGCTATGCGCACGTCCTGGTGTATACGGACAATATAACAGCAAAAGCGTATGTAAATCACCAGGGAGGTTCGAAATCCAGACATCTACATCAGGAAGCAGTACAACTGTTCACCTGGGCGGAAATCAACCTGAGATCCTTAAAGGCTCTTCACATCAAGGGGGTGCAGAATATACAAGCGGATTGGCTAAGTCGCCAGTCGATAGATCCACACGAATGGGGCCTCCACCCGGAGGTTTTCAGTTTTCTGACAACAAGGTTCGGTTATCCGGAGATGGATCTCTTCGCGACGAAAGAGAACCGGAAGACAGCTCGGTACATGGCGAAAACAAGGGACGCGCACTCAGAAGCAGTAGACGCCCTCAATCACAGGTGGCCAAAAGGCCTGCTATATGCTTTCCCACCGAAACCCCTCCTATCCAGAGTAATAGCAAGAATCATCAAGCAAGCAACACACGTGATTCTCATCGCCCCTTGGTGGCCGAGGAGGCCGTGGTTTTCGGACTTGGTAGAGCTGAGCCAAGAAACGCCGATCAGCCTTCCGCTACGCCCGGACCTGCTGTTTCAGGGCCCTCTACAGTGCGACTCCATTGCGATGCTAAAATTAACAGCATGGCACTTGAATGCTCAGCACTAAGGGGGGGGCGGGTTATTCAGAAGCTGTATTGACCACCTTACAGCAGGCTAGGAGACCGGCAACTAGAAAATCTTATGGGGCTACATGGAAGGTTTTTGCTCTTTGGGCAATAGACAGGGGGTTAGACCCATGTTTGGCATGCGTTCAGACCATCCTGCAGTTCCTTCAGGAAGGTTTAGATAAGGGATTGCGCCCGAATACACTGGCACGCCAAGCAGCTGCCATTTCTTCGGTCCTGCAATCCATCTCAAAGAAGAGGTTCTTACCCCACAAACACATCACTCAGTTCCTGAGGGCAGCTAGGAATATCTCCCCTCCTGTAGTACACAGATGCCCCTCCTGGAGCCTCAGTTTGGTGCTGGATGTGTTGACAGGTCCCCCTTTTGAACCGCTTAAGCATGTTTCCTTGTACATGCTATCTCTCAAGGTAGTGTTTTTGGTAGCGGTTACTTCCGCCAGAAGGGTGTCCGAATTGGGAGCCCTGTCTATGGAGGACAATTTCTGCCTCTTCAGTGAACAGTCAGTTACTCTTCGAATGGACGAGGCGTTCATTCCGAAAGTGAGTTTGACTTTTCATAGGTCCCAGGACGTGATTTTACCGTCCTTCTCCCCTAATCCTACTCACCCTAGGGAAAAAGTATGGCACACCTTAGATGTGAGGAGAGCGCTTAAAATCTACTTGAGAAGGACCAGATCTATTAGGACAACTTCAGCCTTGTTTATTAACATTAGACCTTCATATGGGGGAAAAAAGGCTTCCAAGGCACTGATTTCCCAATGGGTTCGTCAGTGCATCAGTGAGGCATATAAGGCCAAGCATAGGGTTCCCCCACTCCAGATTTGGGCCCACTCAGTGAGGAGTGCAGCGACCCCCTACGCATTTAAAACTAGAGCATCATAGTCAGAGGTGTGCAGGGCGGCCACTTGGTCCTCTCTGCATACTTTTGTTAAGCATTATAAACTGGACCTGTTCAGATCCGCAGAGGCGGCGTTTGGCAGGAGGGTTCTACAGGTGGTCCTGGAGGCTCCTGGGGCTGTTTGTTCCCACCCTTAAGGTATTTGGGCTGGGGTACATCCCAGCGGATCACTGCCAGGAGACAGAGGGAGAAACAAAAATTGGTCACCTACCTCGGTGAATTTGTTTCTTCTCTGTTGAACTGGCAGTGATCCGGCCCTCCCTGTCAAACAGCAGACTTCAAGATAGGGGGTGCTCCAGGGGTGTATTTAAAAAAAAAAAAAAAAGATGAAAATGCAATTAGTAACATTATAGTTGTTTTGGTTATATAGGTTTCCTTAGGAGTAACCATTAGGTAGACTGGTTGATAGTGTAGGTACATAAGAAGAAGCCTGTTTTTCTCTGAACTTTCTTCAACTTCCAGTGCCCACTTGGGTCGTGCGATAATTTGGGGAAGAGCGCATTAATGTTGTTGTTTAAGTGTTCCAGAAGTGGAGAAAGGCCTCGGCTTGGATATGAGTCTGATCAAAATGGCGGGCAGCTCCACGCATGCGCAGAAGGCTTCTTCTTTTTTCTTCTGCCTCCTGACGGCCATCCGCAGGGCTACCCAGCGGATCACTGCCAGTTCAACAGAGAAGAAACAAATTCACCGAGGTAGGTGACCAATTTTTGTTTTCCCATACATCTCCTAAATCTATAATACCCATAAGTTATGCACGGATCCTTCAGGAAAGGTGGGGTAAAAATGCTAATAAATAAGTTTCCCCTTGCCATAAGTATTGAGTTCAGGAATACACAACATCCTGCACCGTGCAGGGGCCTTCACTCGATGACCCTCGCAGTCCTTTCCATCTCCATGATTCTGTTTGTCTGCTCTTTGCCTACAGTAAAAACTTTCTCACCACCGTATAATCTGGGCAGTTTGAAACAGGAAAAGAAAAATCAGAACCTCAGTCAAGTAAGTTGATTAAAATCTTTGTGTGTAGACTTTATAGTTGACATGCAACCATCTAGTACAGGGTTGGGCAAAGTTCCCAGTCTGAAGAACCACATATCAAGAACTTCATATAGCCAAGAGCCACCATCCGTGTCACTCTTGCTCACACACACAAAGTCACGCACACAATTTCAGAGAATCTCTCTCTCACACCCCCCCCCTACCTGTTAATAGTGGGGGGCACAGGAGACGAGTGTGGGACTGGGCAGGGGTTCTATAGGATTTAAGTAGTAGTTCTGAAAATCTGGAGAACACATGCTCCCCACCCCAAGTTGCCTAAGCACTCGCTTGTCTTGTGGCTGCTGCCTCTGCTTGTCCCACCTCAGCCCACCCCTCCCTGCTGCTCACCTCCCACTGTGGGCTGAGGCCATGTGCAGTCAGCGGAGCGCACATGCACTTCTGGTGGGTGGGGAAGGGTTTAGATGGTGGCGGATGGGTGTGCGCACCCATCCATTCGCCGGCCACCCATGCACCCGCACAGTGCAAACGGGATTTTCCAGATTGTGTGAGGAGGTGGGTGGAAGTAGATGGGGGTGCGTGGGTTGCGGTAGCACGCATCCACCCATCACCAATTTTACACAGGCGCTACCACACGTGTCCACTGGGTGAACCTGCGTGGTAGCGTCTCATGTAGAAATAGCCACTGCTTGCCTCTCCTGCCTCCGCCACCCAGTGACATCAGCTACCCAGTGCTGAGCGCTCCTCCCGCCTCCTCCCTACACTAGCAGGCACCACTTAGCACCGTTGTCACCTCTGGGTAAGAGAGCAGTACTGGTACCCCAGGGAGACGGGTTACCAGAGCTACTTCAATGTGATAGGAAAGGTTGTCTCTAAAAGGGAGTATTCCTTTCCGCTCCTGAAATCAGTTGCTGAGGTGGGAGCCAGCAGGAGGGCTCCTGGCCTGGCCTGGATTGTTAGAGCCAGCAGAGGTTCTGGTAGATCACTTGAGGCTGACAAGTAGATCGTATGCACCATACGTCTGGCTACCTTTCTTCTAGGTTATTTCCTGCTGTGGAAAATTTCATAGTGGAGATGTCTAATACAGACTTATAAACTGCTGTAAAAACCAGAACTCAAAACAGTACTGACTTTATTTATTTAAACTTGTATCTCACCCTTCTGCTAAGGTTCAGGGTATGTTACAGTAGAAAAACCATATAAAAATAGACATAAAAAATATATGAAAATCTCCTAGAAACCCTAATCCCTGCCTGCCAAACGTTTGGCCAAGAAAAAAAGTTTGATATTGTCTCCAGAAATCACTCAAACTCAAGCTCTGACAAACCAAACATAGTGAATGCTGCATTCACACGATTACGTTGGTGTGTTTTTTATGTGAACCCTACTCCATGGCAGAAGTTTATAATGACAGCAAAAATTTCTATTAGATGAGGTAGAGATACAATGTCACTGAGTAAACCACAAATTACAAAGGTTGCAGTGCGCTTCACCTTACAAAGTCTCTCCTCCATATACTCCCTCTCTGATATTAGCCACCACCAAGGGAAACGTTCATGTCAGGTTTTGTGAAACCACCTCCTATTCTGTAAGTACACCTGCTCCACAAGCCTTCGTTATTAAAAGGCAATTAACCCTGATAAGGAATGGAAAGCCAATCTTTACAAGCTCTAGATCAGTGTTTTAATAGAACACAACTTTTGTTACAGAATAATCAGACAAAACTAGAAAAATCCACGGAAGAGGATGCCTCCCAGAATGACAAGAAAGCTGACAAGAAGTCAGAAGTAGCCACCCCTGTTGTTGCGGAACCTAATGCTGGTAAACTGCAGAATGTGGGGACACCTTTTCTGTATTTTCATGGCAGCTCAAACGACATTCAACTTTACAGCCTGTAATTTGTGGGGAGAGGCTTTCTGAATTCTAGTAGCCTTTATTATTGGGGTAAAAATAATTTTTTTAATAATTGTTTTGTTCAGGGGCTATTTGCAACATTAGATTTGATACCTTTTCAAAGGGGGATGTGTCAGAATTTTTCCCTTTTCTATAAGGGCATAGAAATAGTGTATCTGGTACTATAGTCATGCTTTGTTCAGCACCACGGCCTCCTTACTATTACTTTCCCTTTTAAAGCCTTTGAAAATTCCTTCATTTCTCTCAGTGGACACCCAAGATCTTCAAAACCTAGTTCACAGCCACCATCCTCTTTGTCAGGGACGAGTATCCAGGACCCACTTTTGATCTCAGTGCTACGTAGTTTGCTATTGGATGATGACACAACTTCCCAGGGCTGAATCGGCTGTTTCCCCAGAACTCCCAGGGTCACCAGCAACTACAAAGATTTTAACATGGCTGCAACATAGAGCATGGGAAATTAGGCCATGGTACTGACCCTTCATTATATAGCCATGGGTAAGATGGCTGACACTCTGTCAAAATCATGAAGGTTCTATTCCTTGTAAAGTCAAAACAATTTATCCTTTTGAATGTGAAAGTTTGTAGGGAGGATCACTTGTGTGAGGGGTAAAATCTAGCCCAATTCCAGAAAGATCTCTTGAAAAATAGCTGAGTGATATGAATTTGAAAAATGGAGGCAAATGTGTGTTCTGGTTTTTTACAACCTTGGATATTGATGGGGCAAAGTGTATTTTAAGTCATTTTTCTGGAGGTGTAAAGCTATTAGAAAGTTCCAGTGTGGAATTCTGGTTATTTCTTGTGTTTAAATTTTGAAAATCTGTCATGTAGTTTTTAGTTGTGATGTTTTAAATTTGACATGTTATGCTATGATTAGGACAATGGCTTTTGAAAATGTCAGGATGTTCATGGAGTCTACCTACTAGAAACTTACATAGGCTTTATCTACGTGTCTCTATAAGGTTTCATAGAGGCATGGAAGCCACAGGGCAGAGAACTATTTATTGTTTGTTACCCCTTTTCAGGATTAGCAGCTGTCAGGCAAAATCAAAAGGTAACTGTCAGGGTGAGATGTGTTCAAGTTGCTGTCCTATTCCTGAACTGAAGGTGGTAATGACCTTCCTTTTCTTGCATACAAAGAGTCCAAGCTACAGAGCTGCTTAACTCGGAGTGCAGGGGTTGGATGCTTTGCGTGCAAGAAAAGGGGGGTGGCTAGAAGCTTCAGTTGAGGAGTAAGACAGCAGACTGGAGGCATGCTGCCCTGAGAACAGCTCCACATGGAGCAAAAGTAAATTTTGTCCAGATGGTGAAATGAGGTATAGGGTGGGGAGTTACAATGGGGGAGATTGAAACCAGGTCTCTTGGATTTTCTGGGTAGGGAACTGAAGCCAGTGGGTTAAAGCAGAGGGGCTGGTAGCCAGGACTCCAGGGTTCTCTGGGAAGAGAATGTGGGTTACTGGGTTAAAATGGGGTGGGTGGGAGCCAGGACTCCTGGATTCTGTGGGAGGGGAGTGGGGGCTAGTGGGTTAGAATGAGTGGGGCTGGGAGCCAGGAGTCCTGGGTTCTCTGGGAGGGGAGTGAGGCTAGTGGGTTACAGAAAGTGCGGGGCGGGGGGGGGGAGATGGGCACAGGACTCCTGGGTTCTCTTAGAGGGAAGTGTGGGGTTAGAGAAGTGTGGCCTGGGAGCTAGTATTCCTGGGTTCTCTGGGCCGGGAGTGGGGGCTAGGGAGTGAGATTTTAAAGTTATGTCACATACATATTTTGAATTGTGTCCCTGCTGCTGTCAGAGTGGGGTATGTTCAGGTTGCTGTCCTATTCCTGTGCTGAAGGTGCTAACGACTTCCCTTTTCTTGCATACAAAGTGTCCAAGGTCCAGAGCTGCTTGAGCAAAGGTTGGATGCTTTGTACTTTGCAAGAAAAGGGAGGTCGCTGGAAACTTTAGTTGAGGAATACGACAGCAGATTGGAGACAAACTGCTCTGAGAGAAGCTCCACATGGAGCAAAAGTACGTTTTGTCCAGATGGAGAAATTAACTAGGAACCAACTTCAGCTTCTTGAGGGGGGGGGGGGGGGG
>QEPC01012618.1:1409388-1427582 GCA_003113815.1 Sphenodon punctatus | reverse complement strand
GGGGGGGGGGGGGGGGGGGACAAGGTTGATGGGAATGGGATGTGTACTGGCAGACAAGATGAGGAGCAGCCAGGGATGGGGAGCTGTTTGTGTATGGGCAACAGGCAGCCAGATGCTGGAAAGGTGTATATGGGGGAGGGGGGAGACAAGGCTCATAGTCCGCCGGGGGGCAGGGAACAGTGCATTTATCAGGAGGCGGCAGCACCGAGGAGCTGGGGGGGGTATACATGGGGTGAGAAGGCTGAAAGATGGGTGACCTGTATTCAGGGACAAAGTTTGTGAGACAGCTGCTGCCTAAGAGGGGAAGCTATAAATGAAGGAGAAATTGTGGCTACAGTGAAGAAAGGGATCAAGGCCATAATACTGGGGAAGGGAGAAGCTTGCTGTCCCCAGCTTCAGCGTTGCCCCCAACCCGCAGAGGAGGAGGAGAATTGGGGCTGAAAGATCAAGGCAAAGTGTGGGTACCCGGAGCCTAAATTATAAACCAGCACAATGTGAGACACTACAACATCTTTCCTGCTTATTACAATTTCCTTGCTTTTTGAAGCATTAATCAATTTGTAAGGGCCTTAGCTCTCGTCTTAAACCAAAAGTTCTTTTGATCCTATCATTGTTACATTAAGTTAGCTATATCTGAGTTTTTATAGAGCAGGTCATCTGAGGCTATTAACATTGAGACCTACAATCATTGATGTAGACAACTTCGTAGGAAACTGCTTACTCAGTAATAATCAACTCATTCAGCTGCATTAGCTTTCACTGCTCACCTTACAGAAACAGTGGTCTGACAACTAATGTTTCTGTGGGTGAAAACAGGCATGCACGTAACTCTGCTTTAACACCAGTTTAGCATTTCTTATGCATGTTATAGGGCTGTATGGGCACCCTATGCAGCCCTGCAACATGCATAAGAAATGTTAAAGCAGATTTAACATATGTCCGTCTTCACCCAATATGTACTCCATGTACAGTTGCTTTCTATAATTTGGTGTTGCAAACTACTACCATGTATGTTTTCCTCTTTAGATCTACCTAGGGAAGCAGTTTGTCGAACCAAACAGGACAACAGTCAAGTTAGCACGTACAGTTTACGAAAGAGAGAGAAAAAAGTATATGTTGAAATAAATGAACCACAAGATGATGATTACTTGTGTAAGTCCAAAACTTAGCTCTTCCTGTTTGAAGCCCTGGATACCTTTCCTCCCATCTTTGGTAGATGTACTTATATGTACCCCCACAACTGTAATATTTGCACACCTCAACAGTGTTTTTAAATAAATAAAATCTGATTTAATTCCTTTCCAGCATGTGCAAAAATCAGTTTGATTCATTTGCATGTGCTGGTGTCTGTTTGTGTAGGTGCATTTTATTCTTATTATTGAGAGCTGTTCTCATTGTCCTCCTTTCTAAAGCGAGCTGCATAGTGAAACTCCATTTCTGTGGAAGTTCATCTCCCTCACTCACAAACCTATTGCTATTAATCAACAGTTTAAGGAGGAATCTGAATATAGAGACAGACTTTGCATGGGATTCTAAATCAAATTAGGTTTTAGTGTAGAAAACAGCTCCATGGAGAGGTCGTCAGATTCCATATATTTGAAATCTAGAAAGAATTATGATCTTCCATTCTAACCTGTTGCATATAACCGAGACCATAGACATTCATCCTGCTATGCTTGCATGAAGTCCATGACTTCTGGTAGAACTAGAACATATCTTTTAGAAAGTTGGACAGTCAAGATTTTAAAGCAATAGAGAATCCATCACATCTTTAAGTAATGTGTTCCATTGATTACCTTCTCTGAAGAATTTGTACCTTATTTAAATTTCAGCTTTCACCTTCTTTTGGATACATTAAAATAGACTAGTGAGGTGTTAATAGCCTCAGATGACTATTTACATATTTAATGTATCCTTCATATTCATTATGATTAGTGAGGTACCTGGAAAAGTTTGCAGGTACATAGGCATTGAGAGTGGCCTAAGATATCACCCTCTCACAGCTTAACCCCAACCAGGCCACTTTGTGCAGCCCCAGCCATCTCCATGCGAGACCACTGTTCATCCTCCTCAACCTTCCCCTACCCATGCTAGCAAAAAAACAACCACCGTTATTTGTCCATTGTGACATCACCCCTTCCTCCCAACTCATTTGCATTTGGGGGGATTATTGGTTGGAAGACAAGTTTCACTTGAAGGCATAATTTTAGATTTTGAATAATTCTTGTAATTCCATTCACAGCAACCTGTGTTCCAGGATAGAGGACTTCTGAGTCACCAGACCAATCGGTTCTTGATAGGGCAGGGGCAGCTTTCAAAAATATTCTAAAGTGGGGAGAAACTACATCAGGCTGTACAGCTTAAGCTTTGAGCTATATCTGAAGTACAGCAACTTGTGGAGAGCAGTGCAGTTATCTGATTTCATTAGTGCCTTTGAGATAAGCTATAATCCTCCAGTTCTAGGCTGCAAAAGGCACAGAACTAGTCAAACTCGGACTAGTTGTTACCAGAGGCTAGTGCCTGATGATGTAGAGCAGATGCAGGACATCTAAAATTGGCAAATATGGAATGATAACATAATTGTCCTAATCCCTAATAGCTAGTCTTCAAGCATGAGTCTTGATATCCCTTCCCAAGATTTGGCATCATTCAGTATTATAGCTTTAAATACAATTGCCATTCATAACTCTGGTGATAGGGTGGAGAAATAAACTCATGCATGAAAAGAGGACTCATTGAGTGAATGTCCTGTTATCTCTCTCCACTTCCTAGTTTGTGAAGACTGCCTGATATTTTTTATTGATGAATGTTCAGTTCATGGCCCTGTGGTATTCATCAAAGATGCAGAAGCAGAAATAGGACAGGAAAACAGAGCATCTCTCACTCTGCCCCCAGGCATGAGAATTGGTCTTTCAAGTATACCAAAAGCTGGGCGCGGAGTCTGGAATGAAGCAGAAATTCTGCCTACAGGAATTCATTTTGGGCCGTATGAAGGGATAATAGAAGAAGAAGAGGAAGCAGCCAACAGTGGCTATTCTTGGCTGGTATGAATTGTTCACTGCACTTCCCTCTAATCATTGTGGTGCCATATTTTAATTTATTGTAGAGGCAAACCTCTTAATTGTACTCCACAGACGTGCCTTGTAAAAATAGATCAAGCTAGGCTTACATATGTTAACTTCGAAGCATAAAGCAAAGTCAAAAGACACGTGTTTACTATGTTTTCCCATTGGTAGCAATGGGGAAATGCAGTGAACTCAGGTCTCTGAGCAAAGTCTGTGTGCATTTATAGAAAGTGGGAAGCCCCAATTTATTTAATTTCCATGTGTGGCCTGATGATGCTAATTATGACAATTTATCAACATGATTACCAACTTTACTGCTAAGGATATGTAAGAGAGGAGAAATTTTACTTATCACCATATGGGGAAAATGTAGTGAACATGGGCCCTTGATTACTATTAACAGGCAAAAACAAGACTAACTTTAACAAGGTAAAGGTCACTGTTACTTGTACCCTTACATAACTGGACACTGCTAAAAATGTAAACTTCATAAAAACAGGATGTGGGATGTTAAGGTATGTGCCACCCTAGCTGTACAATCTTAACTCAGCCCTCTTGGCGTAAGCAATAACAGCTGGAAATGACTTAAGTGCATGCAAGAGAGACAAGGAAGTACAGGGATATCACTATACTACTTTATCTCCATTGCCTATATTTGGGACCAACATGCCAACCTTAATTTCTCTACACTTAAGTGCATGCAGGAACCTAACAAGGAAGTGGCTCAGGTGATAGAGTGCATGCGTTACATGTGTAAAGTCTCATTCAATCCCAAACATCTCTGGTATCAGGCCTGGGTGAGGCCTCTGCTGGGGATCCTGGAGGGTCTCAGGTAGCACACCTGGGTGAGGCCTCTGCCAGAGACCCTGGAGAGCTAGATTTGAAACCCTGCTGCGGTGTCAGGTTGTGACTATACTGGGCTAAGATGGACCATTGGTCTGACTCAGGCAGCTCCGTATATCCTTAAGATGTGCTGCAGAGTGTGGTCATATTCACACAAGAGCACACCCAGCTCTTCTTCCTGGTTTATTATAGGATGCAGAAGTTTATATTCCTACATTTTAACCATTCACATGTTCTACTCCCTTGCTTCAAAAGTTCCCTCCCTTTAAAATTTACTGTGGTAGTGCCTGAGAACAGGTGTGTTCCACTACTAGGCTTTTTAATTATTATTTTTTTAATCAGCAGTACATTGTTCCCATTTGATAGGCAGTAGGGGTTCATCCCTTGAGAGGGGGAAATTCCTGTATTTTCTTCCACAGCAATTAAGGCTGACTGATATGCCCAGGCCTTTTTTGGGGGGAGGGAGGGGATGTTAGTTGTTTTTTTTTTATCTCCCCTACCCTGTTTATTGTTTTAATGTTAAATTGTATGCCGCGGCCCTGTTTTAAACAGTTAAATTGTTTTTGATGTATTTTAAATTGTTTTATATGTATGTTTTATTGTTGGAAGCCGCCCCGAGCTGTTTTCAGGAGGGGTGGGGTATAAATTCAGTAAATAAATAAATATGCAAGTTAATATGGTCAGGTCACACATTAAGGTGAATTCAGGTGGGGGAGATTTAGGCCAATTAACCCTTACTTTTCTAGCTTTAAGCACTTCTCTGGCACTACATCTGGTGTATCTCTTGTCATAAATCTTTCACATGATCAACATTAAGGCAGCAGATGTGCTTTCTGCCAAGCTAATCATCTTGTTGTCTGCGAGTGTGAAATAGTGTTGTAGGGAGTGTGCTAGGATGGCTAATTAGCTATTTATACTGCCACCTGCTGGGCAAGGGGGCCACACACTGCAGCACATCTCCTTTGTTAGGTTCCTGAATGCACTTAAGTGTAGAGAAAGTTAAGTTGCTGTGTTGGTCCCAAATATAGGTAATTGAGACAAAGTAGTAGAATGATAAGTTGACAGCTTAAACACAGCATCTTGACTATTTAGTCAGGAGGTTATGGGTACTACCATGGAACACATTTGCCTTGCATGTACCATAATACATAAAGCCACTCAATTACTTACCAGCCAGGTCTATCAGTTGCTATTGGTTCCCAGATAGTAACATCACAGTGTTGCAAGTTATTGGCTAGGAATGAGAATCAAATCATCTTAAACTGTAAGACAAAGACCAGACATTAATTTACTTGACTCATTCGGAGACTCTCTGGACAGCTTTTCATGCATTTTGCCTGCAGTTTGACAGCAGTCCTTAGTTTTCAAGGCATTTAATACTGATGCAGGTCTCATTGAAGTAAATGCAACTCCTACTGGTGCAGTGGGTTAGCACAAGCAGTAAATTATTTGAAGACAGCACCATCCAAAACTAAACATTCATTCTTAGGACTCATGGTTACAGATCTGAACACAAAGTTTCTCATTCTAATTGCCTTAACTCAGAACTTGCTCTCAGACACTAGCTGGGATGGGAATTTACCTGGGACTCAATTTTGGTGAAAAACAATCATTTTAATTTTATCTCGAGGATATCACCAAAAGAACCTTCTAAAAGGTACTTGGTCTGGATTTTGGTGATGGGGGCTGTACACCTTGAAAGGAGCCAAATTTGCATTACTAGTCCTATTTCTGCCCTTGATGAGTCACTGCAATTTTCAAATCGGTTAACCTTAGCATGTGGATTTTACAGCACATCAAATATTTGGCTCTGAAACAGATGGTACCTGAAGATATAGGGCAGCAAAACATATCTTGGGCCTGCCCTAGCCTAACACTTCTGTACCCCAGATTACATTTTCATTTTTACCAAGGGCAGGCAAAGTTCACAAGCTCAAGAATCACATACCAGAATTTTCATACCTCTGAGAGCTACAAGATGCATGACATCAATCACAGCTTCCTCTAATCTTGGGGATGAATCAGCACGGTTTCCCCCAAATCCTCCTCCTCCTATCAAAGTTCTGGTGCCCTGGCAGAGTTTGGGCAGCAGAAATAGTGGCACAGGACATGCTCTCCCTGCTCCCATAATAACCCCATGAGGCTGCAGTGGCCAAAACTGGCTCAGTTTCTCTTGCTCCTAAGGGAGCTCCATGAACACCTCGCTGGGCAATCACTTCTGGTGGAAGCTACAGTACAGGTGTCCAAAAGCCACATGCAGCTCCTGAGCCACCAGTTGCCCACTTCAGATTTATACTATAAAGCACCCTTATTGAGTTAAACCCTAATTTAGGCATTTACAGTTGTTCACAGTGATAGGTGCATTTTGTTGCTTTTTAAAAAATCCATTAGATATTTACTCTTTGGTATCTCTGATCATGCAGATGCTCAGTAATGTGTGGTAAGCTACTATGTACACTTATCTGTAACTGGTACTTCCCCTGCACCTGAGATCAGTAAGTGATTACCACAGATTTTCCCATTTATTACTAATGCAATGTGTAAATACAGAGATACCACAGTTTTTTCCTGAGATGCTGATGACTATCTCTACCATTAATAGGTGGTGAACAGGCAGAGAGAACAATTTGGTCCTTCTTAGATTTTTTTTTCTGGACTGTGTGCTGAAGATTAACAACTCAAACATGGAACTTTCTATGTACATAACATCTGTATGGAAATTACCATATTTACTTCTGAGATTGTTGTTTGGTTTAATTCCAGATCACCAAGGGGAGGAACTGTTATGTGTACATTGATGGAAAGGATGAATCTAATTCTAACTGGATGAGGTAAAGATCCCTTCCCCAACTAGATGGGAAGGGGCATTTTAAACAACAACAAAAATATCAATCACATCTGATTGGAAAGGCCAAAAATGTAATTCATCAACATCTCTATTGCAAACAAGTAGGATGGTGTGGCAGGGTCCCTTTACCGTGGGGTGAGTGTTTGCAGGATCGGTGCCTAAGACATCTTGCACTCCAGGGTGAAGCGCAATAACAGTTTGTTTATAGCACAGTCCATAGGCCAGGCACCAAGCCTCTGGCCACAGTCCAACCAATAGAGCCTAGCCACACACACAGAGCCCCAGGCTGGTTCTCCACACACATACAGACACTTCAGGCCCTGAGGTCCAGACCTCTCTTCTAGGCATCCAGGTCAGGCACCTTCCAGATCTCCAGCCCCACTCTTCAGGAAATGTACTCTTCACAGTGGCCGGGAGCCGACTGCCTTTTCTCTCTCTATGTAACTAGAGCTACGCCCCAAAAAACTTCCTCTTCCTGTGGTGGCCATTTTAGGTGTCCCACATGGCAGGTACCATCTTGTGGTACAGTCTTGCCACAGACTCCCTCCCATGGAATTACCAAAAGGTGAATCCATCTGACACCTTTACATCCTCATACAATTTTTTTTTAAAAACACATTTTTCAGGAGTTTATCACCCTGAACTAGGGCTTTACCACCACCACCCCGGCCTCCAAGTTGCCCCTTTTAGCCAGGCCTGTTCCACTGGGTATTAGTTTGTCCAAGCTACCTGCATCTCCTATAACTTTAGACAGAGCTACCTTCAGCTCATCACATTCCAGTACTCATTAGAGCTACCTCAGTCATGCAGGAGCGCCTTTCTCGAGGTCCCCCAGGTATTCAGGGGGGCTACTATGGAGAGGGTGTTCTTGGTGGCTGCTCCATGGCTGTGGAATTCCCTCCTAGTGGAGGCCCAGGATCTTCCTTTTCAGCATCAATGCAAGACCTGGCTGTTCCACCAGGCTTTGGGGGAGGATGGGTTATTTAGGGGGGTGGGTTGGGGTGCTGTTTATGGGTGGGATTTTAATTATGGGGGAGATACTTTTCCCCCCCCGTTTTATTCCTCGTCCATAGGGCCCTATCTGAATGTTTATATGTGTTTTTATTTTTGTAAGCCATCCTGGGCTGCCTTTGGCAGGAGGGGCAAAATATGAAAAAATAAATATAAATAAAAATTTCCTGCAGGGGAGGTAATCCTCCACCTTGCTTACCATCTTAGTACCCCCTGTGGGATTGGGAAGCCGGCCTACCCAATCTTTCTGGACATGCCTCCTCCCCGGGACCCTTATGACCTTGTCAGGCCAGTACAATATACAGACATCATCCCCTTCCCAGGGGTTACATTACCATATTTTCCTATCAGGGAAGAACCCTCCACCTGATGCACAGTCTTTTTACACAGTATCTTTTCCCTTTTTTTGAGAGCTTCCTTCAGCTCAGGTGACCTGTGAGCTTCCTCTGCTAGGTCTTTACCTTTATCAGTGCTTCCTTCAGCTCTTAAGTCATTGTTTCCTTTACCTCTTACTTCTTCGCTATAACTACCTCCAGCTCCTTTATCATTTCCCCATCCTGGGGTGGGAGGCAGGCCCACCCATTCCTTCCTAACCTCCCAGCCCTGGGACCCTTTAGAGGAGGACAACTGCAATACCACCCTAGTACTTCAACATAATTACTACATTTTCCCAGGACTGTCATTTGCATTCTCAGGTTTTCCGCAGCCTTTAGACCTCAAGACTTCCTGCAATCTTTCAACCTTTCTATGCCATGCTATGGCCATGGGAAGCCTCTTGGAAGGTGGAGGGGAACCCTTTTCCTAGGGCCTCTAGTACCTGGCAAGCTTGCTTCAGCTTGTTGCTATTACCTTATCAGCACGGTTCTCCTGCCCAAGACCCTGCAGCTGTTGCCAGTTAGCTGTTTGTAACAGTCACAGCTCTCTCCAGCTTCTTTTCCCATAGTTTTACAGCAACATTCTCCTTGCTCTTTCTACCACTTCCCTAAATTCTTCTTGTTTCATGTCCTCAGCTGTTTTTACTGCTATCTGGTCAGCTCTTCAGAATAACCAGTTTCCTATCTTTGGACCCCTTTATTCCCAACCTGTATAAAACCTTCAAAGGCTTTTCCTTTACCAACCCTATCCTTACTCCTTCCAGTGGGTACTCTTTTCCTCCTTACTTTTTCTACAGCAAGAGATCTCCCTTTTAAGAACCTCATTCTCCTTCCTTATTTCCTTTACAGTTTCAGTTAACTGGCTTAGCTCTTGGTTCCATTTCCCTAGAGCTTCTATAGTCAAGCCAGTCTGTATGGTCTGATCTATTTTACTAGGGATATTCTTATTCCTACTTCTCACTATATTTCCGCACTTCTCCAGGTTTTCCAGTGTTAAGCCTGTCTGTTTCCTTCTCTATCAGTTCCTTCTTTCTCTCCCCCGTGGGGCTTTTCCCTCCTACTAGGGACTCCCTTAATTAGGCAATCCCTTTTTAAATGCCCCATCTTATTACAAGCCCAACATCTTCCCTCTTGTACCCCTTTCCTCTAGCCTGTTATTTCACAGGTGGCTAAGTTATTCACTTTTCCTGCTGTCTCTTGGTTTTTCCTTTGAGGACAGTCTCTCTTCAGATGTCCTGGCTTATGACAAGCCCAAAAAGTGTTTCCCAAGGCCGGCTTCACTGCACTGGCCTTTTTAAAGTCTTGGCCTCTAGCCCCATACCTGGTCCCTCTCTGGCTTCCCAGAGTCCATTTCTTTAGTGGACAACACCTCCATAGGCGTCCTCCTTGCCCACACCCATAGCATAGTCTCTGGGGCAACACCTCTCTGTTATCAAGGGGCAGTCTCTATACAAATGTCCCCATTGCCCACAACAGTAACGGTCCCTCGAGCTCGCCATTTAGGAGCACCCCAGTACCTGTTCTCCCACGCTGTCTCTGACAAAGTCCTCAGCTCCTGGGGTGCACCACTCTTGCTGCTTCAAGTTGCACTGCCACAGCTGCGGCTCCACCCGGTTCCATAAGGTCATATCTGGTTGCTGTCGAGGGTGCACTCCTCCTGCCGCCATCTTACCTCTCTGAATCCACATCCTGCTGTGGGTTTGGGGCGAACCTTCAGGCTTCAGCCCTGCTAAAGCCACTGTCCTTGGGCGAGCGCCTCTGTGCTCCTTGCTTGCTTCTCTACCCTGCTGTCAGATGCAGCCCTCCAGCTCCTGCTGCTGCACCGCTAGGCACTGGCCCTCCAGCTCTGTTTAGTCTTTGGCACTCCTCCAGGTGCTCTCTCTCTCTGCACAGCACAATCCTCCTTTGGGCATAATCCTCCGCCCTCTACCCTACACCAGGATCTACTGCCTTTGGGGACTCTGGCATCATACCCAGCAAGGTGTGCCTGCATTCTCCATCACTTTTGTAGCAGGGGCCCTTTACCGTGGGGTGAGTGTTTGCAGGATCAGTGCCCAAGACGACTTGCACTCCAGGGTGAAGCTCAATAACTGTTTGTTTATAGTACAGTCCATAAGCCAGTCACCAAGCCTCTGGCCACAGTCCAACCAAGAGAGCCTAGCCCCACACACAGTCCCTGGCTAGTTATTTCCACACACATACAGATTCTCTTCAGGCCCTCAGGTCCAGACCTCCTTCCTTCCAAGCATCCAGGTCAGGCACCTTCCAGATCTCCAGCCACCCTCTTCAGGAGATGCGCTTTCCCACCATTCCTGTGGTGGCTATTATTTTATGTGTCCCACATGGCAGGCGCCATCTTGTGGCACAGCCCTGCCACAGATGGATCGGGACTAAGGCCACTTTCAGACCTCCTCCCCCACCCCCCGGTGCATATTCTGGCTGTGGGAGGGAATGTGCAAGCCAGGATATGTGTGGGGTGCCACTGGTCTGAAAGCCCCCCCCCCCCCAAACATCTGCAGAAATGCAGAGGAGGAAATCCTGCTCTATCTCTACGGGTGTTTGCTGGCAAAGCTGTGCGGGGGCTTTCAGACCAGCTGAACCCCATGCATATCCTGGCTGCGCATTCCCTCCTGCAGCCAGAATATGTACACGGGGGCAGGAGGGGGGCAGGTGTGAAAGCGGCCTAGCTTATCTTTCGTCTCTCATTAGACCTTTGTCTCTTCCTTTATAGTTTCTCTTGCTCATTCACCATCAAGATTTCCTCTGTACTTTTCAACAGTCTAGCTCATCATAACTTACATGATTATAAAAAATTAACTACAATTTGGGTGTATGAAGGCACAGAAGTCACTTACAGAGCATTTCACACAGGATCCAGCATTGAGCATGCATTTGTTCACAAAACCGTGTTGGCATTCAAATGTAAGCACATAAAAGCACACATGGGTCTTGTTCCCACAATCAACTCTGTCAGATTAATAACTCATTAACTGTTACACATTTTAACTCCCCTTTTATTCTCAGGCGGTTAAAGAACGATGAAATGGGGTATTTGTGCAACTCATCTGAAAAATGGTTCAAATAAGTTAATTATTTTGGAATAATCGGGATCAGCATTAATGGGAAGGCAAAGTAGGCCAATGCCTAGGGCAGTAAAATCCATTTTTAAAAAATGTTACCATATAGTAAAGGTGGCCAAAGTTCCCAACCTCAAGAATGACATACCAAAATATTCATATGGCAGAGAGCCACAAGATGTGCATGCACGTACGTATGTACGTACAGTATTTCAACATGCAACTCTTACAGCCATGCTACTAAATATCAAAACGTCAGACGTTAATATATCCTCCTCTCCTGATTTTGATTGGCTGGTGGAGCCTGTGCTTTGCAATCCAAGCTGATAAAATTCTGAGGAACAGCTGTGATTCAGCTGTTGAGCGTTAGATGCAATGAAGACAGACACAGGACCATTAAGGCAGCTGAAAGCCCAGGACCAGCCCTGGTTGAGAACTGTGCTTAAGCCACCCAAGAACTGCATACATGCTCCCCTGAGCCACAGTTTGGCCACCCCTGCCCTATAAGGTTACAAGCGTGGGGGGGAGAGGGTTTCACACTCCATCCCAATGAGTACTTCAAGTAACTCTATACTGGGCAAATTCAAATACCGACAGCCAAAAGCATAATATTGCTTTCCCTCATGGCAGCAGTGAGGGTGGGTACAGATCTAATTCCAGTTTCAGTTGTGCCAATGCTATTGCTGCTACATTTCCAGGTGTGCAGTGGAGCAAAAATTGTAACTGTAATATCATCATTCTGGAGTAATTGACACTCCTTGATCAAAAGGGTAGCCATTTTTTTGTGTAGAGGGTGGGACTTGTAATTAGGCCTTAACCACTCCAAGTATAAATCTGGAAATTAATCCCCTTGTGAGAATTCCTTCTTGGGCAGAGAGAGACTTGGGACAAGCGAACTGCCAAGGTAAGGAGAGTTTATCTGCAAAGAGTCTGGCTGTAGAGGAAGGAGGCTGTGGGATTAAACTCAATGTGATATAAGAAAACCAGAACTATAGGATTTTTTTTCAAGAACCTTAGAACACTGATACACATGTTAAATTTAATCTAAAGAAAAAGCTATAATATAAAATGCAAGCAGAAGTCCAACAGCAAGGTGTGGGCTGCCCAGGTTACTGTAATGGAGTGCAACATGTAAAATTGTCCTTGGACAATAGTCATGTGTACACACCTAGGGCAAGTTACATGCAGAGACAAAGTACAATCTCTTGAAGCTGGAATGGCTGAACTGGAGAAACAAAGGGTGTTTTCAGACAAGCACCTCTCCGCCCATTACCCACCCATCATGCATGTTTGCAGGGCTGCATTGCACCCTATGCAGCCCTGCAACATGCATGATGGGTGGGGAGCCACTTGTCTAAAAACAGCCTAAAGTTGTTTTTAGACAAGACAGTACAGTGCGAGTCCACACAGTGGACACATGTGGTACCACCCATTTAAAAGTGGCAGCGGGTAGATGCGCACTCCCACAACCCACACACTTCCACCTCGCGCTCCTCTACTATAAAAAGCACTCTTCCCCCTCCAAGTAACAGTTCCTTCCAACCCTTTCTATGAATATAAGAAAAAAATTCCATGCAGGGCTGGAAGGGTGGGTGTTGCGAGAACGTATGGAGCCATCTCGAAGAATCTTGTTTACAAGGCAGCAACCTACTGTTCTTCGAGTGGCTCCTCACATGCCCTTTTTACATGGCTTTGCCGGGGGTGTGTGTGTCCATGGGCACGCTGGTGCATGGGCGGGGCATGCACACAGCCACACACGCATCCCCACTCACCCCTCACTCATCTGCACCCACGGAGCAACTTCCATTTTCCCCGGTTACTCCATGCATGGGGACAAGCGAGGGGGTGAGTGGGATGCATGTTAGGCAGGCACGTGCACACACCCCTAGTCACCGCAGGTGCGTGCACCTTGTCATTCATACGGAGCTCCCCCACCCATGAACACGCAGCGTGGGGGTGGGGCTTGGCTTGCGGGCAGCAGTCTGAGAAGGGCCTAGGGGCGCAAAATTCCTAAGTCTGGCCCTGCCCCCCACACAGTGTCAGTCTAAAAACAGCCTAAATGTGGTTGCCATGTTGGTCCCAATGTAAGAGATGGAGACAAAGTAGTTCAAAATGATATTTGTTGTCGAGCATGTGCAAGCTTTCGAGCCACACAGGGCTTTTCATCAGACGACACCCGATGAAGATCTTCACCAGTCTTGAAATCTGCGTAATTTCATTCTGACTTGCCTGTAGCTGTGAGGGTCCAAGGGGGTAAGCTTGGATCCTCAGGGGGAAAGGGATGCAAAGTCCACACACACACCGGCGGGAAAAGGGAGACAGCAAGGCAGTACCTGGAAAACGTGCCCTCAGGTTGGAATAGGGCTGGCGGGATAATGAATCCACAGCCTATATCATCATCGGACTTGAGAGGGAGCGTATGCCTTGTTTGCTGCCAGGGATCGCTCGCCACGCCCACGGGGAATAGGAGGGGGAAGGCAGAGTGCACGCTGTGTGGGGAAGGGAACAGTGCACAGCCCAGGATTGGAAGGAGTTGGGAAAGGTCTGTCACACCGAGGGCGGGGCCCAGGAGGTGCTCCCCCGGCTCCCCCACAGGAACGCACCCACACCTACTCAGTAACCGCACTCACGCCCGCAAACACTCACCACACTCACTCACCTTGCTCTCTCCAAGCAATCTCTAAGTCTCTGCAGGGATAGGGAACCGCACCAGCAACCAAACAAGGAGGGATGGGGGCCAGTCTCACGGGCACAAGGCTCCGATCACCAGCGGCGAGGTATGTCTGTGGCCGCCTTTTATATTACTGCCCCAGGCGTTGCTGCAGCCGCGCAGAGCGGCGTCGAGGAGGGGGCGGGGCCTCTCGGCCTGGTGGGAGGGCGTTTCCGCTTCCCCCTGGGGCGGTAGGGGAAACAGCTGTTTCTGCGGTATCGCTCCGCTCTGCGGGGGGCGGGGCTTCCGTTCGTTCTGTGTCCTGGCCCTCGGAGCTTCCTCGGCCGTGCGGTTTGTCTGGGTCTGAGGGAGGGGGGTCCGCGGGTGGCGGGTTGCGCATGAGGGGGCTTGGGGTCTTTCCCCTCCTTCCTGGCGGTCTCGCTCCCCGTTCCCTTACAGTAGCCTGATGAAGAGCCCAGTGTGGCTAGAAAGCTTGCATGTTTTCACCAACAGATGTTGGCAATAAAATAAATAATCTGAACTTCCGTAGACAATTCTGTAGACAATGTAAGACCTGGCTGTTCCTCCATGCTTTCCCTGAGGGAGTGGGTGGGTTGGGTTAGGGCGAGTGGTATATTGTTTTTATATTGTGTTTTAATAGTGTGTTAAATCATATTATTGTTTTTGAATAGTTTTAATATGATGTTAGCCGCCCCGAGATGCTTTTAACAGGAGGGGGCGGCATACAAATTTTTATTATAAATAAATAAATTATAAACTACTTTGTCTCCATCTGGAGATAAGAAGAGAGTAGAGGTCTATAATTAAGGTTGGGGCTAGGTCTATATCCCACGTAGAGTTAGGGTGGGATATAGATTATAACAGAAGAGGCTTTCGGGGACATAGCAGCACACACTCGCCTCCATTCTAGCTGCCCCAGTGTTAAGGAAGATGAAGGTCTTGAGGCAGAAGGACATCAAGTGAGAATGGGGGAAATGGTCCTGTAGCTGGGACCACCTTCTAAATGATGTTATAGTGTCCTCTAAGCACTGAGCATATTCCTTTGAAGGAGAGGACCATGGCTGATGGGAAGAGGAAGGCATTAATAGTGGGAGATTGGATTATTAGCTATATAGACAACCGTGTTTTGAGTAGCTGTAAGGACAACGTCTAATTGTGAAGGGATCACATGGTGAACCTCCATGAGCTACAGTGGAAATGTAGTGGTGTGCAGCCTATCAGGGCCAAGGATGAAGAAAGCATTGGGGTACAGTGCAGTAAGGTCATGGGCTTGAGAGGAGAGGAGAGGAGGGGAGGGCAGGACAGGACCTTGCACCCCACCACAAAACAGAATAGTCTAGTCACAGACAGTAAATCCAAAGTGGTGGAGCTCACAAAATGCCTGGACGTACTCTTAAAAGAGTGTTGTGGGCAAGCCAGTTCTCATGGTACATGAAGATACCAATGACATGGGGGAATGTAGGAAAGAGACTCTGGAAGCTAATTTAGGGTGCTAGTAAAAAAGTTCACAACCTCCACGGTAACATTTTCTCAATTTTTTTCTGGTTTTACATGCAGGAACAACAAGACAGGGCTGATTTCGGAGTTTCAATCTATTGCTAAGACAATGGTATAGGCCCAGGAGGATGGGTTGAGGTTTATCAGGAACTAGGACACTTTTGGGAAAGGGGGAGTCTATACAGGAGAGGTGGGCTCCACCTAAAATCAGACTGCTAGCACATACGCTCTAAAAGACTGGAGGAATTTTTCAACTAAGGATTTAAGGGTGGGAGTGATGGGTGCAGAGGAGCAACAGCTTAGGTAAAGCCATCCCTTGATTATTAAGTTAGAGAAGAAACACTGTATCCCAGTAAAGAGAATAGGAAAGAAGTTGGCAGAGTACAGGTGGGAACTAGCAAAGTCAAAATTAAATGAATCCCAGTCAAAACCAAACATCCGTGTCTTTAAAAACGCACAAAAGGTAGGTGGAGAGAGAGTACAGTTGCTGTGTTAGTCTCAAATAGGCAAATTGAGACAAAATAGTATATTTTACTGGACCAGCTTCAGTTACTGGAGGTGCAAGCTTTCGGACCTCACAGGGGTCCTTTGTCATGGGGGGGGGGCACAACCTATAAACGTAGGAAGAGTCTGAATTTTACATCTGAAGGACTAAAGTCAGAGTATCCTCACCAGAGTATTTAGCAGGGTGGGTGGGTGTGGAATTGGCATACTGCCTGCCCTTCATACCAGACACTGCAGGGTGAGCTCTTGGCATGGAACAGGGCTTACGCTGGAGGAATGCTTTTTGTCCTGTAGTTTTGCACTTGCATTGACTGGTGTAAGTCCCGTTCATGCATGCAGCTTTGCCTGCAATGAAGTCTGGGGCAAGGAGAGTGTTGACTGCATCCCCTTTCATCTCACTATATTCAGGTCAAGCTACTGATATGGATAAGATATTGGGATGACTGGCACTTTTCCTTATTGAACATTAATCACTTTGCTATGAGCTTCCAGGTATGTTAACTGTGCCAGGGATGAGGAAGAGCAAAACCTTGTTGCCTTCCAGTATCATGGGCAAATCTACTACAGAACCTGCAAGCTAATTCTCCCTCATTCTGAGCTTTTGGTCTGGTATGGAGAGGAATACGGCAAGGAGCTTGGCATCAAGTGGGGCACGAGATGGAAAAGCAAAGCATCACTTAAAGGTACTAGACTCCAAATTATACCTTGCTAGAAACCTACCTTTTTTCAAAATGGTGGTAATGGGTGAGACAATTTCAAATAATTAGAAATGGACACTTCTTATCTGGGTATCTTTGCCATGAACAACCATGAGAGTTGCAAAAAGACTTACACATTGGTCTTTGCCAAGGCAGGAGTTAGAAGGTTTGTCAGTGGCACAATTTATCTTCCTACTGTGGGGAGGGAGTGTTGTACAAACAGGATTTGTGGTGTAAACCCACATACTCTATCATGGCTTGCTCTGCAAACCTGCTTCACCCAAGCCCTCTGGGAGAAGCCAGCACTGGCTGCATTCCAGTGGGGGAATGTTGTCTGAATGAGTTCTTAATGGTGACATGAAGATTTTGGAGAAGGGAAATTCTCTATAAGCCACTGTTGAGGGAATTCTCAACAGGCTTGTGGCAAAATCATTAAAAAGAAACAAAAAACGATAAAAAGCTTGATCCTGCACCATTGAAATCCATGCGTTTCACACTGAACTTTAGGCCCTTATCTTGCTTCCATTAGACAACTTAGGGAGGGTGTTTTTAAACAAGATGCTACCACACATGGCCACCCAGGACCCACTCATCTGACCACCCATCTGAGGGACACTACCTTTAACCTTTGCAAGTCACAGAAACTGGCCACGAGTACTGTGGAACCTGGTTCCTCAGCACTCGTGCCTGGGACATAGCAATTTCAAAGGCCAGCCTGGCGCACTCCCCCCCACCCCCCGCTCATTTAAAAACACCCGTTGTCTTGTGACTCTCTGAAGATAATTATACAGTAAGAGAAGCTGTGAACCAAGTCGTGTTGCGTGACGACACCCCCATATCCAAAAGTCTTTATTTGTGTACAGCAATCCTCTAGCTGGATTAGAATAGCTACATCTATAGAGACCAAGGTTGGGGTAGAGGGGGAGGAGAGGAATACAATGACCTGGTTAAATGTTTCCAGACCTGCTCTTGAAAGACCACCTATAAGTTCCCCCTGCCTGTGACACTATTCCCTAGTACATTTTGACTCCACGATGTGCCTTAGATTTGGAGGTAAAGACTGTATCCAAAGCCAGCCAAAGTTAGAGAAACACTAGCTAGGGGGTTTGGTTTTAAAAGACCACTGGATAATAATGCATGCAGAATGGAAGGGAGCAAAGAATCCATACAACAGCTCTGAGGTCAGGGGCGGATTGGGAAATCAAAGTGGCCCAGGAAAATATTGTGTTAGTGGCCCTGTACCGGCGGCAAAGCCGCCGGCGTGCCGGAAACGGGCCAAGGGGGCATGGCTTGGGGGCGTGGCTTGGGGCGGGCAGCGTGCACCAGATTTGGGGCCTATCGGAGCTGAGTCCCCAGACTCAGATCCTCAGCAGCCTGGCAGGGGTGAGCGGGAGGTTATGGGGGGATGGCAGAGGGGAGACTGCCACTGGGTGGGTAGTGGCCCTCATTTCAGTGCTCTGGCTCCCCAAATCACTCCGTTTCAGTGCTCAGTGGCCCCCAACCAAAAAAATCACTCTGTCCCTTGCTATGCATCCTACAGTAAGGCTTCTTCATTCCTACATCAGCTGCACTAGTATTACACATGCCCTGTGTTTAGCTTAGCAAA
>QEPC01012618.1:1362600-1406251 GCA_003113815.1 Sphenodon punctatus | reverse complement strand
CCAGGCCCCCCACAATTCCCCCCAGGCAGGCCCCACCAGCCCCTGGCCCACCAGCCCCTGGCCCCATTAGCCCAGGCCGCCACACACACACCCCCGCCCAAAAGAGACCCCAGCCGACCCCTCCCAAGCAGGCCCCACCTGCTGCCCGCAAGTCGCCTGCGCCAGTGTCTGCCGCTGCTCTGCTGCGCTCTCCACGAGAGTCCAGTGGAGTGAGTCACTGGCTCCTGCGCGCAAAACCCACTTGTGAGAATGTTTGGAGCCTTCTCGAAGAACCTTCTTTACAAGGTAGCAACCTTCTGATCAGCACATGGGCAGGAGCTGTTTGTAAACAAACAGCCTTATCTCCCAGCCCATCGCTGTGCTACTAGGAGGGAGAGTCAGGTAAGCCCTCCCTGCCCCCCCAACCCAACCCGACAGGGGTCAGGACTAACAAATTTTTTTTTTTTGGTTAAGAATAATTTTTAAAAAGACAGCGTGACTGGCCCAGCCGGCCCACCGGGAATCCTCCCGGTGCATTCAATGGCCAATCTGCCCCTGTCTGAGGTACTAGGAGGGCTGACATTGTCTGCCATCCTCACTGTATAGAGCCTCAGTGAGTTCAGTTCAAAAACCAAAATAAAATTTGCATTTGGTATAAACACAGCTTTCATGGAAGAAAAGGGCTTTTAAGAGTAGACAACACAGAACCTAAAGCAATGTGGATCTAATCCTAGTTGCCCACTATCACCGAATTCAGCAGCTTGTTCAATGTGTATCTGAGGCCGCTGGGCAAGGATTGGGAGGGAAGATGCTATCAATATGCGGATGACGCTCAGCTCTACCTCTTTTTTTCATCCAACCCAGGTCCCGCAGTCTTGGTGCTTACCCATTGTCTGGCTGCTGTTGGGAATTGGATGAGGGTGAGCTGACTAAAGTTGAATCTTGACAAGAATGAAGTGATGATGGTTGGCCGACCTTGTGACTTGGAGGGGTTTGGGATTCCTGTTGTTGGAGTATGGCCCCCTCTGGTCAACCAGGTCCACAGCCTTGGATAGCTTTTGGATCCCTCACTGCACCTGGAGTATCAGGTCAGGTTGCAGCAGTGGCCAGGATGGAATGCTTCTATCAACTACATCTGGTGAGGAGGCTGCAGCCTTTTCTCTCTCATTTGGATCTGGCCACTGTCATCCATGCTTCCAATGCGCTCTACGTGGGGCTGACCTTGATTTTGCCGAGAGCACATTACACTGGTGCTCTGAAATCTGCTTAGCATTCCGGGCACAATTCAGGGTGCTGGTTTTGACCTTTAAAGCCCTAAACAGTCTGGGCCCCTGGACCGCTTGTCCTACCATGTTCCATTGTGGCCCCTACAGTCAACTGGGGGTGTCTTCTTGCAGGTTCCATCTGTTGCCCTTGTCCGTGGGACTGGGGTGCGCAGGAAGGCATTCTTGGTTGCTGCCCCAGTTCTGTAGAACTCCCTTTCCCTAGAGGTTCGTTTGAGCCCCAACCTGGGCATCTTCCAGAGGAGGTGAAAGATTTTATTTGGAAAAACATTTGGTGGGTGGGGATAAATAGGGGTGGCTTGGTAGTTGTGGTTGGGATTGAGCTCGGGGTGGGTGGGAAGGCTTTTTGGATTTTTGTTTTATTGTTGTATTTTACGGATTGTAAACTGTCCTGAGCCATTGTGGGAAGGGTGGCATATAGATTTAAATAAAAATAAAATGTAATGATCATTAAATTAGGTAGCTAGAGAAGTGCTTTCATAACATTATTAAAGACAAATATTTTACCCACATTTATTTAAATTTGTACCCTGCCTTTCTCCTAAGACTCAGGGTGGCTTACACCATATAAAAACAAATAAGAATCTCCTTAAAAACCCCACTCCAACCCCCTATGTCCCCCCACACCGAAACCTATCCCTGCCTGCCAAATGCCTGGCCCGACAAAAAGGTCTTGCATTACTTCTAGAAGATGAGCAGGCTCGGGCTTAGACAAATCTTCAAGGGGAGGGAGTTCCATAATTGTGGGGCAGACAGAGAGAATGCTTTTTTGACCCAAGTTGTGGAAACTTGGTGGCCAGATGGTACCTGCAAGAGGGTGATCCTGGCTGACCTCAGAAGCTACGATGGAACAGGAACGATGAGACAGTCTCCGATATTTGGTGCTGTTTAGAGCTTTATCAGTCAAAACCAACACCTTGAGTCAGGCCCTCAAAGCTATTGGTAGCCAGTGTAGACTCCTGGCGCATAGGTGTAATGTGCTCCTGGTGATCTACCCTGACAGAGGATGGGCTGTCACATTCTGCACCAGCTGCAGTTTCCAAATAGTTTCAGTCCCATGCAGAGTGCATTGCAGTCCCTTCTTTGGCAGAAGAGAGACCCCAGGGCTACCTTTTCAGTCCTGTGCAGAGAGAATCGATTAGACCTCTGCTGATTGTTTAAAAACCAGCTTTAAGCTTCGAGAAACAATAATTACTGTTGCTTAAAATTAAATCCTGGGTGTTACGGTTTTGGTTAGCTTGTGAGAGGCAAGCTCAGGGCTTGCTCTTGCAGTGGGGTTATCAAGAGAGTTCTGTTTTAAGGGGCTGCACTAGAAAATGGTGCTCGCTATATCTGAATTTTGGTTTGTTTCAAACCAGTCAATAGACAGGATTCACATTCAGTGCTGAAACAAGATAGACACTGTCATCGGTGCCCCTGCTGCAAGCTGCCTTTCAGTAGCAAGGACTACCTCAGCCAACAGCACCCTCATACTGAACTGCTGACTGGAGACGTAGAAAGTGCTCCAGAATGGAAGCCTCCATTCCAAACCAGAGGCTGTACCTTCCTCAGGGATCCACCAAAGCAGCTGGACTAGTAAAGGCAAAGCAGGAGACGCACCGTTTTTGGAAAAGAAAGATGCAGAAGGTAGAATGGCTCCCAGCTTGTCAGACATGCCTCGACAGCAGAGAGCAGAGTCTGGAAAGAATCTCCCTTCAGATGGGGACAGCAGAAAGAAACCGTATCAATGCTGCGAGTGCATGGAAAGACTTAGCAAGCCGATCTATCTGAAACACCATCACCAGCGAACGCACACGGGGGAGAAACCGTATCCCTGTAGCGAGTGCGGGAAGAGCTTCGCCCGGTTAGCTGACCTGAAACTCCACCGGCGAACGCACACGGGGGAGAAACCGTATCCCTGTAGCGAGTGCGGGAAGAGCTTCGCCCAGTTAGCCAGCGTGAAACGCCACCGGCGAACGCACACGGGGGAGAAACCGTATCCCCGTAGCTAGTGCGCTGTGCCCATTTATCACACGTGAAGACATACAAGCGGGAGAAGCCATACTCCTACAAGCCTCAGGCCTCACCTGTTCATTTGCCTGAAAAAGAGAAGCCATACTTGTGTAGAGAGTACGGGAGGAGTTTCATTCTTCCTCACCTGAAAACACAGCAGCAGGAAGAAGCTGTTCTCCTCAAGAGAGTGGGGGATGTGCTTTGCCCAGCTAGCACTTTGGATCAGACACTGGTGGTGCACACACAGGTCTGAAAGAGTAAAGACACAGCAGAAGCTGGCAACAAAAATACACACGAATTGGTGTCAGTGAAAATGGATTCCAAGTGAAGAAGCATGCATGATATTCCACAATATATTCCATGATATTGCCTTAACCCGTTCACAGCAATCAGCATTGCCTTATGCTTGTCTTGGATCCCCTTCCTGTCTTCTTAGCTTACAACAAAGTTGGGAAGGGGAGGAGAATCCATCCTCACCCCTCCTGCTCCTTCCCTCTCTTCAGGGAGGAGGGTTCATCTATTTTGAATGGCTTTAATTAGAGTTGGGCTAGCTCACCAGCTGTATGCTCCTCAAAGTCTGACCTGCTAAGGCTCTCAAAAGAGCTTGGTCTGTAATTGAAAGAAACCGCATATGGCACAAACAACCGAAGGAAAGATGTAGCTTTCTGGTTCAAAGCTGAGTTGATACTGGCTCCTGAAGTCCTTCCAGGCCTCACTGAATTTTTGTTGTCCTCTGCAAGTGGTGCCAGGCTTGATAAGAGCAATCTCACTTTCCTCCTTTAGCTGGGTGAAGGCTCTCCCATCTCTTATTCACAGCGGACTGTGGTTTAATGCAGTGGGCTCATCCATCTGGAACTGTTCAGAATTAGTCATGATTGTTAAGAAGATCAGTAGTTTCTTCCATCCAATAACAGAATCCAAAAATGTAATGGAAAATGCAAGTCTCTCAGCATTAGAAAGGCAACTCTCAAAGATCTGTCCAACTCTCTTTATAGCTTCTTTGACTCTATTTACAAGGTTCCTATATCAGTGGAGATTGCTTCCTACTTTATTAAAAAAAACCCTTTGAGATTCTAATCTTGCTCTGGCTGCTTAAATGTTTGGTTCAATATTGGCATGTTAATGTTCTTATCAATTCAGTTTCTGTCTGAGACTAAGTGTTGATGGAGCTAAGAATGTTGTTCCCTTTGCATTTCTTCTTCTGTATGGAATTTATTATTTGTCAATAAAACAAGCTTCTACTAAAATCACTGCTTTAGTTATTAGAGACAAAATAACATGGTGATATCTTTTATTGGACCAACTCAAGGTGTTGGAGGTTCTTAAGCTTTCGGACCTCACAGGGTTCTTCGTAAGGAGTCAGAACAGCAGAACTGCGTGTTTTGGGGACCAATGCAGCAAACACACTCCTTCTACTGCTTTAGTTATAGCATACAGTTCTTCTCCAGAGAATGAAGCTGCAATGACCTCTGGCTCTCAGCAACGGGTGCAATCCAGCTCCCATTGTCTTGAAGTCAATGGCTAAACTTCCATTGACTTGTATGGAGCTGGATTGCACCCAATGAAGCACACAGATAGCAGGGATTGCCTATTTTACTGTTGTTTACTACTGTAATTTAACCAACCCACTGCAGGGAGTGCATTGCACTTTTTACCACTACACTCTGGCTGACTGGTAGTGTGAATGTACACACACACACACACACACACACACACACACACACATGGTGCCTTCGGACATCAAGACTAGACTTGACTATCTTAGCAGCTTCTAGATGGGGAGCAGAATGATGATATCACCATGAGATTATATGTACTATCCTGCTCCCCACACAGCCAGTTCTTTCTCTGCTGCAGCAGAGATCAGACATCTTTTATAGCTTCAGGAACATCATCTCATGGAATTCTTGACACAGCTTGCTCTTCAGTGATGAATCTGCTCTATCCCACTATCAAACTGTTTGTCTGGACCCTCTTTGAAGGCACTCCTCCCTTGGTGCATAGCATTGAAGAAGGTCTTCAAGAATTGGTTGGACTACAGTGCCAGCCTCTAGACTCAGATGCACATAATTGGTGCCTCATCTGCTTGGGCCCAGGGTCTGCAGATTGTTTAAGGCTAGGACTCAGAAGGCAAAGGCTTGGTGCATAATGGAGTCCCTAGCTAAGACTGCCCCAGAGCCTCCTTCGTTGACACCAAAGGTATCAATGGGTGTTTTTAGAAAAGATAGTATTCACCATGACTTTGGTGCAGCCGACGCCATTTCTCTGGCAGAGTTAGAGTTTGGGGCTGTGGAGGTCCAGCCTTGTCCTTTTTATTTGGATGCATTTCAATTGTTATCACCCACCGATGTGGAGAATGTGCTTTGGGCTGTGTGGGCCAACAGTTGTGAATTGGATCCAGGTCCGTCCTGTTTGGTGAAAGCCAGCTGGGAGATCTTAGGGCCGTTGCTGCCTGGTGGTGTAAGTGGCTTCCTCAGGGAGGGCAGGATGTCTGAGTCCCTTAAAATGGCAATTGTCCGGCATCTGCTCAAAAAAACATCTTTGGACGCTGACTCTCCTGCCAGTTATCGGCCTGTCTCTAACCTTCCCTCTTTAGGGAAGCTATTGAGCGGGTTGTGGCATGTTGGCTCCGGGCCCATCTGAATGCTATCAAATTCCTGGGCTTTCATTCTGGGCATGGCATGGAGACTGCGCTTGTGGCCTTGGTTGATGATCTACTCTTGGAGATGGACAGAGGGAATTCCACTCTGTTGATCCTATTAGATCTATCAGCGGCTTTTGACAGTTGATCATGAGGTGGTGTTGACACGACTGCGGGACCTGGCAGGGAGTGTGCAGGACTGCTCTTGAGTGTTTTTGTTCCTTCCTGTCAGGGAGGTCTCAGCGGGTGGTGAAGGGCGATTGCTTGTTGTTGACCCTTGATCCCCTCTGTTGGGTCCCGCAGGGTTCCATCTTGCCCCCCACTCTTGTTCAGTGTTCAACTACTGCAATGCATGTATATGAAGCCGCTGGGTGAGATCATTCGAAAGTTTGGAGTGAGGTGTCATCAGTGTGCTGGTGACACCCAGCTCTACTTCTCTTTTTCATCTGACCCAGGTCCAGCAGTCTTGGTGCTTACCCATTGCCTGCTGTGGAGGACTAAATGAGAGTGAGTTGATTGAAATTGAATCCTGACAAGACTGAGGAGAAGATGGTTGGCTGGTCTTGTGACTTTGGGGTGGGGGGAGGGAGAATTGGGACCCTGGTTATAGATGGGATCCAGCCCCCCCTGGTCACTCAGGTTCATAGCCTTGGAGTGTTCCTGGATCCACTGCTGTGCTTGGACTCTCATGTGGCAGTAGTGGCCAGGAGTGTTTTTCACCAACTCCATCTGGTGAGAAGACCGCGATCTTTTCTCTGATTCGGATCTGGCAACCATCATCCATGTTTTCATTACCTCGAGGCTAGACTACTGCAACACACTCTACATGGGGCTGCCCTTAATGTTCAGAAGCTGCAACTGGTGCAGAATGCGGCAGCCCAGCTCCTTATGTGGACGAGTCACTGGGAGCGCATAACACCAGTTTTCCGGAATCTGCACTGGTTGCCTGTTGTCTTCCAGGCAGAATTCAAGGTGCTGGTTTTGACTTTTTAAAGCCCTAAACAGCTTGGGACCCACTTATTTGGAGGTTCGCTTATGTCCGGGCTTGAGCGCCTTTAGGAGGCGGTGTAAAAGAGATCTTTTTACAAGGGCATTTGGTAGTGGGGTCTAGGGAGTGAGTGAGTTGTGGGGATATGGAGGAAGGGGGGGAGGGGTTAGGATGGAGAGGGGCTGGGGGATGGTGTAGGGTTGTGGGGTGTTATGTTTTTATGTATTTTTGGTTTGGTTTATGTTTTATATTTGTATTTTTAATATTTTAGTATTATAAGTCACCCTGAGCCGCCTTTGACGGGAAGGGTGGGGTAATAAATTTGAATAAACAAAAACACCTAGGAAAAATGCATATCAGTGAAACTGTGAGCATCATTCTTGACGCTGGTGACATCAACACATGGCGCTTGTCCCCAAAAGTTCTGTCAAGCTTCTCATACTTATGGCTTTAATCTTGGCCCCTCCACTGAGGCTTCCAAGAACATGGCCACAAACATGGGACCAGTGAAGTCCTCCACCAAGGAGCCCACTGAGCCAAAGAAATGGCAGATGCAGGACTCACGACACTGAGCACCCGGGGGACAAGGGGCAGAAACAGAAGAGACATTGTTCTCCATTCCAAGTTAGAGTACTGGCCCGGCCCGTGTCATCTCTGTGTCAGGACTCCTTGACACCACGTTCCTCCACACAAATGGGGGTATCCCACCCTTTTCTGCTCTGCTGTGGATTTCAAATTAGAGCTGCTCCATTAACCACCCCGACAGCCTTCCTGGTCAGTCCGTACCAATCCCTGCTGAATTGCGTGCTCTTCTCCAGTTTCTGTAGCACTTGTTTGTGCCAATCAGGAGATGGTGCACACAGTGTTATAGGAGCAGCATCTCAATCAGGGCTTGGTACCAGCTGTAACTACTTCATTGGCAGTGGCAGTAATGGTGATCCTGGCCCCAGTCATCTCAATGCCAGCATTGTCTCTGCTTGATAATCTCAGCACCGGTCATGACCCATCTATTGCTGTAACCAGATCCCTTGGCATGCTGGTTATGGTCCAACTAATTCAGCACCCAGTGCCCACCCTGGTATTGTACCCAGTAATGACCATGCAAGAGACTTAGATCTTAGATCTTTCAATGCTCCAAGAGGATGTTGAATTGCACCATTCCTCACAACTAGAAAATCTCCTGGGCTGGCATGAGGGGGCACCTCACCACAAGCTTAAAAGCGACCACTACCGCTAAGTCACTGGGGCTATATGTTCCTCCTCCTCACCAGCAGGCTGTTACTCAGAGAAAGCTCCAGACACCTCAGAAGCAGGCAAGGCAGACATACTTGGCTCCTTCACAGTACAACTTGCCAAGACACCACTCCACCTACCCTACACATAGGCAGTACTCCTACTGTCAGAAGTAGAGGAAAGCTACACCTGCCACCTTTTCTGCTCTTCAAGGGAAGAAGCATTTTTGACCCACTTGCCAGGAGCCACCAAGTTCCTGCATGTTTCAGGTTTGAGGACAGCGTGGCTTAGTATAAGAAATCTTGGCACTCCCTCACCTCAGATAAATGGGCTCTTGCGACAGCTTCCATGGGGTATTCTTTGCAACTCATCAAAAGACCCCCTAGAAGGGTTATTCATACTGCCCTCCTGAAAGATTTGGGGGCACAGGCTTGCCTTTGAAATGAGGAGTGGATGACTTGCTGCAGAAAAGAGCGATCGAACCTGTCCCTCCACATCTTGTTAATACATGATTCTACTCCAAGTATTTTGTGGTACCCAAGAAGCCTTCAGGTCTGAGAGCTACACTAGACCTCAGGGCCCTATGTAAGTTCATGTGAAAAATTAAGTTCCGAATTTGACTTTATTATTATTATTATTAAACATTTATAAAGCACCAGTTGCAACCTGGCGCTGTACAGAACATACAATCAGATGCGGTCCCTACCTGTGGCTTACAATCTAAAAGACAAGGAGGGGGAGACAAGGAGAGGGGACAGCGGGAGAGACATGGGAGAAGACAAACAAACATTCAGGCGGATGCGAAGTCTCAGGTGCGTGTACTTGGCTTGGTTACAAGGTGGTCGGTAGCAGCAGTCAGCAGAGGAGGGCTGACAGTAAGAGCAAGGGGAAAGACTAGAGGGCATTGGGAAAGGCAGCATGGAAAAGGTGGGTCTTGAGGAGGGATTTGAAGGAGTGGAGGGAGGAGGACTTGTCAATCTACCACGTGTGTATATGTAGAGCCCTTCAAAGAAGATCACTTAACTAATGTTTGTTCTTAAAGAGGAGGCCTCTACGTATTCCCGCTTCATGCCCAGCCTCCCCATAAGTACAGATTTTTTTGTGTTCTAGTCTTTGCCTGGGAGAAAGGACTGGCTGTCCAGGAAGCAAGGTAGTACTACTTACTTACAGTCTTCTGATGACATCATCATTCCGCTCCCAACTTAGAAGCTGCTAGAATAGTCAAGTCCAGTCTTGGTGTCCGGGGATGCCATTAACGTGTGTGAATATGTAGAGACCTCCTCTCAAAGAACAATTAAGTTACCCTTTGGGGACAATCATAGTAGCTACTTATTTAGGTTACTCCATTCATTTATATAGCTTTCACTGTATCGTCCCCTTTAACCCTGACACACAGGAAACAGAAGAGCATATATTAGGGCTGCAAAACTCAAGGTAAAGGTTAAGTTATAAGAAATTACCACTCAGCAGCTGTTAACCCACTACGGCAGGCCAGCCCAGCAAAGGGGTGGACAAACAGCTCCGTTTCCCTCCACACCTATTGAATGTAGGCAATCTCCTGTGGCCCTCCTGCCACCACAGAGTAGTACTGTCTCCGCTCTCAAGGGCGTGCAGCTTCCGGTTCACAGACCTGCCAGTTCTAACAACCAGCATGGACCCTTTTGGTGCTGCTTCCAGACGGCTAGGTGCCACTCCTGGGACTCCTTCCTGCCAGCTTGGAAGGGGGAGGACAGCTGCCCTCCCCTGCTGCCCTGCTTTCCCTAACAGGCAGTTTTTAGACTGCTGTCTCTGCTTACATGCAACCCCCAAAAAGGGCCTTGGTATTTTTTCCACCCTAGATGAAGTTTGTGACCCCTTCCAAGCTGGTAGGAAGGAGTCCCAGGAATGGCACCTAGCCTTCTGGAAGCAGCACCAAGAGGGTCCATGTTGGTACCCTAAGAAGCTCCAGCAACGTGGACTCTCTCAGTGCTGTGCTGCCCCTAAAAAGAAAAGCACCCTGGAAAAGGTATCTCCCTTGTTCAATAACTGTGCCAGCCCTGACTTGCAGTCAGGCCCCCTGTGGACTGGATGCTACTAACAGTATCCAGTAATGAGCCCGCTGTTTCATTATACAATCTAGAGCTTGTATTTTCAGTTCCTACAAATCCAGTCGCATACTTTCAGGGAACTAGGAGAGCAGCTGACATGCACTGATTCGGCAAGCCATGCTCTCATGATCGATGAATGCAACCTCCCAGTGGACAAACACTTCTCCACATGGGACGATCCTAAACCATTCTCAAATTGCACAAGGGCACACCCCCTACCTAAAAAATCAAGTGCAAATAATGGAATGTTGATTAGAAATAATGGACATGTGCACATGACAATAGGTGTTAACAGGCTGTAAAAATGCAAAAAGCCACACCTCCAAGCCAAATACCTATCCAGTGCAATAGTGCTGCGGGGAGTAACAGCCGGACTCAATAAAAGGAGAATTTACTATGAACTGCAATGAGAACTGTATGCAATAACATACCATTCAATCCCTTGTCATTACACCCATTTCCTATTGCCCCCTTGTCATTCTAAGTAGTTTCTTGACATTCCCCTCCCCCCCATCTCGTATGGCATCCTTCCTATCATTCCACCCCCTCTTTCGTCGTTCCTCCCAGTCCCTTCTGACTTCACTCCTCCTTACCATTTCACCCGCTCCCTCTCGTACTCCTGTTATTCCAAACAGAGATCATTGTCATTTCACCCATTTCCCACAACACCCACCATGTCATTCTGCCCAATCCCTCATCATTTCCTGTCTTTGTCTGGCCTCTTCCTTGTTACCCTCATGTCATCCACCTATTCCCTATGATCCACTCCATAGCGCGTTGTCATTCGACCCACTCTCTAGTACCCTTTTCTTGTCATTTTATCCCTCCCTGGTCATTCTAAGTGCTCCCCATGGCTCTCTCTAAACCTTTGTCATTCCGCTCTGCTCATCACGCCCCACCTCCCCTTTGCCACCCTGCCCAGTCTCTTGTCACTCCTCCTGTTCCCATGGCTTTATCACTGTCAATTCACCCACTCACCTTACTTATCACTACTTATCACTTATCTGCTCCCTTGGGGAGACCCTGCTCAGGCTTAAAAATCAGGCTTGAGCCTCATCCCAAAGCAGCCAGGCTCGTAAGAGCCCAATGTAATGCGGGTAGCCCTGCCTCCCGCAGAGGTCTGTGACGTCTCATCAATCCCTGGGGCAGAAGGCACATCAGGGTTAAAGGATTTCCCCACCCTGACATGGCCCCTGCAGAATGCCATGACGTCACTGTGCTCCGCAGCGGTGGCGGTGGTGCCTTTCATGCACAGGGAGTTGCACCTGTAAGCTGCCCCTCCTGCCTGTGGCAGGAGGGGCGGAGTAGTAAAAGTTTGAAATAAATAAATATAAATAAATAAATTAAAAGGACTTTGGGCGAGGGGGGCTTTTGAACCCAGTGTGACCACTTCCCCCCTCCCACCCATCTCCCTCGCCAAAAGCCTGGCGGAACAGCCAGGTCTTGCATTGACGCATGAAGGAAGGAAGGTCCTCGGTCTCTGCTGGGAGGGAGTTCCACAGCCTCAGGGCAGCCACTGAGAACGCCCTCTCCATAGTAGCGCCCCGGGGTACCTCGAGAAGGGCGCTCCCAGCAGACCGCAGGGGCTGATCAAGGGCACGGGGAGTGAGGCGATCCCGCAGATAGATGGGACACAAGGCAAATATGAACAGAACTATCCTGTACCTATTTCCCAGGGCCTTTTCCAAGCATGCAAAATAACTCTCTGGCCTTAATTACTATAGGACAAGCCCCAGGTCCTACAATTTCACCTATTTCTAGTGGCCCCAGTTTTCAGTAAGGTAGGGCCCCTTGTCATGGAGGAACATAGGGTCACACACATGTAACACGGGCCTACATGTAGACTACAAGTCTAGTAAATATGTAATGCAAAAGGTTCCACATGTATGTAATGTTACAATTGAGAGCTGTAAAACTCAAATTAGGGCTGTAACACGCGACCAAGCTACAGGAAATGCAAAGAGCTACAAAGAATGTGTATTTGAGCACATTTGTCAGACAGACCTGTGGAGATGCAAAACAACCATCATGTTTCCCCAAAGGCGGGAAACCCGAGACAAAGAAGGAGGAAGACTACTTAAGCCAGCTTGGCTATCCCTTGGAGAGAGCCATCTTGAACATCTGCATATGAAAGCCTGCCAGCCAGCCAGGCTGGAGATCACGAACGGAGAGGGATGAATTGCTTTCTACCAACTAAGAAACCAGTGCCCAGTCGCTTGCATTGAGGGCTGAGAGAAACCAGAACTTATGGACCTCTGTAGAGTAAGATGCTTATTTGGGAACTCAACCAGTATAGATCAGGAATGCATTATATTTATCTTTGATTTCTAGTAACCACTCTGTATCAACTATCTTGCTTATATAATCAATAAACTTACTTCTTATCTTTATGAAGAAGTGTCTGTGTCTAACATTGGAACACAAGTGAGCAACAAGAGCCCTCAAGCTCTTGCAAACCCAGAGAGTACAGAGTCTGTAAACGGGAAGGATCGGGTCCTTGAGTGACAAAGGATTTGTCCCTGCGGCAGACTTGAATTAGCCAGAGAGAGAAACTAATTCAAGTGGGCTGCGCGCAAGGGAAACTGAGAGGGGATTCAGACGTGTCTTTAAATCGCACAGAAGCCTCGGCGGCATAGTGCGATTAAAAAACCCCGCACTTCCGGGCTGGTGTGAATGCGCTGAGCGCGCACATTTCCAGTTAGCCCGAATGCTTGGAGTGCGGTTTGAAAAGTTGCTCCTTTTTAAACCGCACTTCAAACATTCGGGCTAAGTGGAAATGTGCGCGCTCAGCGCATTCACACCAGCCCGGAAGTGCAGGGTTTTTTTAATCGCACTATGCCGCTGAGGCTTCTGTGCGATTTAAAGACACGTCTGAATCCGCCCTGAGTCACTAAAACCCGGTAAAGTGGGGGGTGCGGACCCTCCAACCCGTGACACACCTCACTCCCTCCCCGTAGAAACCCATATGACCATATCTAGGGCCCTGGTGGGTGGGAGGCATGCGGGAAGGGAAGAGGCAACCAGGGGTCCTGTATTTTTATCTTTGCCCTGGGTCCCACAAATCCTACGTCTGGCTGCAGCGGCCATAGCCAGGTGGGAATGGGCCTTGGTACAGAAGATGAAATTGACCTCCCGTTGGGGCACTTTGCTACAGTGTGCATATACAATGTACATACTTGTGAGCCCCTGTGAGGATGCACGCATATCAGCTCAGCCACTACCCAGGGGCCTTTCAAGGTCTGTACACTACACTATACTTACATGCAAAGGAGCTGGACTTGATTTTCCCTAATGTATCACTAAGTCTTAGTCCAAAAAGGTCTTTGTCATTTGTCTCCAGAATCTTCTAACTTATCCAGGCCTTTCCCCAGCTGGACATCAGGCTTCTCTAGGTAGCCCAGGCCATCACCTCCCTCACACACACACACACACACACCCTAGTCACATTATCTTCATCTCTCTACAGGACTAGTTTATCCACCTGCTCCCTTGAACAGGCCACATGTCCAGTCAGGGCCAGCCTTAAAATCTGCAGGGTTCAGGGCAAAGATAAAATAGAGGGGACCTAGTGGTTCCCACCCCTTGGGGGCCCTAAGGTGGCCATGTTTGGGACTCCACACCCTGCCCTGGTGAAAACAGGGGCCACTAGGTCCCAGAAGGAGCAGGGCCCGGGGTATTTGCCCCAGGTCGCCTGTGGCAAGATGATCAGCCCTGTTACCAGTAACTCTTGTGTTAGGCTGTTTTTAGATGAGCACTGCATGCTCATGCCTAAAAATCACACGCCTGTGAAAAAGAGCGCAGGCAGGGTTTAGACGTGCGGGGATGCGCCTTTAGTGCTCGCGCACTGGCGCCTTTTAAAAAATGCACGAACACTATAAGGTGCGTCCCCCGCACGTCTAAACCCCGCCCAATGCTCTTTTTCACAGGTGTGTGATTTTTTAGGCACAAGCACACAGCGCTCATCTAAAAATGGACACACCTGCTATTACAGGGTGTAATCCTCCATCTATTAAAGTAAATGGCTCATCTGCTATTTACTTTAATGCTTGGTGGATTACACTCTCAGACCAGTCTGTGATCCTCTGAGTTGACAGTACTGGCGATAGCACTTTATGTGGACATAACTGTCATTGAAATTAATGGGGCTTTTTCTTGCACTAAGTGCTATTTGTCACGGAGGAACATAGGGTCACACACGTGTAACACGGGCCCACATATAGACTACAAGCCTGGTAAATATGTAATGCAAAAGGTTCCACATGGATGCAATGTTGCAATACATGTAGACAACAAGTCTGGTAAATGTGTAATACAAAAGGTTCCACATGTATGTAATGTTACAATGGAGAACTGCGAAACCCACATCACAGCTGTAACACATGACAAGCTCCAGGAAATGCAAAGAGATAAAGGATGTGTATTGAGGACTCTTGCCAGTCAGCCCTGTTGAGATGTAGATGGACCTCCATGTTGCCTGGGTCGGCTACGTGACCGACCCCACGATTCCCCACGGGCGGGAACAGACACAAAGAAGGAGAAAGACTATTTAAGAGGCCAGGGAGTCACCGTAGGAGCTCTTCAGAAGCCATCTTGAACATCTGCATATGAAAGGCCAGCCAACAACTAGGCTGGGGCTACCATGAACTGAGAGGAGGATTTTGCTCTCTAAGAACCCAGTGCCCAGCCGTTTACGTTTAAGGGCTGAGAGGAACCAGAAACTTATGGACCTATGTAGGGTAAGATGCTTACTTAGGAACTCAACCAGTGTAGGTTAGGAATGTGTTATGTTTATCTTTGATTTCTAATAACCACTCTGTATCAACTATCTTGTTTATGTAACCAATAAACTTACTTCTTATCTTTATGAAGAAGTGTCTGTGTCTAACATTGGAACACAAGTGAGCAACAAGAGCCCTCAAACTCTTGCAAACCCAGAGAGTAAAGAGTCTGTAAATGGGAAGGATCGGGCCCTTGTGTGACTTGAGTGTGCCACAATGAAACTCCTTTGTCACACAAGGGCCCGAGTCTCAGGATGGTCTCATACCCCATGTCCTTTCAACTGATTGGCAGAAATCAGGAAAGCCCCCTCCCACCTTCAGTACAACTCATAATACTGGGCTCCTCAGAACTATCAAAAATATACCGACTGATCAGTAGACGCAAGACTTTGGTGAAACATAGTGCTCTGCCCTCCTGTGTTAGGGGACACGGATTCAAACTGCCACCATTATAGCCCGTAGGACCTGAGCCATTGCTTTCAGTAGCAGAGCAGCTGAAGTCTGATGTTTTAGTACACCTGAAGTCTGATGTTTTTGAGGTTTTTTAGGCATTAATGTGATGCTCAATACAGTGAAATACTGTATCATTTCACAACTGTGGACTCCTGGTCTGAAAATAAAGATTTTACTTATTTTATTAAATCCAGATTACTGGAAAAGTACATCAAGGGACATTTCGGGGTAAAATTTGAGACTTTGTAACACATTTTGGGTATACCAATTCCAAAAATCTCAGTTCCCAAACTGAAATTTAAGTTGGTGACCTGATTTTAAAAAACAAACAAACACAAAACGGCCACCCAAATTTTTTATTACCAACACAATTAACATTCAGTTAGCAAAGCTCCTTATAAATTGCCTGGAAGGAAATTCACCCCATGACATCATCATGTCAGTCCCACCCAATAGGGAGAGGATGGTGATTTGAGAACATGCTAGGGGGCTGCAGAAACAGGATCTTGAAAGGCAAGTTCTACTGTCCTCAGCAGGGTAGAGTCCCATGTAGCTTTTGTAGGAGAGTGAGGGATAGTGGCAATGCTCACCAGTAGCTGAGGGAGCAGAGCTGTTGCCCTCACCAGCAGAGAACATCCTCTCTGCTGCTTCTGAAGCTGCGGTCTTACAGCAGCAGCAGCAGGAAGGTGGCCGGTGGCGTTTTAACCTATCAAAATAGGAGCAGTAGCAGAGGTGGGGATGTGGCTACTAGCCAGCTCAGGGGGTGGATATGCCCACCAGTCTCTGGGACCAAGCCCTGCTCTAAGCAGGAACGCTCCTGGTACAGGGGATATGGTTGCCATGTACCTGAGACATGAATAGCAAAGGCTCCCAAATGCTTACGGGGTCCTACAACTATACTCCTAGCTGGTCGCAAGGATTGCTTTTCCCTAATTGGGGGACTTTACTTACTTAAGGGTAGTTTACCCCAGAATAAGTCTACCCAAGGGTTAGGCTTCATTCATACAAAATTCCCTCCAGTGGAGTTTATACAGGGTACAGCTGTTCATGTGTGGGCTCCTACCTGAGGGATTAATTTATCACTTGGTGACTCTGAGCTCATTTACACAACTTTTCTCTTTGCAAACTCTCCGCTTTTCCCATAATCTGTGCTGATCTTGTACTGGTCCTGTAGTACTAGCAATGTACTATTATCACACCTGCTGATTGTCCGGTGTCTCAATATCCACAACCTACCCCCCACCCCTAATTTTCTGTGGTGTTTCCCACAATGCAAAGGGCATCAAAGAGTGCCCCTATGATATCCCTGAATAAAGTGTTCTGGCGATGACATGGAGGTCTCTGCTCTAGGTCTCCAGACTCCTGCCTTACCTCTATGATCAGTTGGAGACAGGAAATGTCATAGGTAGGATTGAAGCTTGTTGTAGGTTAATCAGATCACATGACGCAATTGCTACTTGATAGTCAGATCCTTGCAAGCAAAGCCTATGCCTTAAATGACAGAGAACAGGGAGCATAGGAAGTAGAAAGGGATTCACACACAACACTCATAATATGGGCATGTGCCACTCTAAAAAAGGGTGTTTGTATGAATGAGCCCTTTCACTGCATGAGGAGAGTCATGCAAACAACGGCTGGGTGTAATTGTAACCCTAGGGTAGGTTCACCCAGGAGTAAATATTCCCAGGTAAGCAGCATTTCATACAGACATTCTCTCCGTGGCTAGTCCCTAACAGTCCCTCCCACTGAAGCTCTGTTCACAGAAGTAGGTGAGATAGGTTTTTAATTAAGAGGGAACAGGCTTGTAGCTGTGTAACCCTGGCCCCATGTCTTTCAAATATTTGCGAGTTAAGAGTCTTTAACCCCCACATCCCCTTGCTTAACAGAAGTAACAACCAACTCTTTTACCTTGCTACAACCCCTATGCTCATGTGAACTAGTAAGAGTTTAGCATAAGGGGCAATGGTTCTTACCACCTGCTTGTGTGAACAAGCCTTGGGTAATGGGGGACAGGCATGCTCTAACTAATCAGAAGGCAGCAGTGGAGGAAACCCCCTCCATGCTACACCACCCCAGAATATGAGCCTAGAGATACCCTTGAGGCTAGTAATGAGACAGAGTGCAAGGAAATGAGGGGGAATCAGGCTGAATATAAGAGATCTTCATAGTGTGGGGATTGGGGAGGAGAGTGCCCCTCAAACAGAGGTGGGGCCCCCATCTCCATGACTGATTATAAATCAGGGTTCTGGGAAGTATTAACAGGGGCTTCCCTTTCTAATTCCTCTCATCCTATGAGAAACCCCAAATGGCACAGGAAATCTCATCCACTGGGTCAGACCAAAGGGGCATTATTTGTCTGCCCCACAACCCAAGACACAGCACCCAGTACCGCTAGGACCACCCTGTGCCTCTGCCAGGGATGAGAGAGAGTGCAGAGTCTCTCCCCAAATTGTCTGCAGATAGCATTGAGGGGCCTAGGGGGGGGGTCTATAGAGGGTCTGGTCCCTGCAGGATTGCACAGGTTGAAATGGATTAATGGACTCTTGAATCTGAATGCAAGAACAAGGGGCTGCAGCCTCATTCATGGTTTCTCTGGCTTCTCCAGCTGCAGATCTGTCACTCGGATGTTGGCGACGTCCTGGTAGGTGGCCTGCAGACCCCGTGAAATGTCCTCATACATGGAGCATTCGTCCAGGTTCAGCCCCTAGGAAGGGAAAGCAGAGGGGTCTCACTATTCTGGAGAGGCCTAGCCCGGCTAGGCAGGGACTTGGTCCTCTCTCCCCTGTCAACTCTTTAGGCCAGAAGAGAATCCAATCTGGTGTTTTCAGGAACAGCACCTAAATGCCGATAATTTCAAGGCCCAAAGAGCTTGACGTGATAATTCCCCAAGCATTCTAATTCCTGCAACCAAAGTTCCCACTGCACTGCCAGTAAGCTGGGGAATTGGGGCCAGTCCTGACTTTTGAGAGATTATGTGTATCCCAAACCAAGCCCGCTGGCAATGTGTTGAAGCAGGGGTGAGGTGTCTTGGGCCAAATCCGGCCTGCTGCTGTTTTTCATTAGACCCCTCTCCAATTCCTAGATCTGACCCGTAGATCCAGTTCCTACCCTCAAGCACTGAAAGAGTGAGCTCAGGGGAAAGGAGCAGAGCTGGGGGTAGGGTGGCCAGATATGTAAATAAATTCTAGAGGACACATGAGAAATACAGGTTGCAGGGCAGCATTGGAGCCAATATAGCCCTGCAACCTATATTTCTCATAAGTGTCCTCTAGAATTTATTTGCATATCTGGCCACCCTAGCTGAGGGCATGCCCTCAAGGATAAAGGATGCATCCACGGCATAAATCCACTATCCGGACCCTTCTCTTCCTTCCCCCCCTGCCCCACCCTGAGCACATCCCTTAAGCAGCCCCATCCCCAACTCCTATCCAGCCTACGTTACTAATTTTTCAAAGTGGCCTGCGGGTCAGGAAGGAAAAGATTCCCCACCTTTTGCTAAAGTATTGGGTTCAGTGCTGATTAAGCCCCTTCTCATATCATCCTTCCTTCTTCCCCAGCATAGAGGCCACTAACACATTGCTGAAGTGTCAGGACCAGACCCCAAATCAGAGGTGGAACCAAAGCACACAATTACTCCACTTCATTCCAAGCCTGCCTGGCCCATCCTAACATGGGAAATCTGATGGGCTCACAGCTTGTCTGAACTACAAGGAAGCTTCAAGCAAGGGATTAATTCCTGTTTTCGTGAAAGAATGGAATCCCCTGTCTCCAACCCCCTTCAGAGACCATCTGAACGACTTTGTTTCCATCTCCCTGGCTCACCTCATACAGATTCTCCTCTTCGTAGGCAACCTTCTTGGCCTGCAGGAGGCGCTCATTCTCCCACTTCTTCTGTAATAGCCAAAGGAATCAGATTTTGACACAGGGGAAGTCTTGGGGACTGCGGCTACTGGAGCTGTTTACCAGAGGTTGAATTTGCACCCCCTGGGCCCCCCCATCAAACCTGCCTGCCACACTATTCAGCCAGTTTGAAGTTAAAAAAACAACAACCTGCAGATGGTTCCATGGTCTCTAGCCAAAGAATCATCAACTTTGTCTCAGCCAAAGCGCTACGGTGGCCATGACGTTGCCCCCTTTAGACTCTGAAAGATCCCATTTCCCCTAATGGTTTGGGCATATTCTTACCCCTGTTGTTAATATCATGAATACAGTCAAATGCTAGGGTCAAAGGAAATATATAGGTGAAGTGAATAGGCTGGTGGGAGAGAGGTCGGTATCCTAGACAGTAGGGGTTGCTGTTATTGTCCCATCTACCCCTATCAATTACAGCTCTGTAAATCACCAAGTTTGTTTCCAGCTCAGGGAAAGAGTAGCCTAGTGGATAAGGTGTTTTGGACCTGGGAGATTTTTCTCCTGTTTTCTGGTGGAAAGGAGATTCGACTCTCATCCCATAAATGAATTGTAGGAAACAGGATCTCACCCTGAACAGCAGGAAAAGCCCAGGGCCGATGGCGCAGAACAGCAGGAGAACCCCTTCGGCCGTGATGATCTGGTTTTTGGTGGATTCACTCATGTTCAGAAAGGGGACAGGGAGAGACTCTGAAACACAAGAAACAGGGGTGTCTGTCCCAATCCAAACCCGCCCTGGCATCCAGACCTTCCCCACTCAGTTCCCTTTGGGGTGGGGTAGAGTTTTAAAACAGGAAGTGGAAGTGCCAATTGAAAGTGGGAAGAGGTATGAGAGAGGCAGAAAACAACTGTCCTAATTGGAGATTAGCTGGGGCACCAGATTTAATGCCTTGACTCTGAGCTGGGGACATATCTGCTCCAGGGCCTGAATAAAGGACATGCTCAGCTGTACTTGGGAAGAGAGAGCTCCACAAAGCACGCACACAGGCTGGATGATGGCCAGTATCAGATTCAGGACAACATACCTCCCAACAGTCTCTATTCAGGAAAGACAGAACTTCTTTGGATGTTGAATCCCACTGTCCCTCTTTCAGGAGAAAGAGACAAAAAGACAGGTATTCAATCCTCAAGCACCTCTTTCCCATTTACCTCCCAAGAAAAGCACTTGGGAAGACAAGGGGGAGATGCTGGAATTACAAGAATCTAAGTAGAATGAGAAGCAGGAGCACGGCTGTTGGGGGTGGGTGGGGTACACGTGTGTAAGTGCATGAGGGGCGGAGCTTATTTGTCAAGGGGTGGAGCTTTTCCTTTCTTTGGCCGCTTGAAATGTTGGTAGGCATGGAACAAGGAAGAGCAGGGCTGGGAATCAGGCACTGCTTAAGCTGCTATGCTGTCTCTCCAGTTGAGCTGTGCCTGTGTCGTGTGTGGTACGCACAAGACAAGTGCTCTAGAGACCTGACATGTGAACACCTACAACCAAGGATCATCAGGCGGCGTAGATGCACATACACTGACTAACTGCAACTGTGGGATCAGTTTAGGGGTTCCCCACCCGGAGGGTCAGTTTCTGCAGTGGTTAATCCACCCCCTAGTAACACAATCTTCCCTCCCCCACTCTGACCCATGGCACAGGACTCTCACTCACTCCGGACTCGAAGGTAGGTGCCGCACGACTGGCCATGTTCTATGTCGCTCTCGACGTGGCAGTAGTACATGCCCGAATCGTTCTTCTCCACCCGTTCAAAGACGACAGTAGCGACGCCAGTGGATTTATTCACGAAAACCCAGTGGTTAGTGTCATTGGTGACTATGAGCGGCTCGCTGCAATTCTGGGAGCAGGGTCTTCTCCAGGTGACGCTGGCACCTTTCGGGGCCTCAAACCTGCAGATCAGGGTGGCCGAGCTCCCTTTAGTAACCGTGAGGGAGGTGGGGACGGAGTGCACCACCACCCGTTTGAAATAGACTTGATATTCCTTCCTCGCAGGCCGCACTTCCTGATTGCCGGCGTTCTCGGGCACGGCGAGGGGATTCTGGCTGGGTTTTGCTGATGGGGCTTGGGGTACTGAGCTGGGTTCCTGTATCACAGCTTGGGTGGTATTGAAGAATTGCGTTGCCATGCTGATTGTGTTTAACTCTGTGGTCACATTATTGCAGAGGTGAGCTGGGAAGGGGAGAAACCACAGCAATTAGGAGCCGTAAGGGACTCTATGGAGGAGCCTGCCTACCAGAACATGAGACACTGGGCTTTCTGCTGTGTTATATCTTGGGGTGGGGCTGTGTGGAGTCAGTGACCATACCAGGGCCTCTTAGGTTCTGCAATATTTTATCCCTAAATTCTGTAACCAGGAAACCTAAATTCTGTAAGCAGAATAAATCATACAAATAAATCAAATGCTGTCAATTATGCAAATTTTAAATGCAAATAAATTTCCCAGCATGCCATCTCATTAATTTTGAGTCTTTAATACCTTGAAAAACCTCAGAAAATACAACATGGCCCTATCAGCAGGCTGGAGGAGAGGGGAATCTCTTCTCTTCCTTGAGGGTGGGGGCAAACTGTTTCTCTTCAGCCGATGCACTACATACCAGCAGCGAATAGTGCTGGACTCTTATTTGTTTGCTGTTATTGCTCCCTGCTTAGACTGTAATTCTGTGTGGGCAGAAACAATTTCTGTATTTTGACCAAATGCCAAATTCCACAAATGTGGTTGTGATCGTAGCAGTGCATAATTTAATTGTGTCTGGATCTTAGTGAAACAGGCAACAGGGGGATTCTAGCTCAGGTGGGCATATTCATCTCATTTGGGTAGCCCCAGCGGATGGATATACCAGGATAGAGGGACTTATTAGTCTGATTCAGCATGGGGAGGGGAGAGAAATACTAAGCTAGATGGATCCACTGGCTTGGGGTTCAGGTTCAAGCAGTGGTGTAACTAGGGGTGCTTTCAAACGAACAAGGCAATGGGGGTGGGTTCGTGGTCGCTGACTGGCACTGCTGGCACTGGAGCACCCACTCAGGTGCGTTCATGGGGAGCAATTCTAACAGGCAGCTCCCAGCGTGGCTACCCCAGCCACAGAGGCAAGCTGCCATGCACTCTTCCTGCCACAGACCATGGAGGAGGGGGAGTGCACCAGACTGGGCTTTGCGAGTGGCATGTCCCGGGTGCCAGCGCTGGGCAACTTGGGCTCTCAGTGCCCACGGCCAGTTCCTGTGACTTGCAAAGGCTGCTTCTCCCAACCACAGTGAGTGCCTCTGAGCGGTGGCCCTGTTTGCTGGTGTGGCTAGCTGCCGCCATTCATATGGGCAGGGTCTCCGCGGCCACCCATTGCCATGGAGCTCTTTGGCGTGCCCCACGAAGCCCTATGGATTTTCCTGGCTTACAGGAGCATGCATCTGGCTGCTGCACACCTTCAGACGGGAGGGCGGCTCCATGGCTCCTGCGTAGTCATGTGGGGTAGCATCTTATATGAAAACACCCAGTGTCCCTGGGGCAAGTCAGATTCCTGGGCCTTATACCAACCAGGCCAGGAGGCAAAGGAAGTGGGCAGCAGGGGAGGGGAAGGATGTTGGGGCATAGGGGAAGCCAGGACATGGGAAGCAAGGTATGGGGCAGAGGGGAGACAAGGCATTATTAATATCTTTGACTCTATATCCCGCCCAATGCATGTGGCTCTGGGTAGGCATGGGGAAGCGATGGCAGGGAAGGCAGGGGGCAGGAGAGAAGCAAAGTATGAAGACTCCAGGCTAAGGGGAGGCTGGGATGAGAGCAGGAGGTAAATCCAGGGCAGGGTGAGAGGTGAGGCACGGAGGTTGGAGTATGGGAGGTGGGGCAGGGTGCAGGGGAAGAAGGGGAACATGGGGGTTGGGTAGTTCTTGTGAGGGTTTCCTTCTGGTAGGAATTTACAACACACGTGATAAAATGCTACTTGTGAAAATTTCCTACCCTTTGGTATCAGTTTGTGCCAAGCAATGAAAGACTGATCAGTAAGTGAGCAGATATAAAGAGCATGCATAAAAGGATAGGGGGGCAGAGCCATGGTGCCGATTCAGGATCTGGACCCTCCTCTTCCTGACCACATCCCTTAAGCACCCCTGCCCCCAGCTCCTTTGAGGTCCTTGGGGTTTGTACAAATTTTCAAAGTGGTGGTGGTGGGGAGGTTCCCCACCCCTTTTCTAAGCCGTGACGATAAGCAACATCACAGGATCACATGCAGCATCCTTCTGGGGCTGCATGGTTTCTGGTTTTCTGCCATTCCACTGAGGTCTCTTCTTATCTTGTGACAAATTTGCAACCAGCCCCAGCCAAGAGATTAAAAAAAAAAAAAAAAGGAACTTGTCTCTTCCCTGCCAGCATGACAAGAGACAAACAGCTGAGAGGTAGCACAAGACAGAAGAGAGACTCACTTCTTCCACCCCAATGCAACCCGCAGTGCCAGGCAGTAAGGAGATTGGAGTGACACCTTCCACCTTTAGGGTTTCATAGCTTGCCCCCTACCTCACCAGAACACACTTCCTTTCCAATGATCTTATTCTCCCCAAGTTCTCTCCCTTATTTGAATCACTCAACCACATTTCCCCCTTTATCTGAGCCCACCCTGCATAATGCAGCCCCCACCCTCTAGGGCATCAGCATGGTTTCAGTTCCTCTTTTCAGTCTCTGTTGACAGGAAACTGAGCGAGGCAGGGACCAGATTCTAAGACTGAACACTAGCTGCTATTGGGGAGGGGAGAGGGACTCAGTGGGGATGGGGGTGATAATTAATCTCTTTTAGGGGCATCCAGCAAAGGAGATACAGGGCCTTTCCCTTCCAAGGACCACCATCTCTATCCCAACACTTGGCCAAGAAGAGGAGACCATCTGTCTCAGGGAATATGACAGGGCCTTTTCATTCCAGGGGGGGACCCCTCCAATCCATCCCCTCAATAGTGGGGACTGTCTGGCTCCTGGGGATTGGGATACGGAACCTTTGCAGATTGATTGACATCCAGAGAGCCCTGGTTGGATGCCCTTACGTGGACAATCCTATGGAGAGGGACCTAATAATCAGATATGGGGCTTTAGGGGAAGCCCTCTTTGATCCGTTTGCAGGGGCTGGAATAACGACACCCTCCATAATCCATTCTCCAGCACTGGGGCTGAGTGAACTCTTGGGATCTGATCCAAGTGGAAGGAACAGTCCTTCCACTTGGATCAGATCCCAAGAGTTCACTCTTGAGACCCACCTATGATCCCCCATTCTCCCCAGATCTGCTCCTTTGCCCTTGCTTTCCTTTTAGCTGCAAATACCTGCTCAGCCTCTGGGGATGACTCTTTCCAGCACCTACCTGGGATGAAGCATAGGAGGAGTAGGGGGCAGATGTGATGTGGACCCCTCTCCATGCTGCTGGCTGTTGGAGGCTCCTGACCTCAGCGATAGGAAGCTGGTCTGGGTGTGCAGAGCTCTGAGCTTCTCTTGCTGGCTAGTCTTTTCCTCTATGCCTGACGGAAGGAGATTCGCCCCATTGCCCCCCTTGCTCCCCCGCCCCCATGAGTTCCTGCAGCTCAGCTCATCTGGCTTTCCGGCCAACTGCAGAACTTTCGCTACCAGCATGTGCTAAGCAGGGGTAGGCTGGGTGGGTGTAAACACAGGAGACCACTACAGTAGGGCAGGCACTGCAGCATGGTGAGGGGCACGGGGTGTGTGTGTTCTCCCTGCAGGCCAGTGCTGTCAGTCCCCTGTGTGGTGACTCCCTGGCCTCCAATGCAGTGAGATGGGGAGAGGGAGGGCACTTGCTGCAATTGCAGTCATGTTCAGAATTTGAAACTTGACCAGGTTCTCGCAGGAATTGTCTCTGGCAGTGTAGAATTACAGTCTGAGTGGGGAGCGCTGCCAGCTAGCCAATGAGGCTTTGGCACTGTCAGCCATCTACCCTGGCCCTGAGCTCCAGGGTAGGAAAGGGAGGGAAAGCCGCTGGTGCACCAGGAGTAAAGGCAGAGTCCATGCAGCAGCATTTTCAGCAAAAAAATACAAGTTGCAGTCACCTCCCATAGCTGAGCAGAGGAATCCTGGGCATAACCCACTGTTCCTCACAGTCCCTCACTGCTTCTCTGACCAGGAGAAGGTTCCTTATTAGAACACATATTCAGTTCTAATGCAGTCCAGGACATGACTCCTAAATACTGTGTTATAATGAGCTTGCACTGTAATTATTTTTAAGCTAGGAGATGTCCAAAATGGATAGAAAGGCATTGGGAAACTCATTTGCATTCAGTTATAAGAACATAAGAAGTGCAATACTGAGTCAGAACAGTGGTCCATCTAGCCCAGCATCCTGTCTCCGACAGTGGCCAATCACGGTGACTTGGGAGAAGCACCCAACAGGTCACAATGGGGGCTCCATTCCTTGTTGTTTCCCCCCAGCTCCCATCGTGTTCTCTGATCCTGTCTGGCTAATAGCTGCTAATGGATCTATCTTCCAGAAACTTGTCCAAACCTCTTTTAAACTCAGCTCTAGTACTGGCCCTTACCACAGCCTCTGGCAGTAGATTCCACAACCCAGTTATACGCTGAGTGAAAAAATATTTTCTTTTATTTGTTTTAAACTTGCCACCCATGAGTTTCATGGAGCGTCCCCTAGTTCTAGTACTAGCTGAGAGTAAATAACTGCTCCTTGTTTATTAGTTCCACCCCACTCATGATTTTATAGACCTCTATCATATCTCCTCTCAGTTGTCTCTTCTCCAAGCTGAAGAGCCCCAACCTACCAAGCCTCTCCTCATACGGGAGCCCTTCCATGCCCTTGATCATTTTTGTTGCCCTTCTCTGTACCTTTTCTAGTTCAGCTATGTCTTTTTTGAGATGGGGCGACCAGAACTGCACACAATATTCGAGGTGCGGTCGCACCATTGATTTGTATAGAGGCATTATGACATCCTCAGTTTTATTCTCTATCCCCTTCCGAATAATTCCTAACATTCTGTTTGCTTTTTTGACTGCTGCTGCGCACTGCGCTGTGGATTTCATTGTATTGTCCACAACCACCCCCAGATCCTTTTCCTGAGTGGTAACTCCTAGCTTAGTACCCAGCATTGTGTACGCATAGTTTGGATTATTTTTCCCTACGTGCATCACTTTGCACTTGTCCACATTAAATCTCATTTGCCATTTAGATGCCCAGACACCCAGTGTCGTAAGATCATGTTGCAGTTCCTCACAGTCTGCTCGTGTTTTAACTACCTTGAATAACTTGGTGTCGTCTGCAAATTTGATCACCTCACTCTTAACACCCTTTCCCAAATCATTAATAAATACATTAAACAGCACCAGTCCCAATCCCTGAGGCACACCACTTTTTACATCTCTCCATTGTGAAAACTGACCATTTAGTCCAGCCCTTTGCTTTCTATCTTTTACCCAGTTTCTGATTCATAGTAAGACGCTACCTCCTATCCCATGACTTTTCCAAGAGTCTCTCATGAGGGACCTTATCAAATGCTTTCTGGAAATCCAGGTACACTATCTACTGGGTCTCCCTTGTCTACATGCTTATTTACACCCTCAAAGAATTCCAACAGGTTAATGAGGCATGACTTACCTTTACTAAATCCATGTTGAGTCTTCGCCATTAAGCCATGTTTGTCAACATGCCCTGTAATTCTGTGGTTGGAGCGGGGTTCAAAGCAGCATTGCTTACCTTCATCAGCGGTGCCGGAGATTGTGTCGGGGGCGGAGCCTGGACCTGCAGAGAACACAAGGTTGAGCGGGAGTCTGCGGCAGTGCCATAGGCGCACGCAAAGGTTGCGCGTGGCCTTAGGCGGGCTGCCGGGTGTGCCGGGTTACCAGTGGTGGACGTTATCCCACTTAGACACAGAGGAAGGCGAAGGATGTCCTCCTCCGCTGCTGCTGAACTGCCCACTAAGGAGCCCAAGCCGAGGTGCCTGGAGAGTTACTTCCCCCAAACAGTAGCAAGGAAGGTGGTATTGCCGGCCCTGACCGCTTTTATAATGACTAACAATCGCTTTCAACCTTTTGCGGACCTTAGAGAAATAGGAGACCACATGCAGAAGCCAGACTCTCAGGAAGCCGCACCTGTGGTGTGTGCTGAGCTGAACAGGCCTCCCCCGGCCCTGCCCTATTTATATAAATCGAGACCTGAGGCCCCAGAATTACCAACTGAGGAGAGACTGGCCGCTTTTTTGACAGAGCATGTTATGCTCACTGCTGAGACATTGCAGTTTGTATTTTCTAAACTTTCGGAAATCCAGGCCAGGTTGGAACCCCCGGGGGGGCAGGTACAGGGGGGCGTACAGGGTAACTCCCAGGGCCTCCCCAGACCTTTTCTACTCCCTCCATAGATCCTCTCCATTCCGCGGAACGTGCCTCAGGCCCTCCCCCCTGCCCCACACAGGCAGCTCCGCAATACAATCTTCTGCCCCATTTTATTTGCTCTGACAAGGCTGCATTTTTTGGGTTATTGGTCACTTCACTCATTCTTACAGTGCTCCCTCGGAGAGGCCATTGCCCCCCCCCCCCCATGTGGGCTACTGCTCTTGATGTAGCTGAGCATCTGCGACTACTGTTAACCAAAATACCAGTTACCAGAAGGGATATTCTATCAGCAGACCATTTGGCAAGCTCTGCGGATAGGCAGATGATCATTGTAACCTTTGTGTCCATGGATATGATTGGCCATATTTTGGCCCAGAAGGGCCAACTTGAGGAGCAGGGTGTGTTTATTGTCCGCGCTTTCCAGCTCCATCCCCCTCCTCAAGGAGGCCAGTGTAGGGGGTTGACCAGGCCTGCCCCCTTCCGGGAGCAAAGTAACAAGGGAATGAATTTTTCCCCTGGCCACCCTCTCTTTTCCCCTCCCTATGCTATAGACACCCGGGAACCACAGCAACCTGAAATCAAAGTTCCTATGCCCCCACAGTGCTCTCCTTCTAGGTCTGTCCCCCCCCTCCGCGTCTCCCAGGTGAGGAAGATTCTCCCCCTGGACGAACTGGTAGGGATGGTATGGATCTTTTGCCTTCCCATTTAGATAAGGGGATGCTGACCTTTCCCCTCCCTGCCCACCAGACCCATTTCCCCGGGTTACCCCCCAGGAAGGTAGTGATTCCTCGTTCTCTTACCCCTCCATCTTTTATGCTATCTTCCCATTCCCATACCATCAGATGGCTATCGTCCAGGGATGGTACTACAAGGCTGAGGGCTCATGCTAGGGAAGCCCCGATCACCTCTCCAACTATTTTGGGGTGCACATGTACTCAATCCCCCCGTGTGGGCCAGCCTGGACTGGGAAGAGAGAGGATCCATCTCAATTGTTAGCCCCGATTGGGCCTGGGACTGTCCCCAATGGGACCTTACAGGGGGATGACCTATCTACTGTTGATATAAGATCTTCCACAAGTGGACCCTGAGTCTGTGTTCTCATGGTTCCTTGGATTCCCCTCGGCCCCGCAGAGCTGACCTGCCATCCCCCCCTGGCAGAGTCTTGCGGCAGCGCTGTAGACCCCCCCCCCCCAAAACAATGACAGGAGGGCTGGCTGGGTGCGCCTCTTGCCCTGACTTCTTGGAACATTTCGGGATGGAGGTCGCACCAGTCGGAACCAGAGTTTGACCATTTTCTTGATCCTTACGCTATAGTCCTCTTGCAAGAGACATGGCTGCTGGATTCCTCTAGTAAGGGTAGTTGGAGGGGTTTTCATACCTATTGGTTGGATGCAATGCCCTCCCCCCTCCAAGGCCGCCAAGTGGTGGCCTTGCGCTATTTATAGCTTCAGCTTTGGCAGCTCAGGTCCGATGTGTTAGTTTTATTAAAGCTTATTTTGCTCTTTTCCATTGCCTTCTTCCTTCCGGCCCTGAGTTACGGCTAGGAGTGGTGTATATTCCTCCAGAACATTCAGTCTATTATTTTCCTGACATTTGGCCCCTTTTAATTGAAAGGGTCCTTCAGGCTACGGCACAGTTTCCGGAGGCATGTCTCCTGTTGGGAGGAGACTTTAATACCAGATTAGGGGATCCCGCGACCTTGCACCCTCCACTTGGCCTTGATGATTCGGTGGACCTTTTTTATATCCCATCGCGTCACTCCATGGATCAAATGGTAGGTCCTAGGAAGGGCCATATGTATAAATTGTTAGCCGCCCTAGACCTTACCATAGTGAATGGCCGGGTGGAAGATGACCTGGTAGGTAATTTCACCTTTCACTCCCCTACGGGTTCTAGTGTTCTTGATCTTTGGTTGATTCCTCCCTACCTGTTTACCTTGGTAGCCAACTTTTTGGTTGTCCCCTTGTTTGTTTCTACCCATTGCCTCGTAAGTATTATTCTTAGGGATGCCCCAGTTGGCCCTCTGTCCTGTGGCCCTTTTGTTGCCTCGGACAGTGGAGGCCCTTTTTGGACTCAGATTAGATGGTCTGAAAACTTAAAAGACATGGTGGACAACCTATGGGAGTTGCCTTCTGTAATTGCTATACGTGATGGAATTGCCGCACAGGGACCATATATGGTTAGGTGGTATAACAAACTGTTAATGGTACTGACCCAAGCAATCACGACTCCAATTTCTAGTTCGAAGAGTGCATTCTTTCGTTCGGGCCCGCCCGCTTGGTTTGATGCGGAATGCCACAGGGCTAGGGCTCTGCTGCGCCGCACCACCAAGAATTTGAAGTCAAATCCCTGCCAAGATCTCAGGCTGCTATTAACATCCTTGCAGAAAGATTATCGCAGTCTGCTGGCGATCAAGCAAAGCGCCTCCCAGAAAGCTCTGTGGGCTGTCCTAATCCAGGCGGCAAATGGTAAAGATTCCCAGAAATTCTGGGAGATCATCCGCCGGTCCCAGAGGAGGGGAAGATATCCGTGTAGGGCCTCCTTACAGCTGGAAGTGTGGCAGTCCTTTTATGAGGAGTTGTTTGCTACCTCTAGGGTAGGGGCTTTTGATCTAAGGACACTCCCTGCAGATAGGTTTCAGAGTTGGTCCCCTGTCTCGGTCGATGAAGTGGTTTTGCTTATTGTCCGCCTCAAATCTGGCAAAGCCCCGGGACCGGACTTCATCTCCCCAGAACTTCTGAAGAGCGACCTGGTACGGTGGGCAGAGATATTGGCGCCTTTATTCTCATATATTAATGAGACTGGTAGTCCCCCACCTCTCCAGTAAAGTTGTACCAATCTATAAAAAAGGGGACCCAATGCTCCCAGGGCACTACCGGCCGATTAGCCTGCTTTCCATCATAGCCAAATTATATACTAGACTTTCGTTAACCAAGCTACAGGCTTGGACGACGACTCAGGAACTAATCCAGCTGGAACAAATTGGGTTCCATGAGGGTGCTGCCACAACCGACCACATTTGTGTTTTGGCGGCATTAATTTCTAAATCAGTCTCTGTCCAGAGGAAACTTTATCTTTGTTTTGTCGACCCTGAGAAGGCGTTTGACTCTATATGCAGGGAACGCCTCTGGACCAAACTTCTTGCCCTGGACATAGAACCCAGGCTACTATTTCTCATCATTAAGCTCCACTCGGGGAACTCCCTCCGGGTACGGGCTACCTCACAGTGTGCCCTTTCGGGCCCGGTCCAGGTGAGAGCAGGTGTGAGGGAGGGGTGTTTATTGGTCCCTGCCCTTTTCAATCTATTTTTAAATGACTCTGTCCGTTTTATGAGCTCGATAAACCCTCATCCCCCGAAGATAGGCAATCGCCGTATCCCTCTGCTGTTATATGCGGATGATACAGTACTGATCTCCCAGACCCTGATGGCGAGCGATGTCAGCCTTCGGGGTGTACTGCCAGACAGAGTTGCTGACAATTAACTTTGCCAAAACCAAGGTTTTGGTTGCGGGGTCCAGAGCTAGGCAGAAACTACATCGTTGGATTATCGGAGACAAACTTATCGAACAGGGCCAGGTGTTTAAATACTTGGGCATGATCTTCTCTTCCCATAAGGGCTGGAAAGCCCATTTTGAGGCTGTGCAAGAGCTGGTGGGGAGAACCATAGCAGTATTAATTAAGTTCTTCCTTGGCCCAGGCGGGAAGTTGGTCCGTCCGGCCCTGCGACTTTTCAGAGCCGAGGTGCTTGGCCAACTTCTCTACTCATTCCCAGCTTGGGGATACACTGTTCTCCCCTTCTTGGAACGCCTCCAAAATAGATTTCTGCGAGTGATCCTGGGCGCGCCCCACGGGACCCCCCAAGTGATCCTGAGTGCAGAAGTTCTCTGCGTCCTGCTCAGAGCACATGCCTTGCAGGCATTTCTTAACTACTAGGTCAGGAAGGCATTATTTCCTACATCCCCAGGATCGCTTTTGACGTATGCCGTTAATTCCGGCTTAGTGGACAGTTGGATAAGAAGGGCTGAGCAGGAAGCCCTTAACTTGGGCTTTTCATTCGAGAGCTTGAAATGCCTTGGGGAGGTACCTATCAGAAGCTTAATTAAAAGACAGTTGCGGGACCAGATCCTCCAAACTGAGAGCGCACTGATGGCAATGCAGAGGGTGGCCCCTGAGTTCATCCCATATAACCCTATTTTTTCTGACCCATACGATCTCTTCGAGTGGCAGGATGCCAATAAGCGTATGGCATTCTTCAAAATGAGGGCTAATGTTTTTCCCTCGGCAATTTTAGAGGGACGCTATACGGGTATCCCGAGGAGTCAGCAGTTTTGCTCTTTGTGCTCGATGGGCGAGTTAGATATGCCCGACCACATTTTTTTCCGCTGCCCCCGATTTACAGACCCCAGATATAAGTACTTGGGTGGTCTATCTACAAATGTGGGGAGTCTCCGCGGTGGCCTTCAAGAACTCCTCAGCCCCATTGACTCCGAATTGTCTAGGGCAATTGCAAACTTTTGTTGGGCGGCTTTGTTGGTCAGACAATCAACCTTGGATTTTGTTTAATTTCCCGGTCCATCCTGTGACGGATAAGTGGAGGGGCTCTGGCAGGGGGCTAGACGCTTTAGGTGTGCTGGATAGTTGTGGTATTTGACTGGTTTTTGGCTTTTGTGTTTTTTGTGTAGTGCTTCTGCAGAGTGGAGTTTGTACCTTTTGGGACTTTGTTTTTGTTTTGTTATGGCTTCGGCTAAACAATAAAACTATTATTATTATTATGCCCTGTAATTCTGTCCTTAATGATGGTTTCCACCATTTTGCCCAGCACAGACATCAAGCTTACTGGTCTGTAGTTTCCAGGATTNTGGGTGGGGGTGTCTTTGTAGCTGATAGGGCTATGCGTTGTCCTACCCTCTGTGCCAGGATTTCTGTAATGTAATATGGAAAGTTGTAAAAATCCATTTAAACTGCTCCCCTTCTGTCTCTCTGCTCTATCCTGGGAAGATTGGGGCTGATACCTCAGAGTGCTTGAGAGTTACAGTAATGGGAGGGCAGGGGCTAGGGGTTAAACTCTGTAGAGGGAACCCACACACTCCTTCCTCATTCATACACACACAACACCCTCAGGCTTTGATCCACAAAGAGTCAAGACTCTGCTGGGATCTCAGCCCACCCCCCATCAGACAGCTGGGAGCAGGAAGAGGAATCTAGGGGAGCTGCCAAGGGGGCAGAGCAGCAGCAGCAGCAGGATGAGGATGAGCAAATGTTCCCACTATTCCCACAGGGATGAGAGAGAATAGAAGGGAGAGGGGGCTGCGGGTTGGGCCTGAAGGTCATTGGAGGAGCTGGGAGTGGGGAACTTGAGTCTGGGATAGCAGTGATGGAGTAGAGTGGGGAGAACCCAGAGTTGGCTTGTGTTGGCAGGGGGAGGAGGTGAGAGAGGATGGGATGGGTGTGAGGGGCCACTGGCAGAGGTGGAGGTGAGCTCGGTGCTGAGATAGATGAGGAGCTCTGGGTTGGGATAGGAGGGGGCTGTGGGTCAGGAATTGAGAGGCACGGACAGATCTGGGGGCTGGGGGAGTCCAGAACTGGGATAGGAGGGGGATGTGGGTCAGGAGTGAGAGACACCGACAGAGCAGCTGTATTTATCACTGGGGAGGTCATTCCCCTGGGCTCTGTTATGCTTTTAAGTTCAACCTGCACCCTGAGGTGATGACAACCTCATGGGATTGTGAGCCTGTTGGGCTCTATGGCTAGTGATGGGGATGGGGGGGCGGGGGGAGGAGAGATATCGCAGCGTTCGCATCACTTCCTGCTGCAGGAAGCTGCCTCTCTTTGTAAATAATCTGGGGCCGCTGCTTTGTTTTAGAGCCTGGCTGTGTTGCAGAACTGCTTTTCCGGCGGGAGGACGAGAGGAGCCCCAAGGAACACAGGTGTCTGGGCCTCCAGCCCCGCGCCCCAGGGGGGCGACACCAGGAAAACGGAGCTTTTCTCTGGCTTCGCTTCCTGTTCAGATCCTCACCCCCTTTGGCAGCAGGTAGCGCCTGCAGGAAACTGGTGGGTTGGGGTGGGCAGACACGGGGCTTAATAGGGAGTTGTAGGTCCGGCTAGTGAGCTACCCCAAGGCTGAGAATCAGCATTTCAGATGTAAATCCTGCTGTGGCTGCTACTGTCAGTGTTTCCATCTGAGGCCTTGGTGTTCATCTTGAATCCTGGGTTCAGCAGCTGCCTTCAGTAGTGTACCTGTGCCCCCACCACACCTGCTTCCCTTTGTTCTCTCCCCTCCCCTCAACATGTCTTGGTCCCCACACCAGCTTTGACCTAGTCCTTCCCTCAAGCTACTGCAGAAAGATCTGTTGGGTCTGACCCCTGTCCTCTTGAGAAATGGGGTAATGGGAGGGTTCAGCCCTGCTTGGATCCCATTGGCTCTCATGGCTGGGGCAGATCAAGGAAAATTTAAATAATGTAAGCGGTTAGCTTACATTGGGTTTGGAGTCCTCTCAATCCCTTCGTGTGTGAGAAGAGAGCTGCCCCCTTCCCACCCATCCTGGTGCCCCTCTTTAGGAGCAACCGACCAAGATCTGTCATGGCCTTAGGTTGCAACCAAGGCTGGGAGAGCTCGGTGGCTTTGAAACTCAAATGGAATGAAAGTTAGGGTTCCCTTTTGTGTGCAGATGATTCCCCCAGTGGCCACTAGGAGGTGTCCACAATGCAAACCCTGTTTTAGGGCAAGTTTTCCCCTTGTTCCCACTAGAGTGTATCTGGGGATCTAAACCCCAATAGAAAGGCTATTTTCTTATTCCCCACTAGGGGTCATCTATGGTCTAACCCTAGTGGGTGTATTGTTCCCCACTAGGGGACATCTGGAGTCTAAACTCCAATGAGAGAGCTATTCCCTCGGTACCCACTAGGGGGTGTCAGGAGTCTAGACCCCAATGGGAGGGCTATTCTGTTGCTACCCACTAGGGGTGTGTCAGGAGCTAGACCCCAATGGGAGGGCTATTCCATTGCTATCCACTAGGGGGTGTCTGGAGTCTAGACCCCAATGGGAGGGCTATTCCATTGCTACCCACTAGGGGTGTGTGAGGAGTCTAGACTCCAATGGGAGAGCTATTCCCGNAACTGCTTTTCCGGCGGGAGGACGAGAGGAGCCCCAAGGAACACAGGTGTCTGGGCCTCCAGCCCCGCGCCCCAGGGGGGCGACACCAGGAAAACGGAGCTTTTCTCTGGCTTCGCTTCCTGTTCAGATCCTCACCCCCTTTGGCAGCAGGTAGCGCCTGCAGGAAACTGGTGGGTTGGGGTGGGCAGACACGGGGCTTAATAGGGAGTTGTAGGTCCGGCTAGTGAGCTACCCCAAGGCTGAGAATCAGCATTTCAGATGTAAATCCTGCTGTGGCTGCTACTGTCAGTGTTTCCATCTGAGGCCTTGGTGTTCATCTTGAATCCTGGGTTCAGCAGCTGCCTTCAGTAGTGTACCTGTGCCCCCACCACACCTGCTTCCCTTTGTTCTCTCCCCTCCCCTCAACATGTCTTGGTCCCCACACCAGCTTTGACCTAGTCCTTCCCTCAAGCTACTGCAGAAAGATCTGTTGGGTCTGACCCCTGTCCTCTTGAGAAATGGGGTAATGGGAGGGTTCAGCCCTGCTTGGATCCCATTGGCTCTCATGGCTGGGGCAGATCAAGGAAAATTTAAATAATGTAAGCGGTTAGCTTACATTGGGTTTGGAGTCCTCTCAATCCCTTCGTGTGTGAGAAGAGAGCTGCCCCCTTCCCACCCATCCTGGTGCCCCTCTTTAGGAGCAACCGACCAAGATCTGTCATGGCCTTAGGTTGCAACCAAGGCTGGGAGAGCTCGGTGGCTTTGAAACTCAAATGGAATGAAAGTTAGGGTTCCCTTTTGTGTGCAGATGATTCCCCCAGTGGCCACTAGGAGGTGTCCACAATGCAAACCCAGTTTTAGGGCAAGTTTTCCCCTTGTTCCCACTAGAGTGTATCTGGGGATCTAAACCCCAATAGAAAGGCTATTTTCTTATTCCCCACTAGGGGTCATCTATGGTCTAACCCTAGTGGGTGTATTGTTCCCCACTAGGGGACATCTGGAGTCTAAACTCCAATGAGAGAGCTATTCCCTCGGTACCCACTAGGGGGTGTCAGGAGTCTAGACCCCAATGGGAGGGCTATTCTGTTGCTACCCACTAGGGGTGTGTCAGGAGCTAGACCCCAATGGGAGGGCTATTCCATTGCTATCCACTAGGGGGTGTCTGGAGTCTAGACCCCAATGGGAGGGCTATTCCATTGCTACCCACTAGGGGTGTGTGAGGAGTCTAGACTCCAATGGGAGAGCTATTCCCGTGGTACCCATTAGGGGGTGTCCGGAGTCTAGACCCCAATGGGAGGACTATTCCATTGCTACCCACTAGGGGGAGTCAGGAGTCTAGACCCCAATGGGAGGACTATTCCATTGCTACCCACTAGGGGGAGTCAGGAGTCTAGTGCCCAGTGGAAGGGATATTCCCTTGTTGTTGTTGTTGTTGTTAAGTAGTGTGTATATATAGTACAAGCAATGTACTTTNTACGTTTGTTTGTCTTTCTCACTTTAGAAATTACGTCAAATGTGATCATATTACGATCGCTATTGCCTAGTGGCTCCACCACAGTTACTCCTTGCACCAGATCCTGCGTGCCACTCAGGACTAGATCTAGAATAGCTTCTCCTCTTGTTGGTTCCAGAACCAGCTGTTCTAGGAAGCAGTCATTTACAGCATCCAGAAATTTGACCTCCACCTCCCGCCCCGAGGAAACATTCACCCAATCAATATTAGGGTAATTGAAGTCCCCCATTATTATTATGTTGCCGACTTTAGTAGCCTGTCTAATCTCTTTTAGCATTGCTTTATCAGTCTCTCTGTCCTGGTCAAGGGGACGATAGTATAGCCCTACTGCGATACTCTTCCCCTTGATACCTGGAATTTCTATCCATAGAGATTCTAGGGAACAGTTTGCATCCTTTAAAATTTTAATTGTACTTGACTCAATGTTGTCTTTTACATATAGAGCCCCACCACCAACTCTATCTACTCTGTCATTCCGATATATTTTGTACCCATGTAATACAGTGTCCCATTGGTTATCCTCGTTCCACCATGTCTCTGTGATGCCTATAATGTCTAGATCTTCATTTAGTGCCATACGCTCTAATTCTCCCATCTTACTTTTTAGGCTTCTAGCATTTGCATATAGACATTGATGTGTATTCTTTTTATTCTTCTTACTGTGCACATTACAGGGGACTGTATCAGGCACCCTGGAATTGTTATTTATCTGTTCTCCAGCGAATTCCACCTGCAGTCCCTTCATTTTTATCCCTTCCTCAATCTTAAGCAACAGTTATGGCATACTTTGCATGGTTAGTTAATTTGCATAAGTGATTCTGCTTGCAGAATTTGGGTTTCCTGGGTGCAAAATTTGAAATTTTTCTCTTTTTTTGGTTTCTTTTCAGAATTTATTTATTTATTTTATTTATTTAATTTGCATGTATAGGCTGCCCCCTCCTGCTCCTACAGCTCGGGGCGGCTCACAGCATATTAAAAACACAAAAATATAAACAACAACAATCAAAAATACACAAGTACAAAAAAACCCCGCATTAAAACAGCAATAAAATACCCTATGGTAGAGATACAAACCCTCCCTCCCCCATTCCCAACTCCACACCCATCACCTGTCTCCCTTGCCAAAAGCCTGGTGGAACAGCCAGGTCTTACACTGTCGGTGGAAAGAAAGAAGGTTCGGGGCCAAGTGGACCTCTGTTGGGAGGGAGTTCCACAGCCGCGGTGCGGCCACCGAGAACACCCTCCCCATCATCGCCACCCGACATACTTGGTGGATCCCAAGGAGGGCACCCCCAGCCAATCACAGGGACCGATTCAGGACCTGGGGACTGAGGTGGTCCCGCAGGTAGGTGGGGCCCAGGCTGTATAGGGCTTTATAGGTCAATACCAACTCCTTGAATTGGGCCCGGAAGACTCTAGGCAGTACAGAGACTGGAGCACCGGTGTCATGTGCTCACGGCGACCCGTCCCCATAAGGAGGCAGGCTGCTGCATTCTGCACTGGCTGTTGTCTCCGGACCATCACCAAGGGTAGCCCCAACGTAAAGCACGTTGCAATAGTCCAGGCTTGAGGTGATGAAAGCATGGATGATGGTGGCTAGGTTGGAGTCCGAGACATACTGCCGAAGTCGTTGCACCAGATGTAATTGGTGAAATGCTCCCCTTGCCACCTGGACACCCAGGCAGAGCTGTGAGTTGAGGAGCACCCCCAGGCTCCGAACCTGTGGGACCAATGGAGGGCGGACCTCATCAATCATGGGAGCTACCATCCCCTCAGCCCTCCCACCAGGATCACCTCCAACTTCAGCTTCAGACAACTCCCCCTCATCCAGTTCCCCATGGCCACCAAACACCAGGTAAGCACCAAGACTGCCAGGCCTGGGTCAGCTGAAAAAGAGGTAAAGTTGGGAGTCATCAGCATATTGATGACACCATACCCCAAACCCTCTGATGACCTCGCCCAAAGGCTTCATGTGACCGGGACCGCACGCTGAACAGGAGAGGGGACAAAATAGAACCTTGTGGGACTCCGTACGTGAGGTCCCAGGGAGATGACGAATAGTCACCCCAGCACCACACGTTGAGTTCTCCCAGCCAGAAAGGAACAGAACCATTCAAGAACAGTCACGCCCACCCCAGCTCGGTTCCACAAGCAAGCCACCAGCAACTCATGATCAATGGTATCAAATGCAGCCAAGAAATCTAACAGGGTCAACCGACACTGGTCCAACTCACGGCGAAGGCCATTGACCAAGGCCACAAGTGCAGTCGCAGTGCCAAACCCCAGCTGAATGCTGGACTGCAAGGAATCCAGAAAACTGACCCGGTCCAGATGCCCCTGAAGCTGCTGAGCCACCACCTGTTCAATAACCTTCCCTAAAAAGGGAAGGTTAGAGACAGGCCGATAGCTGGCCGGGGANAGGGGAAACGCCCTATGCCTCACTCTGCCCCCAGCCCCTTGAGCTGGGGACGACAGGCTCGTGCCATCGAGAGGGAAAGGCTTTGTTAGGGGGGTGCCCCCGGCACCTCCATTGGCCTGTGCTTTCTCTTTCGTTTTAATTTTTTAAAACATTCGCTTTCAGGGGAGGGGGGTTCGTAAGGGGCTCTTCCGTTTTTGTTTTATTTTACGCGCAAATGAATGCCAGAGCAGGTCTGCACAGAATGCCCCCCCCCCGGCCGCCATTTTGTGCATGCGCAGTGATTGTTTTTAAAAAATATATATTTTTAATAAATAATAATTATTATTTTTTAAAAAATGAAAACGAATGAAACGAATGTCGTTATCGTTGGCTTGTTCATTTGTTTTTGTTACCTTCGTTCCGAAATCGAATGGGGCTCCATTTGTTTTTTGAACTTATTCAAATGAAATGAATGTCACACCCCCTAGGCCTCGTGACCTCATTCCCCTGGACTGGAGCTGGCAACCCTTAAGACCCCATGTCTCATTCCGCAACCCCCCTGAGTCTCCCTGACTCTGAGCCAGAGCCCCCTAAAGGGGAAATGCCACCCTGGTTGAGTTGGGGCGCTCACGCTGTGACCTTTTCCACTGGTTCCGTTCCCAGGTGCATGCGGACCCTGAGCATCCAGTCCCTGTGACCCGCCTGCCAGCATCCCCACAGGCGGCAGCATGGAGCTGGAAGAGGGGTACAACGGGGTGAGCAACTCTGGGGCCAGCACAAGGTTGGGAGGGTCTGTACCCCAAAACAGGGACGTGGGAGCCCCACTCCAGGGGAACGGCAGCTAATGATTTTGGAAGTGCTTAAGAGATGGGCAGAACCGGGGGCTGGACCCCAGGACCCCACTAAAATGTGCTGGTTAGGAGAATAAAAAGGGGTTCTGCACCCCTCATCTTAAGAAGGGAGATATTTAGTGTTCAGAGGGATCTTTGGGATGGTGGGGGGGGAGCAGATATCAGCTGTCCTAGTGGGATCAGGAAAAGCTTCACCTCCTACCCCCCCCCCGGATCACTCAGTCACCCCCTCTGTCTTTCTCCCTAGAGCCTGGGCACCCGGAGTGGGTCAGCCATGGCCATTATCGGAGCTGAAGATGAGGATTTTGAGAATGACATGGAGCCGGTGAGTGGAGGTTGGGCCATGGGAGGGGTTTGGGAGTGGGGCCGCAAAGAGACCTGGGATAAGGGATTTGAGGGGGGGCCAAAAGGGTCACTTGGTGCATTGGGGGGGCGATTCTTTTGTCTGATTCTTGTCCTTGCCTGCTCCCCAGAACCCAGATGACCAGACCAGCCTATTTCAGAGCCTGGAGCTGGTGAAGGTGCATCCGGCCTACCTGATGGTGTTCCTGCAGCATATAGTTCTGCAATTCGACAGCAGCCCTGTGGTGAGGCCCCCCCCCCAGGAAGTGTGTGCAAAGGGGTAGGGGGGTGGCGTTCGCACAGCTCCCTGCAGGATTCAGCCATGGTGCATGAGCGTTGCAAGGGAGTTTGTACAAGCCTGGGGAGGGAGCAGGGAATGTGTTCTTGTGTGTGTGCAAATACTCCTCCCCTCCTGATCTGAGCAAGGTGTGTGAGTGTGTAAACTTGCACCGCTCCTTGGTCTTGCAGGGAACAGTGCATGCGCATGGGTGCATGTTAAGGAGTGTGTGTGTGTGTGTGTGTGAGGTGGGAGGTGCAGGGCTGGGTGTGTACAAGGAGGGTGGGGGTTACAGGTGTGTGAATTCACACTGCATCCTGACAGCTTCCAGGGGACTGAGTGAGCCTGTAGCCAATCACATCCGTACTCAGAGGTCACCAACGTCACATTGACCTCAGACTTGTGACCTGCATCTTCTCAGCCTGGGCTGGGGGTAGGGAGTGTTGCGGAACGCCGGCTGGGGAAGTGGGCAGCGTTGGGCAATGTAAGGCCAGGTAGTGGCGGGGCGGGGACTGTGGGGATGTAGATGAGCTTTGGGGGCTTCTGCCAGCGTGGGGAGCTCAGGCTGGGATGAATGGACTGGGGGAGCAGATAGTGTAGGGGTGCACGGGGGGGGTNTTCAATAACCTTCCCTAAAAAGGGAAGGTTAGAGACAGGCCGATAGCTGGCCGGGGAGTCAGTGTCCAAAGATGGTTTCTTGAGCAGAGGTCACACCACCGCCTCCTTGAGGCAGCCTGGCACTCTGCCCTCCTTAAGGGAGGCACTGACCACTGCAGCCATCAACCAGCCAGGACGGGCACAGGTCCAGTTCACAACAGGTGTCTCTAACAGCCCCAAGGACATCCCCCGCGTCAGTGGGCGACACCCACTGGAACTGATCCCATAAAACAGGACAAGGCTTCCATTACCTCTGGTTCTCCTACTGCAGCAAACGTGGTGTCGAAGCTGTGGTGAATCAGAGTGATTTTATCCACAAAAAAGTTGACGAAAGTGTCACAGCAAGCACAGAGGGGCTCCCCCAATACATGGGGCCTATAAATAAACTAGAAATAGCAACATATGCGTAACATTCGAGCCCTCAGGACCTGCAGTGAGGGAACCCCAGCCCTTGAAGGGAGTGTCACAGTTTATTAAACATCAAAAATCACAGTACTATTTTTAAAATTGCAAACTGTCACTCTGGGTCTGGGCACTAGGGGGCACTGTGCTGAAGAAAGCAGGCTGGTGATGAGCCCTTAGAGAGGACGGGGCGTTGAGTTACCACTCTGCCCCCAAAGCCAGGTAGTGCCTGGGAGGTAGGGTTGCCACCTGTGGTGTTGTTGTTTTTTACCTGACACTCCCATAGGCCAAAATGGAAGTGTCAGGTAAAAAAACGTCCAAAGGTGGCAGCCCTACTGGGAGGTATGAGATTTCAGAGAGTGGGGTGGGTGCTTGAGAAGGGAGGGTCAGGGTCTGTGCTGACTGCAATGCCCTGGCAGGATGGTGGGGATGAGGGGAGGGTTTCAGTCGAGGACGCTTTCCTGCTGGAATCACCATTTCTGAAGTGTTGGGATTAGGGGCGCACTGTGGCACAGGGAGTGGGATGAGTGACTCTCTAGGGTACGGGAGTGCTACTGACTCTGAGATTGTAACGTGGAGGTGGGCGGATGCAGAGAAAGGGGTGGGTGACTTGCAAAGAGCTGTCTTAATCCGGCTGAGTATTTCTCAACAGTGGAGAGTGGCCACTGTCAGAGGGAGGAGGATGGACGCAATGGACCATTGGTCCGACCCAGAATTCCACTTATGTTCTTTCATCCATTCATGCAACACTGCTAGCATGTGAGAGTCCCTAGCCATGTTTTCTCCTGAAAATGCTGGGTAGTTTTACTTTACAGGAGCTGCTGTGTCCCAGACACAGCTGAATCACAGTGCTACAGTGCTAGATCCTTGTATGAACAGCTGCTGTTGCACTCTACACCATAAGCAACTGCCTTTCAGTGCCAGACAAGGGAACCCTGTATAAACAGCTGTTGTACCCACCCCAGAAGCAGCTGCAGGTGCTTCTAGGACCAGGTGAGGGATCCCTATATAAAACAGCTGCTAAACCCCACTGCCGCTCAGCTTTGGGAGAGAGATCCCTTATTCTGACTTTACACTTGTTCATTACTAGTCTGTTAATGAAGCACATTAAAATTTTCAGCTATAATAAGATCTAAGATTTGAGATCATGCTGAGAGTGCAAGGTCCTTTTCTTACAGTTTCCATTAGCTCTCCACAACCTTGCACAAGCAGGTTCCTTATCCTTTGATGCAAACTTCATGCAAAATACGAGATCTAATAATAAATTATGCCAAACCATAGGGTAGGGGGTGGGGAGCCTTTTTTCCACCCTGTGGGCCGTTGTGAAAATGAGTACAAGGTCTGCAGCCAGCTGGATCGAGGTTGGGGGTGCTTAATGGGTGAATTCAGGATGGGGAACTATGATCCATCTCCTGTCCTTGAGTGCATGCCTTCCTCTCTGCTCTCTTCCTCCGAGCTCATTCTGGGAAGAGAGACCAAGTAGTAAAGTGATATCTTTTAGTGGACCAGCTTCAGTTGGTGGAGGTAGGCAGGCAGGCTTTGGGATCCCACAGGGTCCTTGTCAGGGGCAAGTCAGGAGATAGAACTGGAGATGGAACAAAGTAGAGAGGTATTATATACAGTGGTTTGAAACAATGGCATGGGCCGGGGAGGAAAAGGTGAGAACGAGCCCCAGGTAGGAGGTCCGCAATTCAAAAGGATGGAATACAACAAGGTGGAAAGAGTAAATTCAAAAGGATGGAATACAACAAGGTGGAAAGAGTAAAGGAGACCGAGTAGCTGCAGCCTGCTACTGAGCAATCTGCCACCAGGTCAGGAACAAGCAGAGATGACAAACTGACACGGGGGGGGTCAGACCCCAAACACAGCATGTGACCCTGTATCCAGAATGGGTCAGATCTGCTCCCGGGAGACCCACAGAGAGCTCTTTCCCCCCATTAGCTTGCAGGGTTTGGCAATAGCGAATGATTGCATTGGAGGATGCAGTGTTTTCATTCTCACCAGCAGAGGGCAGCCACTCCGCAACAGCAAAGCTTGCTTTTAAACGGGGCTTTCCCGGTCTCTGCAGAAGCTCTGTGGAAACCTTCCCTTCACCCCGCCCCTTTCCAGAACTCTGGCGTGACCGGGCACCCGCCTTAGCCTTTGGGGCAGCCAGCCTGCTAAGCAGCCACCTGATGGGCAGGGAGAGATGTCATTGGGAACTGAGGAGCCCAATGCAAAAACCCTGGGGTGGGGCCCCTGCTTGTATGGGGAAGTGCCCTGCAGTCTGCCCCTCCTAGCACAGGGCCCATTGCAGGTCAGGGCACTCAGAGACCCCGGTGTGGCCCCTCCTAGCACAGGGCCCATTGCCGGTCAGGGCACTCAGAGACCCTGGTGGGGCCCCTCCTAGCACAGGGCCCATTGCAGGTCAGGGCACTCAGAGACCCCGGTGGGGCCCCTCCTAGCACAGGGCCCATTGCAGGTCA
>QEPC01012618.1:1342549-1353531 GCA_003113815.1 Sphenodon punctatus | reverse complement strand
GGGGTGTCAGGAGTCTAAACCCCAATGGGAGGGCTATTCCGTTGCTACCCACTAGGGGGGTGTCAGGAATCTAAACCCCAAAGGGAGGGTTATTCTGTTGCTACCCACTAGGGGGGGTGTCAGGAGTGTAGACCTCAATGGGAGGGCTATTCCGTTGCTACTCACTAGGGGGGTGTCAGGAGTCTAAACCCCAATGGGAGGGCTATTCCGTTGCTACTCACTAGCGGGGTGTCAGGAGTGTAGACCCCAATGGGAGGGCTATTCCGTTGCTACCCACTAGGGGGGGTGTCAGGAATCTAAACCCTAAAGGGAGGGTTATTCTGTTGCTACCCACTAGGGGGGGTGTCAGGAGTCTAAACCCCAATGGGAGGGCTATTCCGTTGCTACCCACTAGGGGGATATCAGGAGTGTAGACCCCAATGGGAGGGCTATTCTGTTGCTACCCACTAGGGGGTGTGTGAGGAGTCTAAACCCCAATGGGAGGGCTATTCTAGCATTACCCTGGGAGAGGGAGGCAGGACAGTTCTAACTGGAGCAGTGTGGGTTCCATTGGGGTCTGAGCCATCCCCACCTCCACCCCTTTTGCTAACCAGGATCTGCCCCAGGCTGGGTCTCTTTGCCCCGTGCCAAGCTACTGGAGCTGGGGGGGCCCCCTGTGAGTCAGTCTGGCTGCGGGGTGTGGAGTTTCCCTTCCCGCCTTCGCCTGCTCTCTGAGGCCTCTTTGTAGGCAACAGAGCCCGTATTCATGCTTTGCACACCTCCACCTAGCGCAGGAATGTCTGAGTAATGCTGGGCTCTTATACACATCTAGATGTGTATAAGAGACAGGGGCACTATTGCGGGGAAGCCTGTAGCTCCGGGCTCATCCCTGTCTGGGTTCTAGGAAGGCAGTGCTGTGAGGAATTTGTAGCACCGGGTCCCCAGCTGGGCACGGCTACAAGAAAGCTCACAGCCCCTCTGCTGTCCCCCACAGATCGGAACCGGCCAGAACTGCTGCCCGATGATGTGCAGACGAAATTCCTGCAGCAGATCCAGGCCCACCAGGAACCCGAGATCTCCCGACAGCTGGAGGATTTCAGGTCTAGCTCCCGCTAGCCCTGAGGGAGCAGGGAGCTGTGGATGGGAGGGCGAGGAGCTGTGCAGGGCTGGAGTTTTGGGAAAACAGGGCTTGATGCGGAAATGGGGGGGGGGTATTGGGAGATGATGGGGGAAGCTGGGGTGGTCTGGCTGAGAGTTTGGGGGGCTCATGGGGGCAGTCTAAGGGTGAGGGAGTTGGAGCTGGGGGGGATCTGGCGGAAGCAGTAGGGGGACTACATGGGAATACAGGAGCTGTGCAGGAGTGGGGGCTCTGTAAGGGACTGGGTGAGGTTTGGAAGGAAGGAGAACAAGGGTTTGGGAAAGTTGTGGGAGACTAGATGAGTGGGGGAGAGCGGTGGAGGGGGGCTGGGTAGGATTTGGGGGAACCAATGTTAGCAGGAAGATGAGAGGGAGCTGTAGGGGGCTCAGTGGGGTTTGGAGGAGCTGGATTTGAAGGCAAGCCAGGCGGGTTTGTGGGGAGCCTTTTCTGGCTGCACAGAGTTAGGAGCTGCGTGGGCCGCACTTACTCTTCCCCCCCCCGCCCGCTCCCCAGATCAAAGCGGATGATGGGGATGACACCGGGGGAGCCGGAGCTGCTAGAGTTGGAATCCTATCGCACCAAGGACAAGAGCATCCGTGAGGCCAAAGAGAAGCAGCTGGCGGAGGTGCTCTTGGCCAGGCTGGATGAGATGCAGTGAGTCTTCCCCCCCCCCCCGCCTCCCTCAGATTGGGGCTGTGCTATTCCTGGATCGAACCAGGGGGCCATTCCTGCCCCTTAGATCATGCTTATCCCACTCACCCTGCTGGATCAGAGGAGTGGACCTTCCACATGGTACGCTCCCCTCCCCCCTCTCTCCAACCAGCCCATTGTCCCTTCCCTCTTTCCCACAAGCTGGTTCCTGGCACCCAACCCATATGTACTGGGATGGGAGCCAGGAAGCAGCCGCTGTCTCTGATCCCACATCTGGGAGTGCCTGGGACTCCTCCCCCCCCAGTTCCCACATGATAATGCAAACCAGCTGTAGGGGGGGAACAACCCCCCTCCCCCAATCCCACATGCTGTTGCAGCCTGTTGCATCATCCTTGTGGGGGTGTATAAAACCCCCCGCTCCCCTCACTGGCTCAGTCGCCTCTTTCACTCGGTCCAGCGACGTCTCTCTGTCTCGGTTGGTAGAACATGCTCAGTTGTCTCTTCCCAACTCCTCAACTAGCACACAGCCATGGGGCTGCTATACCGGTGAGTCTAGGCACAGGATCGGGGCAGGGATCCGTCTGAAGTGCAAACACATTTGGAATGGGGGCAGCTGATGATACAAGGATCCCTCATCTGGTGCTGGGATGCAGCTGCCTCTGGGGTGGGGCCGCTGTTAATACAGGCATCCCTCATCTTATGGTGAGATGCAGCTGCCTCGGGTGGGGCCGCTGTTAATACAGGCATCCCTCATCTTATGGTGAGATGCAGCTGCCTCGGGTGGGGCCGCTGTTAATACAGGCATCCCTCATCTTATGGTGAGATGCAGCTGCCTCGGGTGGGGCCGCTGTTAATACAGGCATCCCTCATCTTATGGTGAGATGCAGCTGCCTCGGGTGGGGCCGCTGTTAATACAGGCATCCCTCATCTTATGGTGAGATGCAGCTGCCTCGGGTGGGGCCGCTGTTAATACAGGCATCCCTCATCTTATGGTGAGATGCAGCTGCCTCGGGTGGGGCCGCTGTTAATACAGGCATCCCTCATCTTATGGTGAGATGCAGCTGCCTCGGGTGGGGCCGCTGTTAATACAGGCATCCCTCATCTTATGGTGAGATGCAGCTGCCTCTGGAGTGGGGCCGCTGTTAATACAGGCATCCCTCATCTTATGGTGAGATGCAGCTGCCTCGGGTGGGGCCGCTGTTAATACAGGCATCCCTCATCTTATGGTGAGATGCAGCTGCCTCTGGGGTGGGGCCGCTGTTAATACAGGCATCCCTCATCTTATGGTGAGATGCAGCTGCCTCTGGGGCTTGAGACAGGTAGTGAAGTGAATCTTGTATCCTACTGAAGTTGTAATGGGGCTAACGGGGGAGAAGGGAGGGTATTTCAGGAGAAAAAACAGCCCCACCCCTCTTTGGCCTGGAATCCAGGGTTCACACTCGTCTCTCTTGGTTTTTCCAGCCTTACCATTTCAAGCGACGAGGACAAAAGGTAAGTGTCAGCTTGTGCCGGGCTGGGGTTGGGGGTTGGGAGGAGCTGAAGTGGGAGGGGGCGGGGGTGGATTAGTTCATGCAAAATTCTCCCATCCCGAAAGCAGCGACCACGTCTCAGACTCTGGCCGGCGGCGCGCAGCAGGATGTGGCTTCTGCAACCGAAGCTGCAGAGAGCTCAGGGCGGGGAGCTTTCCTTTTAACCCTTGCTGCTGTGTTAGCCGGTTTGTCTCCCCCGCCGCGGCCCCTCCCCATCAACCCCTCAGGCGGCTTGGGACAGGAAGTGCACGCAGAATCCTGCCTGCCTTTTGAGGGGAGCTAGCCCGGAACAGCGATTTGGCCTGGACGCTGGGGGTTTGTGTATCTCGGTGACGACATTTTCTACGCTCTCTTCCAACCCCCACCCCCAACCCTCCTGTCTGTGGCACAGCTGTGCACTGAGCTGGGGATTGGGGTAAGCATTGACTTCGAGGGGAGAGCGCCCACAATTTCCTGTAGCGCAGCGCCCCCTGCTGAGCCTCTTGTCCATAGCTTCCTGCAGATTCCCCCCCTACCTCCTGCTGAGCCCGGCATCCACGCCTCCTGCCCTCTTGCCTCACTAGTGCTCCCTGCTGAGACCTCACTGCTTTTCTTTGTCCTATCAGCTCAACGGTTTTTACTGCTATCGTGACGTATATGAAGCATCTGGGGGTTAAGACGAAAGTGGCTGATAAAAAATCCAAAGCCAACTTTTTCCGAAAGGTGAGAGATGCCTCCCCCGTGGGTGAGAGACTGCGCTGCTGCAGCCTTTTGTCCCCCCAAGATTCCCAGTAGCTATGGTGGTCCCTTTGCATCCCCTAACAGCCAGGGCTGGAAGAGCTAAGGCGGTCCCGCTACCAAGTGTGGGGTCCTCCCTCCAGGGATAAAGGTGCCCCTGACAGGCAAGCTCCGATAATGCCCATTAGTAATTTTAAGTCTAATGAACTCTCCCACCCTACCACCCCTTTTTTATTCCAGATTACAGGGAACAAGAAGCCCGAGGATCCCCTCAAGAAGAAGGGCTTCAGTATTTTGGACCCTACCCGCTGGAATCGCGGTGACTCCCACTGTACGTCCCCTCGGTTTTGTGGGGAGCAGCTGTTATGCATGGGTTGTCCTGCCCCACACCCCGTGGAGTCCCCCTGCCACGATGCTGTGGAGGGAGGCGTTTCCTGCCTCTGGGATGATTTGATGCGGGGGCAGGGAGTTGTGGTCTGTATCTGTCCTCTTCCCATCTCTCTCTGGGTCTCCAGCCCCCCTTCCCCACTGTCTTTGTGCCAGTCGGCTGGGGCTGCAGTAAAGGGGGTGTTTGTTTTCTGTGCCCCCATGCCTGCACCCAGTTCCCCTCCATTTTCTCTCTCTTTCTCTCCTGCGTTTTTTACAGATTCTGATTACAGACAGGCCAAACCTGAGGGTGAAGGTACCAGCCACCCCCACCCCCCCCATAACGCATGGAATCTCCCCCCATGTTTCACCATTCCTCCGGGGGGGAGGGAGGCCCTTAATCTTGCCTAACCCCCACCCCCTCATTGTAACCTCATTCACTAACCCCTCTGTGTGTCATTTGTGCAGTGGGAGGTATCTGACCTCTCTCCACCTCAAATAATACACTAATCTGTGCCACCCCCTCCACAACTACATCACTCCCTCTCTCACATTGTCAGACAAGACCTTTGGCATGTAGCCACCACTCAATGTCTCTGTGTTTGTCCTTCTCACCGGTCTCTTTAAGGGTTAGAGCAGGGGACCGGGAGTCAGGACTCCTGGCTTGTCTGGGAAGGGGAGGGGAATCTAATGGTTAAATCAGGCGGCACTGAGAGCCAGGACACACAAGAACATAAGACGCTCCTCCCCAGACACTGCAGACCCATACTGGGTCAGACCAACGGTCCATCAAGCCCAGCATCCTGTCTCCGACAGAGGCCAATCTCTGTCTCTTGGGAGAAGTACCCAACAGGTCACAATGAGCAATCCATTCCCTGTTATTCCAGCCTCCAACAGTACGAGGTTATATCCGCAAAACATGCTTGGCTAGTGGCCATTAATGGGACTCCTGGGTTCTATTTTCAGCTTCAGGAGAGAAGTGGGGTCTAATAGGTTATTAGAGCAGGGGCCGTGACTCGGGACTCCTGGGTTCTAGAACAGGGGCTGGGAGCCAGGACTCTTGTGTTCTGTTCTCGGCTGTGGGGTTTTGTGGGTTAGAGCTGGGGAGAGGGATGTAACCCAGGTGACGTGGGTGGGGGCTCTTACTGCTAACTGAGTTCCTCACCCTCCACCCCTTATCTGTTCCTACTACAGGTGAGAAGGCGCTGTTTCCAGACAAGAGGGGACCAAAGCCAGCAGAGGGGAGTGCAGGGCGGGCCAAGGTGGGTGCTCCAGGGCCGGAGCCCTCTGGGGTATCAGTCACCATCCACCCGCCGCCCGGGGAAAGCAACAAAGGGGAAACGGGTAAGTGACGGGGAGGTGAGGCCCCAGGAGGGGGCAGGAGGTGGGGCCTGCTCAGAGGGAGCTGTCAAGGAAAAGGGTGGTTCTGAGCCTTCCTTAACACCCATTCTCCTCCTCCTCCTCCCTGCCCTCCCAGGGCCAGAACCTCCGGGTTCTGCAGATTCAGGGGACAGTCCCTCCAGGAGTTCCCCTGCTACGGAGCAGCCCCTAGCCAGCGAGCAGCCCTCAGCAGAGGAAAATGACGGCATCGAGAAGTGAGTGGGGGCAGCAGCTGGGTGACTCGGGGGGGGGGGGGCGGCAGTTCTTGTGGGGAGTGTTGGGCCCCCCCCAGGGTGACACCCTCAGCCCCCAGCTCTGTGTGTGCAGCAGTGCCTGGGGCGGAGCGTCTTGATGTATCCCTTGCCCTCGCATCTGCTCCTGTCTTTCTCACTCTCTCATCCCCCTGACATGGAGAGGCTGTTAATTGTGTGTTAGGAACCCTTGCTGCCCTGCATAGATCAAGGTGTGGCACCCCTAATATTCTGCCTGTGCTGCTTTGCCTTCCTCCTCCCTATTAGAAACTCAAGCGATTTCCCCCACCCACCCCTCCGAGCTCCAACCCACTCCTCATTCATGCTCCTTCCTTCACCCATCCAGATCCCTCCCCCATGCTGCTGGCCCCAGCAGTGCCCGCCGCGGTGCCCGCTCCTGTCCTGGCTGTACAGTGCATGCTTGCTTTGCAAACTGCCACCCGCTCCCGTCGACCCTCACCCAATATTAATGCCCCCTTCTGCTCTTTCTTCCTAGAAGACGAAAAAGGTTGGTGACCTCCCCTACCCCTCTTTGCATGACTTACCTTCCCGGGGCAACGCGTAGGCTAAGCTAAGTATCGAGTTCACCAGGGGAGAGCGCCCCCTGCTGAGTCACCTTTGCATCGGTCGTGAAGCTGCAACATGGCGCCCCCTAGTGCTACGCTAGTGTCAGCTCTGATTCAGAGGGAAAAGCGCCCTCTGCTGAACAGCCCACCCTATACCTTAGGTTATAGTGCTGGGCAGGGGCATTGGGATCAGCGCTGGCTCCAAGTGATGCTTTTATTTCCAGCCCAGTGCCCCCGAGCACCCCACTGGGCAATGCGACCAGCCGTGATTAAGTGCCATTGATGCCAGCCGGGGCTCTGAGGGTGAGGGGAGCACCTGGTACAGCGCCCCCTGGGACATTGATGCCAGGCAGCACCCGGCACAGCGCCCCCCTAGTGCTCCCCTGGCTTATTGATGCCAAAAGGATAGGCTCCCCCCCCCCCCACTCCCTGCAGCATGGCCCCCCCGGTGAGGTGCTCTCAAGCCGTTGCATGGCTCTGGGGGGGTGCAGGCTGTCAGCCCCTCATTCTGGTGCATGGGGCACTGCCTTTTGGGTCTCAACTCTCTCTCTCTTTCTCCCTGCTGCATGTGCTAATGTCTTCCACCCCTCGCTTCCCCTTGGACGATTCCTCCTTTCACGCTCTCATTCGGTGTTTCCTTCCTCGATGGTTCATTCCCTTCCCCGTTCTGTCTCCTATTGGTCCGTGGCTCCGGCATTCTGTGGTTCGTCCCCCCCCACTGCTTTCAACTTGTCTCCAATTGTTCTGTGGTGTCAACACGCCATGACTCATCATCTCTTATTGGTGGCGTCAATGTTCTGTGACTCGTTTCCCCCCACTCCTCCTCCATCTCTTATTGGTCTGTGGCGCCAACGTTCCACGGCTTGTCATCTCTTAATTGGTCTGTGGCGCCAATGTTCTGTGGCTCGTTCCCCCCCCCCCCATTTCGTCTTGTATTGGTCCGTGACTCTGCTCCCCACCTTCTTGTCTGTGGTTGGTCCGTGTCTCCCTTGTCCGTGGCCTGGCTTCCCACTCCCACCCCTGCCAGGCTGACAGGGAAACTAGGCCGCTCGGAGAGCCTGCGGGTGTACGAGCGGAAGCGTTCCCAACGCGGCTCTGCCAAAGGCAAGCAGCCCCGCTCCCGCAGCGACGTGGACCTGGATGCTGCCGTCCGCGCCAACGACCTGGAGGAGAAGTCGTCACTGGGGCAGGCACGGCAGAAGCAGGGGAGCCTCACGTAGGTGCCAAGGGAGCCTCCCAGCCCCTCGAGCGCTAGGGGACTGGGAAGCGACAACAGCCACTGGGTTTAACCCTTTGCAGACAAGCCCTGAGCCGCAGCAGATTCCAGGACTGAGGGAAAGAAAGGGGATTGGGGGGGGGAAGGTGAGGGAGCAATGATAAATCTGAGGGGGCAGACAGCTGGGAGTAGAGGGGTTTCTGAGGCTGCTGCTGCTCCACCTCCCCGATGTTTCTTCCCTAAGAGTTTGGAGGTGGGGCAGTGGCCCCAGGTCAGAGAAGGTTCTTCAGTGTGTGGGAGAGGATGTTCCAAGGAGGTTGCTTTGGCTCTTAACATCCCCCCCAGCCCCCGCTCCTGATTGGTCTGTGTCCTCTGCAGCTTGGAGCCTGGAGGGGCTGGGGGAGGGGAGCCCCCGCCGTCCTTTCTGTCTACCCAGTCTGAGGAGACTACGCCGCGCGTTTCGGAGCTGGAGCTGGATCCGCCAAACTGGCGGGAACTCGTCCCCCCCGACACCCTCCTCAGACTGAAGAAAAGCGAGGTTAAGCGGCAAGAAGTCATCAACGGTACGTGGGGTACAGGACCCATCTCCAATCCTTCCCTCCCACCCGCAGCGCTCCCGTCAGCGGTATGTGGGGCACAGCGCCATCTCCCCGAGCCACTCTCCCACCACCAGTTGCTCTGACATCCTCCTCCCTTAGCACCCACAAGAAACAGACATGGGGAGCACCCCACCATTGATCCATGGGGCAGTGCCTCCCAGCCCTGATAACGACGTGTGGGGCTTACACTAAATCAGGTTAAAAACCAGGCCAAACCTGGTCTGAGTCCAGTTGCCATTGGGATCCGCCCTAACTCATTCCTGACGCAGCTGGGCTCTTCCGAAACTGGGCCTGCTGAAGTTCCCCCGCTCCTCGCAGAATTGTTGTCATGGGGCTCTCTGGGGGTGGGGTGGGTTTCTGCCCACGGAGAGAGCCAGAACCTGGGCCCAAAGGGGGAAGGTTCCCAAGTCAAATCAGATGGGGCCAGTCAATCTGCCGGGCTCTAGTTACGATGGCCCCGCCTCTTCCCATGCGTTTGGTCCTGTGACGCCCTCCACTCCCCCACAGAGCTGTTCATCACCGAACACGCCCACGTCCGGATGCTGCGGGTGCTGCTGGAGGTTTTCTACCATCCCCTGCTCAGCGAGGGGTTCTTCACTGAGGCGGACCTGCGGAACATCTTCCCCAGCCTGGAGGATCTAGTGGATGAGCACAGTGAGAGTGGGATAGGGGCAGATCTGGCAGTGGGTGAAGGGGCTGTGGCCCTTCTGGGTGGGCGTCAGGGAGGGACGTTGGCAGGGTTTGCCATGTATCGCTCTAGAGCTCGACCCAGGGATTACCGACCCCGCAGAAAGATGTTGGGGATCAAGAAACCATGCACCCGTTGGAGGGAGAGAGAGAGATGGGTCGCTCTCTGGAACGGTTTGGTAATTTAATGTTCAAGATCAGAACCGTGACGGTGGAGCTGGGTTGTCTCGGTCCGAGAGAATCACGGGCACGTTCCGTTTCAGCTCGCAAGGGGATTGTAACATTACAGAGAAGTTGAGAGGTTTTTTATCCATTTGGGATTCTACACAGATGCATCGAAGCCACTCACCGGTTACTGTGACTTACTATTGTTAGAAGGAGGTAATGTTTAAGGCAGGGAGGTTGCACGTTGATTAGACGCAAGCATATCAGTGTGAGGGATTTATCTGTGATTTATCTGGCACTGTATCCTCCATTAGACTTTCACAGCTGCTTAGGTTTACACCTGGCCAGTGGCGTGTCCTTGCTTCACCTAGAGAGACATTAATCTCCAGGGAGGGTCCCCTCAGTGGAATCCATCCTTTCCCCTGCCTCCCTAGAGGGGTTGGGAAAGGGTCAGAAGTATAGAAAGCTGGAACTGGTAGGCCTTGATGCTGAGTTTTGGGGTGCAGTGAGTGCTGCTTTTTGGGACACACCAATACCAGAAATTAGGAAAGGAGGTGAGGGGGACATTGCCCCCTGCCTAGTTTGAGGGATAAAATAGGGTCATGGGGGTGGGGGAGTGGAGGTTCGTGGCCTGGCTGGGGGCGGTCATAGGAAACACCAGGCTGAAGATGATATTGGGGGAGTTGGATTTGAACCAATTGATTCAGCCAGATTGTGGGGAGTTTGGGGGGGGGGGGGATGAGCTGTTGCTTTTTTGGTGGGGGTGCCTGTGCCTGACACTCTGCCTCTCCTCCAGCACTGTTCCTGGAGAGCCTGAAGAAGCTGCGCGAGGGGAACGGCTCTGTCATCAACGAGATTGCGGACACCCTGCTGGCCCGGGTAAGGGGTGGGTAGGTGTCTGGAAGAGTAGGAACCGGAGAGGGCCTAGAGCTCAGGGTGGGGAAGGAATGAGGGGGGAATCTTGGACTAGGGGGGGGGAGGGCGCCGACAGAATTACGTGCAGGGGGAGGCAGGAGGGTTGCTGGACCCAGCACCTTTCTGAACATCATGACGTCGTTATGCTTGGAAAGGGGGCGTGGTCAAAAAGGGGTGGGGCAAAGGGGGGGTCCCACCCCTTTCCAATCATTCTGTCATGACACTTGGAAGGGGCAGGACTGGGGGTGCCACCATGCCCTCCGCACCCATAGCGGGGGTGTTGCTGGGAGAGCTGGGGATCATAGATGGGCTGAGGGGGGTCCTTGGGAGGCCTGAAGTGGGTGGTTTGGGAAGCAGGGGCAGAGATGGTCTGAAGGCTGAGGCGGCCCCCCCCCCCCCCCCCCCCCCAGGGTTTGACTGTTCCCGAACCCGTCCTTTAGTTTGACGGGCCAGAGGGCAGGTGGTTCCAGAAGATTTCGTCGCGGTTCTGCAGCCGCCAGTCGTTTGCGCTGGAGCAGCTGAAGAGCAAGCAGAAGAAGGAGCCACGCTTCAACCAGTTCATCCAGGTAACGGAGTGGGCTGCCTCCACACCCTTCCCCCATAGCTCCCATCCCGTCCGGCATCTCGACTGCCCTGCCTCAATCCCAGCCGGCAGCTTGAGAGGGGAAAAAACAGCCAATTGGGCCCTCCTGGCTTCTCTCCTCCCCCCCCCCCCCCCCCCCCCCCCCCCCCCCCCAACACCCCCCCCCCCCCCCCCCCCCCCCCCCTTGCCTTTCCCCCGGCCCGGGGTTTAAATGTCCCCCTTTTCATTTTTTTTTTTTTT
>QEPC01012618.1:1312858-1330093 GCA_003113815.1 Sphenodon punctatus | reverse complement strand
GGGGGGGGGGAAGAGGATCCCTAAAGGGAGCCAACTGCCTACGGAAGCAGGGCTCTGACCTATGCGAGAGGAGGCAAAGGCTTGGAAGAGCCGGGGAGGGGGGTATTGGAAAAACTGAGGGAGCCCAGCTGAGAGAGCAGAGGCTGCTGCTTGGGCTGGAGGGGTTATTGTGCTCGAGCTCCTCCATGCCCTGCCCCGGATTGGGTCCCACCACCTTTACCTCTTAACTGCCTTCCCACCCCCCTAGGTTGAGCGAAGTCCCAGTTGTCAATGAACTAAACCTCATTCTTTGTAGGACATCCCAGCCCTTGGCTTTGTTAGAGGGAGGGGGGAGAGAGATTGGAGGGGGTGGGGAGGGAGGTTGCAACGGGGGACCCAGGTGCTTTTGAGAGTCAAGCTCAGCATATTCTATGAATAAAACTTTCCTATAAAAATAGAGACATTGAGTGACCTGGGGTTCGAACCCTTTGAGAAGCTGGCTCTGGATATAGGGGATATGAGGGAGGGGGGGCGGTGTTCAGCTGCCCGGTTGGCTCTTGCCCTCCTTAGCTGTGCGGGGGGCCTCGCTTCCTGCCCCCTCTTCCTCCTTCTGGTTCCGCAGTGCCCCTGGCGTCCGACTCGCCTCCAGCCGTTTGTAATTCTGCACCTGGCTCTCTAGCGCCTCCAAGCTGTCGGGGCTGAAATCGCAGCCTTCGTTTTCAGAGCTGCACTCGCTCAGATCCGTGATTTCCAGCTCAGAGTCTGAGCCGGGGTCTTCCTTCGCCCCTCGCCCCGCCGAGGGGCTCTGCGCCTGGGTTCCCGACAGCTCCCTCTCCCGGCTGGCTGGCCTGTTCCCGTCCCCCCGCAGGGGCAGGGTGGTGCCATTGGTGGGCAGGCATAGGCGGGGCACGGTGCCAACACCTAGGGCTGCCCGCTCTGCATTGTCCCCCTGAAGCAGGGAGACAGGGGTTGGGAGTTGGGCCAGCGATCCGGACAGGTGGTTGGGGTAGAAGTGCGGGGAATACAGGGAGGCTGGGAGCTTGGAGCTGTTGAGGGGGAAGGCGCTGGAGAGGTACGGGTTAAAACTCCAGGGGTAGTCAGGGAAGGGGGTGTTCCTGCCGTAGGGAGCCAGCAAGCCGGGGGGCTTCGTGTAGCCAGATACACCTGGGGGGAGAAGAGAAGTGAGCAAATCCCTGTACATTACCCCACCCCTCTCGGCCTCTGATCCTGCTGCTCCCCCAACTTAACTCCAGTGCTCCCACTGCCCCCACGGACACCTGGGTTCTAGATGTGGTGGAGGCAGTGGAGTCTAGTGGATTAGTTAGAATGGGGGCGATTCCTGGGTTCTACCCGCAGCTGTGGAAGGGGAGTGGGGTCTAGTGGGTTAGAGCAAGGGGCGAGGAATCAGGACTCCTGGTTCTATCCCCAGCTCTGGAGGAGGGTCCAGTGGGTCGGAGCCGGGGGCACAGGTCTCCTGCCCTCTGCTCTGAAAAGGACTTGGGGTGTGTGTCTTCCAGGCAGCCCCCGGATGGTGGGACAGCTATGGATGGCTTCTCCTAGTTGTGCCCCACTCCTGTTCATAGCTGCAGGGGGCTGATGTGTGAGCTGGCCATATATGCACATTTTTAGAGGACACTTATGCAAAATCCAGGTTGCAGGGCTGCGTTGCCGCCAATGCAGCCCTGCAACCTGTATTTCTCATAAGTGTCCCGAGCTGTTCTCAGGAGGGGCGGGGTAGAAATTTAGAAAATAAATAAATATACAAGTGCCTATATGGCCAGGCTAGGGTGACTGAAACTCCACTCCCTGTGGCAGCTTGGGGGCTGGGGGTAATGCTGGAGCCCTTGGGGGGGGGTGACCTCTTCCCCCATCATTTCCTCTGAACCCCAACAGTAAGTGAGCAGAGCAGGAACCTTCCACTCAAGGAGGTTGGGGTTTGTGTTACTCACCAGTCCCCAGGAACGGGAAGGCCGCATCCAGCCGCAGCTTCTCGGTCTCTGCCTGTCGCTCAAAGAGGGGTGTGCGGCTAGCGGGGTCCCCCAGGCGAGGGCTGGCGAAGAGGGACTGTAGGGTCTGTGGGGCAGAGAGAAGGGTGAGATTTGGAGTGGGTGCAGCACCGGGTTAAAGACCCACATCCCCCTCATGGGACACAGCCCCCCCACCCCAACTGTGGCTGTACCTCCGGGGTGAGTGGGGTGCAGTCAGGTCCGGGGCCTCCTGCGCTGAAGGGGCTCTGGGCCAGGAGGAACGGGGAGTTGGCTGCCATGTCCAGTAGAGGGTAGTTGACCAGCACCACCTTGCTGAAGTTGAACTTGTATGTGAAGCGCTTGCCCTTGGTCTTGTGCAGGATCCGCTTGTTGTAGTAATACCTGGGGTGGGGGGAGAACTAATTGGTGGAGGCCTGGGCTGCCCGACTAGGAGCCCCCTGCATGAGTCAGTGCCTGGGACTGCAAGGCAAGAAGGAGTAGGAGATGCAACTATAGGGAGAGATACAGTCCACACCATGTGATACACAGCACCTCCTGGCATACTACTCCCTGCAGCACGGCCTGGTGCCATGCTGGGGCACCGCATACTGCTCCATGCAGCACAGCACCACCTAGTGCCACACTGGGGCACTGCATACTGCTCCATGCAGCACAGCACCACCTAGTGCCACACTGTGGCACTGCATACTGCTCCCTGCAGCACAGCACCACCTAGTGCCACACTGTGGCACTGCATACTGCTCCCTGCAGCACAGCACCACCTAGTGCCACACTGTGGCACTGCATACTGCTCCCTGCAGCACAGCACCACCTAGTGCCACACTGTGGCACTGCATACTGCTCCCTGCAGCACAGCACCACCTAGTGCCACACTGTGGCACTGCATACTGCTCCCTGCAGCACAGCACCACCTAGTGCCACACTGTGGCACTGCATACTGCTCCCTGCAGCACAGCACCACCTAGTGCCACACTGTGGCACTGCATACTGCTCCCTGCAGCACAGCACCACCTAGTGCCACACTGTGGCACTGCATACTGCTCCCTGCAGCACAGCACCACCTAGTGCCACACTGTGGCACTGCATACTGCTCCCTGCAGCACAGCACCACCTAGTGCCACACTGTGGCACTGCATACTGCTCCCTGCAGCACAGCACCACCTAGTGCCACACTGTGGCACTGCATACTGCTCCCTGCAGCACAGCACCACCTAGTGCCACACTGGGGCACTGCATACTGCTCCCTGCAGCACAGCACCACCTAGTGCCACACTGTGGCACTGCATACTACTCCCTGCAGCACAGCACCACCTAGTGTCATGCTGGGGCACTGTATACTGCTCCCTGCAGCACAGCACCACCTAGTGCCACACTGTGGCACTGCATACTGCTCCTTGCAGCACAGCCTGGTGCCATGCTGGGGCACCGCATACTGCTCCCTGCAGCATGGTATGACCTGATGCCACACTGTGGCACTGCATACTGCGCCCTGCAGCACAGCACGACCCGGTGCCACGCTGGGGCACCGCATACTGCTCCCTGCAGCACAGCACCACCTAGTGTCACACTGTGGCACTGCATACTGCTCCCTGCAGCACAGCACCTCCTGGTGCTACACTGTGGCACTGCATACTGCTCCCTGCAGCACAGCATGACCTGGTGCCACGCTGGGACACCGCATACTGCTCCCTGCAGCACAGCATGACCTGCTGCCAGCACTGGGACATTGCAGAGTGCTCCCTGCTCAACAGCACCACTTGGTGCCACACTGGGGCATTGCATCCCGCTCTGTTCTGGTACCACACTGGGGCACTGCATACTGCTCCTGCTCAACAGCACTGTCTGCTGTCACATTAGGGCACGCTGCTTCCTGCGGCACACTACCCTCTGATGCCACACTGGGACACTGCACACTGCTCCCTGTCCAACAGCGTTCTCTAGTGCCACCTTGGGGCATTGCATATAGCTTCTGCAACACGTCCTACCCTAGAATCACACTGGGGCATTGCACACTGCTTTCTGCAGCACAGCACCCCCTGTTGTCACACTGGGGCCTTGCACATTGATCCCTGCTGAACAGCATCCCCTGGTGCTATGCTGGGGCATTGCATACTGATGCCTGCTCAGCAACACTCTCTGGTATCACATTGGGGTTTTCCAGACTGTTCCCTGCAACACAGTACTCCCAAATGCCACACTGGGGCATCGCATACTTCAACAGCACCCTGTCGTGACATCAGGACTATTCCCTGCAGCACAGCCCCACCTAATGTCACATTGGGGCATTGCAGAATGTTGCCTGCAGCACAGCACCCCCTAGTGTCACATTGGCGCATTGCAAACTGCTCTGTGTGGCACAGCACCCCCTAGTGCACCATCTGGACACTGTAAACTGTTCCCTGCAGCACAGCACCCCCTAGTGTCTCATTGGGGGCAATGCATGCTTCTTCCTGCTGAACAGCATTCCTGTGTGCTACTCTGAGACACTGCAGACTGCTTACTGCAGCATAGAAACCCCTAGTGAAATTCCAGAGCAATGGGGCTAGCACTGATTCTGAGACAATAGTGGGCCCTACTGAGTTAGAAATGCCACTTAGTTTCATGCTCCCTTCTCTCCTGCCATTTTCTCCCACAGTCAGTGCCCAGGGGCACAGCTGGGGTTATTGGGGAGTCTTCAGAGTTTATTTACCAAGCAGAGCCAAATTCCCCAGCTGTTAATGCAAGACATCGATAGCATTTAGCTCTTCATAAATATTAATTAGGGAGGTGGATTCTCCAGTGGCCGGGGATGCCAGTTAATTAATAAGCAATAACAAATATCTCCAACGATCAATTAAACAGAAAGGGCTGCTAGAGGTGAAGCTGTAGGAGCCTTAGTGTGCGGCAGGAGTGGGAGAAGTGAGAAAGAGACCGTTCTCTCTCTAGAGAGAGATCCAATCTATACACAGATGTACCATCCACCTGCAAGTTAACACTGCACTGATCCCAGCCCATGGAGTACGAGGGAGTCATAGTGAGAGAGACAGTCCTGCATCCAGAATATAATCTCCCTACAGTCAGTGCTGGCCCCCAAAGCCTCAGATCAGGGCTAGGGATCACTGTGCTGCAGGGAACAGAATGGGATGCTCAGTAGGGGGGAATCAGTCCATTCTGGGCCAGTCAGGGCCAGCCTTTTACAACAGGATGACTGCTCTGGGCCCAGCTCTTTTCTCTCTACCTGGGGGGCCACAGTAGCTCCTGATTTCATCATGGTGGGGTGCAGGGCCCCCACTCTTTCCTAGCAAGGTGCCAAACACAACCACCTCTAGGACCCTGCAGAAGGTGCTCCCAAGGGGATGGGGCCACAGGGAAGGGGATGGGGTCTGCACATTCTGAGGCTGGCCCTGGTCCCAATACCCAGAGAAGTGCTAGGGGGCGCTGTTGCTGCAGGGGGTGGCTCAGTAGGGAACAATGCACTGCTAGGGGGTGCTGTTGCTGCAGGAAATGAGGGGTGGGGGCTCAATGACCACACTGTTCTCATGGCCTCAGTACCGCAGTGTTTCTCCCAGCCCATTTCTCTTTTTGAGACCCCCCACCCCCACGCCTCTCACCTCAGGGCCCTGCTCAGCTTGTCATAATTCATGTGGGGTTTGCATTTCCGGATGCCCCAGAGCCGGGCCACCTCATCAGGGTCCTTGATGACAAACTCGCCATAGTCTCCCTGCCAGGCGATGACATTCTGGTACTCTTCCTTCTGCAGCAGCTCCAGGATGAAGTGCCACAGCTGGATCTGCCGGGAGCCGGGACTCGACTCAGGCTTGTAGGCCCAGTCAGGGAAGGCAAATCCTGCCCGGGGGGGGGAGAAGGAGGAAACTGTAAGAGTTCAGACCTGTGGCTGGCTAATGCTTCTTTCCAGTCACCTTCACCCTACATCATGTGTCTATGTATTGGTGTTCGGTTAAGCTTGGTTTGCAGGCTGGCTCCAAGACATCAGTGATTGCGAATCAGACTCTCCCTTTCCCTGGCTGTGTTTCCTTTCTGCTACACTCTTCTTCTTTTCAACCAATTCCCTGCTCTGCAAGCTAAGGGACTAGGGGTTGCTCTTTCATTTTCTAAATAACTTTAGAGAGAGATGGCACAGTGGGGAACATAACCCCAAACTCTTAGCACAGTTGCCCCAAAGTTTAGCTACCCAGACATACTGTTAATACTGCTGCAGGAGCATCTCAGCTACCTAGATACACTGCTTATGCTGCTGCCTATAGCATATGAACAAATAACTGTTTAACTACTGGGTAGTATGCAAGGGCCTTCTCTAGTAGTAGCTAAATTAAAAAGAGTAATCGGTTGCTGCTTCTCCAGTTCAAGGGGTAGAGTTGTGGAAAGGGAATACAAATGTGTTGGATTCCGATCTAACTTAAGGGTGGGAGCTTTTAAAGATTTTTTTAAATTAAAAAATTGTTTTTTAAAAACAGAGATGGGGTCTAGCCTTAGAGGGTGGTGCTTTCAGGATCAGGGGAATGGAACATTCTCCCCTTAATTTGGACTAGTTTTGCCCATTATTAGGATTGCATACTCTGGTTGGGTGCATTCCTTGGACGTGTTTCTTGTACTGTTCCTCCCAAACATTTGATTCTGACCACTGTGAGAGGACAGATGGACCATTGGTCTGACCCAGCGTGGCAGCGACTATGGGTGCAATCAGGCTTGACCTTAGAGTTTGCAGAGCTCAGGGTGAAGATAAAATGCAGGGGGCCTGGTGGCCCCTCCTCCTCCCCCATGCCCCTGCCCCCTCACATGCACCCCCAGTGGGGGTCCCAAAATGGTTGTGTTTCGGTCCCTGCTGAGAAGGAAGGTTTCTCCTACCCATAAAAACAGGGGCCACTGCAGCACCCCCAGAAGTACAGAAAATAGCAGGGGCCAGGGCAGTTGCCTCAGGTTGCCCTATGGCAAGGCTGGCACAGGGCACGACCCCCAATCACCAGGTGTGGAGGGAGTTATGCACACAGACATTACGTTGCACTTCAGAGCGTTACATTTAAGCCAACGTCACATTATCATTGTTCATTGCTCACTCCTACACACGCAGTGTCACCCCCCCACCCCAGAGCCCAGCACTGCCCCCCACCCCATGGTCAGGACCTAAGTGTGCTCTGACCACTGGTAGACACACCCCAGTTGTGGGGGGGGGGAGGGGGCGTTCCATGCTCCCAACCCAATGACTGTGGTTCTGCTACACAATGATGCCGCTTGCTGTGAAGGATTATGCACCCAATGAGGTCTAACATGACATGCGGCAAACCCCTTGCATCCCTGGTGGATGAGGATTGTACCCTGAAAATTTGTGACAATTTGTCACCGGGGGAGTGGGGGGGAGGAGGGAGTGTTGGTCATAATGTGACGTCTCAGTCATTTCTCGTTACTCATTTTTCAATTCCGTTTCCACGTTTGCAAACAAAAATGAGATTCTTTACATAGAATAGATGAGGTGCTACATTGCTAGTACAGACCATGTGAGCGGGGGAAGGGGCAGAGTCAGGGGGAATGGGTACACGTTACCAGGAAGGGGGACCCGGGCTGCAAGCCCATTGCCATGAGAAAAAAACTGAGGCTAAATTGCAGATGCCTGAGGATGTTTATGCAAACTTGTTTCCCTTTATCTATGTATATGGGGTGTCCAGACCTTGTAAAAGTCTTGTGAGATTTGTTGGAGTCAATCAGAGGCAGCGTCAGAGAGTAGCAAGCAACGGTCTGAACAGTGAGCTTTTTCAGAAATAAAATAGAAATGTTTCCTTAATAACTTTGTGTATATGGGATGGGATTCTTGGGTATTTTCAGACGTGACGGGCCTCCTTTTTGACACGGCCTGGGGTCACGTCTACACCCCCGAAGGGAATCGGGCCGGCCAGGCAACAGACGTGCCGGCCTGATTCCGCTCGGGGAGGGGGCAGGGCTGGGGGCGCAACGTGCAGCCGCACGGCCCCGCCCCCACATGCTCCCCCGGCCGGCTGCCCTCCCGGAGACAGGCGGGCGCAGCAGCCAATCCGGTTGCTGCGCCTGATCCTGGCCCGTGGCCGGGACCACGGCTGGGAAGCAGCGGTGGTAACAGACGTTACCAGCCGCCGATTCCCGGCCGTGATCAGAGTAACCACGGTTCCGGGGTTGAGGCCGGCCTCACCTCCAGAACCGTGGTTCAAGGGATTCCCGCCGGGTGTTCACTGTGGTGAACATCTGGCGTGACCCCCTTCAGACGTTACGGGCTCTCCGCCACGACGGGTGGTTCACCGTGTCAAAATGGAGGCCTCTAACGTCTGAAAATACCCACGTTTTTAAAAATGGCAAAACCAAAATACCGCCCCCCCAAATAAAAAAAATGGTCTTGGACATTACAAAGAGGCTCAAAGCAAACTCTCAGATTTAAAGCTGAAAGCAAGAGAGATGGTTTCTTGGTGGGGAGAGGGATTAAAAACCAGAAATGCTTTGCAGTGCAAATAAGAGAAATGAAACCATTGTGTCTTTCCTTGTGCGCCTCGGCTCCTTCCCTCATGCAAATTCTCCCATCCGGCACGGCAGCGTTTAACACACGTTAACTATAGACCTTCCAGGGCCTGGGTGGCTTTCACCAGCTTGTTTCAAACCACCCATCCCCCTGCCCCCCCCCCCCCCCCAGGCACCCGCACAGATTAGAAAAGGGCCAAAGGTGTGCCCTTAACTTGTATATTTACTAGTGTGTGTTAGTAACTGTGGCCCTTTTCACACAGACACTCTAACTCTGTAAAATGGGTGTTAGATTTTATTATACATGTTGCAGGGCACCCATAGAGCATGTCTGCAGCCCTGCAACATGTATAATAAAATGTGACACCTATTTTATCAGTGTTAGAGTGTCTGTGTGGAAAGGGCCATAGATATAGGATGCCATTCCTATGTGATATAAATGCAGTAGAAACAGCGTATGATAGAGGTCTATATAATAATATATAACAAGTGCAAACATGGTACAATCCTGACACCACTGTTAGTGACCACTGTGACTTTAGTGGAGCCAGGTATTACAATGAGGGCGCAGCTCTCTACCCACTGAAGTCAATGGCAAAACTCCCATTGACTTTAATGGGGGAGGATTGTCCTACCACAGAGGAAACTATGTAATAATCATATTTTTTATTATCATTACATGTCTGTCCTAGATTGTAAGGCCCTTGGGGCAAGGACCTGTTTCCAGTTTATGGCTGTTTTTACATGGACGCCCCCCACCCCCCTCGCCGCTGGACGTGTGGAAGGGTGTTCCACCGCTGGTGGGGGCGTCCATGGAAACGGTGCGGCGGTGGGGTGGGGGGATGGGTGTTCTACCGGCGTCCGCCCGTGTGAACACCACAGGTGGTGAATGGAGGTGCGTGGGTGCTCCCAAGGCACACCCATCCCCTCCCATCACCCACCCATGGAGCCATCTGAAAAAACGGAGGAGGCTCCGTGGGCAGAGATGGGTGGAAATGGGTGTGTGTCCATGGGAAAGGACACCCCCCCCCCAGCTCCACCCATCGTACCAGCACACCTATCCCCTCCACCCACCGCTGCCCATGTAGAAAGGGCCAATGACTGTGCTAGTGTTATAACAATAATTATATATGATATTTAAGTAACTTATAGAGCACAAATATATAGCATATAGCAGAATTGTACCAATGTATATAATAAATTACAAATTATATATATCATTTGTAATTTATTATATACATTGGTACAATTCTGTTTCCACTGAAACCTATGGCAAAACTCCCCAAGTGTTCATTGGATCCAGGATTGAATCTTGTGTGCGTATGTTTATATATGTCCTTATCTATACCTAGATCTATTTGTATCTCTATATAACTATAGTTAAATTCCAGGCTCTATTGAAGACAATGGGAATTTGGCCATTGATTTGAATGGGATCAGGATTATGTCCTATGATCATGATCCACAAACTACTTACTCCAGAGTAAGTGGTTTGTAAATTATAGCCGATAGCTCTGCTGAGTCCTGCAACTGCTTCCAAAAATGCCAATTGGATTCTGTATGGGGGGAAAAAAAATTGTTTAAGGTTTTGAAAGCTTCTTGTGAATTTCTACATGAGAATACTAAAACCAAGATTTTCTCTCCCCCACACCCTGCCACAAAAACACACAATCCTCCTTTAAAAAAAAAAAAAAATGTACTTAAAAAAATCAATAATGGAAATTGTGTGTGTGTATTATATGTATATTATATAATTAATATCATATAATATAGTAGAGATATATTATATATATAAATTTTGTTCACTATTACAATAATGTACTTAATCTGAAATCCTACATTTTGTGTGAGCATGTAGCTACGGACAGACCCAACGCACACGGCTCTGCTCTAGCTGCCATCTCCATAGTGTATTCCCTATTCTCGTGCATTCGTACAGAGAGAGGCTAAGAGAAACAAAGTCCCGTTTGCTAAACTGTGATGTGAAATTTCTTCCTGCGTCAGTGCTTGAGTTCTGAAATAGAATCTGACATCTATTTACTGAGCTCTCCATGAAACCACACGCACGCACGTGTGTACGCACACACGCACACACACACACACACACTCTTATCTATCTCTAGACCATAGTGAAAAAGTTACCTATATATATGGATATATTTATACAGGTACCATAGTGACTTCATAGAAAGAACTGAATTCTGAACTGGTCCTAAATAGGGCTTTAAATCCCTGCTCTCTCTCCAAAAGTGGTTGTCTTGCTGGTGTAAAATTTTACACCAGGGCAGGGAGCCTCAGGCCTGAGGGCCAAATGTGGCCTGTGGCAATTTTCTTAGGTGGCCCCTTTCCAGTTCCTCCTGGATCTGACCCTTCCGTCCATTTCCTACTCCCAACCACCTAAAAACTGAGCTCAGGGTAGGGGTGGGACTCCAGGGGGATTTCCAGATACCAGATTTATCGGTATTGGAATACCAGATTTTTAACATTGCCGATTTTACCGTTTTTTTAACATTGCGGCCATTTGTTAAATGGGGGCGATGTAAAAAATCTGGTAAAGCCGACAATGTTAAAAATCTGGTATTCCAGTACCGACAAGTATCTATTATTGGATTAATCAGATACAGGCCATTATCGGATTAATCTGACACCAATAGTCCCACCCCTGGGGCGCAGAGGCGAGGCAGGGAACGCACACAAGGATAGGGCACAGATCTATGCTCTGGGCCTTAATTTTCTTGAGCATCCCTGCCTCCAACTTCTATATGGGCCATTGGAGTTTGTACTTGTTTTCAAAGTGGTCCCTGGAATGGAAGAGGTTCCCCACTCCCATTTTACAGAGATCTTTAGGTGGAGGACATTTTGTGTGTGTGTGTGTGTTTGTGCGCCCGTGCAGAGCTTTCCAACTATCCTAGGGTTTCCCCAGCCACAGTAATTTAGAAGTGTGAGCACACAAGCATACACGTATCCCATTGTGTTCAACACACTTAGCCTCTGTGGGAAGGGTGGCGTATAAAGTTGAATAAATAAATAAATATGTAGGATAGTTGTGTGTGTGTGTGTGTGTGTGTATAATTGCCTCCCTTGGGGTGTTCAGTCTCACAATGGCTAGGTCTCTATATCACAATAGCAAAGCTGGGCCCAGGGAAGTTCTGGCAGGGTGCAAATTGGCAGTACTGGACCTTCTTCTAACATAAGGATGTTTGAAGGACATACGCTAACTTGCATCTTAGAATACGGCAAAGGTTAACTTAATTGTGTTCCATTAAAGGGCTCCCTGCATGACAGGCCCTGGGGGCCCCTGTATCTTACACATAGGTTGTTATTCCTAGGTTATTCATCACGCCCGTGTGCTCTGTCCTCCATAGGTCCCATGTAGAGTTGCCACCGATGCACATTTTTAAGGAACACTTATGAAAAATAAATGTTGCCAGCCCTGCAACATGTATTTTTCATAAGTGTTCCTTTAAAAGTTGCATAGGTGGCAACCCTAGTGCCACTTTTTCTCCCATCCAGATTGTCATTTCAAATTGATTCATGAGTCCCCATATATGGAGAGGGGGGGGAAGTTGCAGGGACCCCCAGAGCATGGGGTCCTGTGAGGTCACACAATCCACGCTTGCCTGGATCAGTCCCTGCACCTATAGAACTCACAAACACTTGCAAACCCCACCCATGTGCGTTATTATCATATGATCTCTATTAACCCTTTGAATCTCCATTAACACCAGGCGTGTAAAGGAACGGATATAAGCAGTTCCCCTGGGCAATGGAACGGTTGGGAGGATAGGATGGGCCTTTCATTAGCTTTGGGCTCCCAATCCCCTCTGGTATCTTTGAACCTCCTTGTCTCCCCAGTTTGCTGTCCTCTGCTCGGTCCCGTTTCCCAGGCTCAACTATTCCAGTTCTGTCACTGTTTCTACTTGCTGCTGTCGGGCACTTAATTCCACACAGGACAACCCTTTAATAACCTGCTGCTTGTGTTAAAAACTGTCTCCCAGCTGCTCATGCAAACTGAGGGGCCCAACAAGCTCTGTCATCCATTAATCACAGCACGGACCTGAGGCTCTGTCACTGGCGGGAGCTGCTGGGAACTGCTGAGGGAGAGATTGCGGTCAGTGCCGCACGGGAGGTCATGCCGGTGTCGACAAACCTGTGCCTCTATCTATGAATCTATCATTAACGGCATTAATGAACTGCAGATCAATGACTTGATTTTTCACTTACACAGAGAACCTTCTGTACCTCTCTTGGTAAATTACATTTACTCCCCTTTAAGACCTTTGCACATTGCTCTGGTGTGTTACATGTCCTCCCCTTTAAAAGCCCCTTGAGTAAATGCCCTACACACCCAATTTAAGGCCCACTTATGTCACCAGCAGACAGTTGTGTGTGTGTGTGTGTGGGGGGGGTGTTTTTAAATGAACCCCCTCCCCATCCTAGGGATAAGGTTCCTCCCCCTCCCTAAGGCTCTCCTGTTCTGTCCTGCTCTCCAAGCAGCTCCCCTTGGCAACAAGCGACTTCTCTGCTCCAGCAGCGAATTCCCCTAGAGGGGAACGGATGGGGTGAGGCATGGTGGCTTGGCCTTCAAGGCTGAGAGAAGAGAGCCAGGTGCCCCAGTCACCCACTGCCTATGGCTGGGGCTTGAGGGAGCCAGTAGTGGCAGGTAACCAGGGGACTGGGCTCCGTTTCCTGCTCCTAATGTGGCTGAGGGGTCCAGTCTCCCCAATATGATTCCCCTAGATATGAGGGGGCCTGGCTTTCCCTGAAGCCAGCCATGCCACCAGAAGGTTTGCAATATAGCAGCGACTCCCCCAGCCCCCCCCCCCCTTCGTCTCCTCCCCCACAGCTAAATGCTCTGCCACAGAGTTAGCCCCCTGCTCTGACTCTCTCTCCCTGCAAGAATTTCAGCATGTGTATATATAAAAAATAAAGCCAGCCGGCTAATGAAACATGTAAGGGCTGGTTCCCCAGGGCCCCAGCCGCGAAAGAGTGCCCTGCGGTGAAAAGCAGCTCCTTTGATTGTCTCTGTTGCCCCAGTCTGCAGCTCCCAGCTACAAACTCCAGAGCTTCTTTGCCTCTTGGGGGAGATTTTACTGCTGCTGCCTTGAGCCTCTGTGTGTGTGTGTGCGTGTGTGTGTGTGAGAGAGAGAGGTGCAATGTCTGTGATGGTATTTTGTATATATGTATGAGACTGTATGTGTGCATGCGTCTGTGTCGTATGTGTTTGTGTGTGGAGAGAGAGAGAGAGATGTGTAATGTTTTTGATGGTATTTGTATGTATGTATGAAATAGTGTGTGTGTGTGTGTGTGTGTACAAGAGAGGGAGAGAGAGAGAGAGAGAAATCATTAGTGTGTATGTGTGTGTTCTACATATGTGGGAACGTTTAATTCAGATGCTAATTGTCTTTCTTCTGGGACTTTCTGCTATTGTCCTAGCTTTGTCCTGCTATTGTCCTGGAATCAGGTCCAACTCCAGACTACCCCCAATACAGTTACGCTGTCCTCTGGAAGGCATCTGGAGACACTGATGTCATCCTGTTTCTTCTTCTCTTCCTGCTGTGACATCATATGGAAAGACTGTGACATCAGCAGAAGGACACAGCTGCAAACCAGCCCCCCCCCCCCTTCCCCTAATTGCATTAGAGGCATCCCTAGACCCTGCACTAAGAGAAACCTAGGAGGGACTTTCTGGACAAGGACTTGCAGGTCAGGGCACTCTGAGACCCTGGTAGGCCCTCTTTGACCCAGGCTCCAGTGTGACAGTACTGGTCGCACCTGCCTACAAGTTTGCATTAAAAAAAGGCTACTTTCACAGGGAAACATCTCACCTAGAGTTGCGGTATTATATATGGCAACCTTAATCCCACCCAACCCCATTCACAGCACCACTCCTAAAAACATGGCAGACACACCTCTCAGCTCCCCCCAGTTGTGGTTCAGTTTTGGTGCAGCATTTCTGGAGTGATTTTTCCAACTGTTGGTTTTGTTCCAGTGGAAGAAACAATTAGAGGAGCAGTCTCCTCTTCTCTGAAGACTCCTCCCTGACATTATAGGCCTCGAATCCCCCAGGCTGAGCCAAACACATAGGGAAAGGTCAGGATCATAAAAGTGTTCAGGAAGCATACATCTGCCTATATGGGCTTTGACTAGGCCCAAACCTGAGCATTTTCCAGAGGCAAAGTAAGACCTACTTATTTGGTCAGGCTTTTGGCTTGTGGGGATAAGGTCTGGGGTTTTGTTTTTAAATTGGATTTGAATATATAGTTCAGATTTTAAATCAGTTTCATTTTATCCATGTATTTTGTTATGCCCTTTGTTACCCACCCTGAGCTTTTGGAGAAGGACAGGCTATCAGTCAAAATAAAATAAATAAATAAATAAAAATACGTAACGATAGTATTGAAAACTTGTGTCCATATAAACATATCTCTCTCTCTTGCGCGCACACACACACTCAGAGAGAGAGAGAGAGAGAGAGAATAAACTCCCCATTGCTGTTTGCTGGTATAAGACAGGTGTTCAGATATGACTGGTTTCAGAGGAAACCATCTGTTGGGAAAAGTTATCACCTCTTGGTTCCAGGAGCATTTTCTTTCCCCTGGAAATAGCTCAACTCGAGATAGATCTCTCTCTCTCTATGACACACACACACAAACTGAACAAGACAGCTTATCTATGGATCTGTTTACACCTGTGCAAACAGCCTAAAATACACCAATAAATGAGTGTGTGCGTGTCTTAGACTATCTTTCTATCGATGGATCAATCGATTGATTGATCAGTCGATTGATCGATAGATAATGCCTCATATAGATAGATTAGATTAGATCATAGATATGAATGATATAGTTAGCTAACTATATAATTTATATCTATGATCATGTCTAGATAGATCTATTCTATCTATCTAGGATAATCCTATTGGATTATTTTGTCATTATTTTATTATATCTATTATTTATGACTTTATATCTATTTTTAACATTCTGTTGGCTTGTGGCTGGGCTATGAAATCTGTCTTGTAGGGGGTCTGTCCAGGTAGTTTTATTAAAAAGAGGAAATACAAAACAAAACCGTATTGGTTACAGCATTTATGGTTTGTTGGTTTGTTTGTTTTGTTTTACTGGAAATTAAAAAGAAAAAAATCACAGCGTTTATATGAAAACTAAAACAAATTATTAACAGTAATTATTAATTATTGGTTTGTCATTGTTTGTTGCTGCGACAGTAATGACATTTAGCTTTACCTATAAACTAATCTGTGCTATATCGTCTATAACACAATAATTATCTAACACATATGCATTGTTGCACTTATATGATATGACTATGATATATATTATCGTTCACAGGGATGCATATTCTGTATGTATAGTCCTTTCAGTGAAGTCAGTGGGACTTTCCCCATTGGCTTGGCTGGGGTTAGGAGGGATTGCCTCCACAGTATGTATATACACGATACACTATAGTAGAATTTAAACTCTGTGTCTAATCCAGCATGTACACCCCACCCCCTCTATCTGCTCACTGTGTCTCTAGATGAATGTATATTTTATCCACATGGGTCCCCTCCAGGTATCTCTCCACCCGTGTCCCTACGAGGGGGTATCCTTGCAGAGAGGGGGTCAGGCTGGTGGCTAAATGGAGAGCTTCTCATTTGGGCTAATCCTTGCAGCATCTAAATGTACACACACACACAAGCAATCCCGGCTCCAATAACTCCAACTCGGCGCGGTAGCAGTCACTGCCCGGGCACCCCTGGCTGGGAGAATCAATCACTGCCCGGGGAAGGCTGCACTTTAGGAAGCTCTGGGTCCCTCCAACTTTCCCTTTGGACTCGGGGCAAGACACCCTCCCGCCCAACACACACACACAGACACAAGGGAAAGGAGGACTGTATTTGGGGGAGGGAGGTAAGTCAGTGAGGGGCCTTTTACTTCGTCTGAGCTAAAGGGGAAAGGAGCAAGCAAGACAAGGCAAGGGTAGGGTTAATGGAGTTACCTGGAGTCCAGAGAGCCGGTACCGGGGAGGTGAGCAGTAAATCCGAGACGCAGTTACAGTCCATGCCGTGCAGCGATCAAACCTACGGAGCGACAGGTGTATGGGGACAGACAGACAGACAGACATGTATGGGGAAGAGAAAGAAAAGAAGGGTGAACAGGGTGAATTGGATGAGGAGAGAGAAAGACAAAGTTAAGGGGCTTGGAGCAGCGACTAACAGCTAGTTCCATGCGACTAATTTGGAGTAAGTGGTTTGCGGATCCGCCACGTGTGTTTGCACGTGTGCGTGAGAGTGTGTGGATTTATGTGTGTGTGATTATGTGGATGTATGTGCGGTTGCGGTGTGCATGGCTTCGTGTATGTTTGTGGGGTCCTGTGTATGTTCGTGTGTTCGTCCTGTGTATGAATTTGTGTGTGGCCTTGTGTGTAGGTTTACAGATTTGTGCGTGTAATTGTGTGTATTTGCATAGGCCGGTGTGTGGTTTTATGGGTGGCTGTGTGTATGGGTTCATAGAAGTGTGTGTGTGTGTGTGTGTGTATTTGTATGGTCGTTTGTATGGGTTTGTGGGTGGCTGTGTGTATTTGTATGGTCGTGTGTATGCGTTTGTGGATGTGTGTTAGTATGTATTTGTATAGTCCTGTGTATGGGTTTGTGGATGTCTGTGTGTTAGTATGTATTTGTATGGTCGTGTGTATGGGTTTGTGGATGTCTGTGTGTTAGTATGTATTTGTATGGTCGTGTGTATGGGTTTGTGGATGTGTGTGTGTGTTAGTATGTATTTGTATAGTC